>CM050432.1:18875907-19247779 GCA_027564155.1 Gymnocypris eckloni scoliostomus | reverse complement strand
GGCGTTTTCAGCAGCTACAGTGAAAATGCAATCAGTTAATTTAAAGGCGCCATAACTCCAGTAGAACAGGCTGCCTACTTTTCAATGGCCTTGGCAATGAAGTATATGTTTTCCCAGTCAATAAGGATTTTAAATGAGTTGTTTAATAAAACATTGGGATAGGATAGAGGGTATAGTTCAAGGGATAGTTCACCCAAAAATGAATTTCTGTCATGAATTACTCACCCTCATGTCGCTCCAAACCCGTAAGACCTCCGTTCATCTTCGGAACATAAATTAAGATATTTTTGATGGAATCTGAGAGCTCTCAGACCCTCCCATAGACAGCAAGGGCCCTTCCACTATCAAGGTCCATACAAGTTTCAAGATGATCGACAAAGTAGTCCATGTGACATCAGTCTGTCAACTGTAAATTTACAAAGCGACAAGAATATTTTTTGCGCAAAGAAAACAAAAATAACGATTTTATTCCACAGTTTCTCTTGTGGACGCACGTTCACGACAGTACATGATGCAAGCGCGTGGTGGTGCAAGCGCTGAACCTGATCCAGCACGATGACATTGAACACAAGGTGTGTGGTACTTTTCAGGACCTTGAGCATGTTAGGACCCTTGCTGTCTATGGAAGGGTCTGAGAGCTCTCAGATTTCATCAAAAATATCTTAATTTGTGTTCCGAAGATGTAATTAATGACAGAATTTGTATTTTTGGGTGAACTATCCTTATAAACCATGTATTAATCCAACCAACTCTGAGGTGGCTCAAAAAAATTACAAACTTTGATTTGAACAACTTGAGCATTGAGCAAATTTGAGCAACTATACAAAAACTGGAAGGAACAAGACTATCTGCATGAGGGGTGAAGAAAAGTACACTTGAAAGGCAAATGCAAAATTCACAAGCCAGATGAAGGCATTTGGCAGATGTGTTCACCATGGATTACACTTGGAACTTAATCTTTCAAGTCCACAACTGTTATCCTTCAGGGAATTCAGGTTAGGAATAAACCCAGAGACATACAAGAGCCATAGATTCAGCACCTGACACACTTTGATTTTTGTTCTCTCTCTTCTTATGTTGCGTTGTTGTAGATTCGGCTATACGCCAGACCTGACGCCATCCAGAGCGGATCGGGGGACTACGCTCTGCACATCACCAAGAGACTCCTGCAGTTTTACCAGGATTACTTCAAAGTCAAATATTCCCTCCCTAAATTAGGTAAGACGGCGGTGAAATGTCTTCGGCTTTGTCTGGCTTCAGTGATGCCTTTGAAACGGGTAATACATGTTCTTCTCATGGGAAACCGAGTGATTTTTCAATGTTCCATCTGTACTCCCAAGCATTTCTTTGACTTGCTTTTCTTGGGAATTGGAGCACACACCACACATGTGGTGTTAAAGTGTGTTTGTCACTGTATTGATGTGTGCTACTGTATGTTGTTGTAAGTGTGCGTGCGTGTGCTTGTGCTGGACTGGCTCACATCAGACTCTCTCTGTGCCAGTGTTTCGCTCCATTGGGTTCCTGTCAGTTCTCAGTATTCATTTGAATATAGTCATCAATCTCTCTGGCCTTCTGTCTTTCTCTGTACTCCCCTGCTTGCTCGCACTTCCTCTGTGAATGTGTGCGTTTGCGTGTAAGTGTGTATTTGAGTGTGCATGTAATATTAATCATGTTTTCTAACTCTCTTAAATGCTCTCTGGAAAGCATTTGCCCTGTTTGCTAATCGGGTTAAGACCCTCTCAATATTCAAAGTACAATTCAGCGATTTTCGTTCTGAATTTCTTTCATTCTCATTTTCACCTCCTGGTAAATCCAGCTTAAGCTGTTAACTGTGTTTTGAAATTGTCAGTCGATGTCAGTTTGCAACAGCTAAGCATCTTCCAAAACACAGCAACCAGCCTACTGTAAGCCAGCATGGTTTTCTAAAGACTTTTAATCTATACACCAATAAATATAAATATATAAACTAAATCTAGAATTAAATCCCAATGTGATGAGGAAAATGTAGCAATTTGCTAATTCACTTTTCATAAATGCTCGTCAGTAGATTTAGCAGTGCACTTTAATCATATTTCAAAGACAGTCAGTCATTATGAAATTTCATACTTAAGTGGGCCCAAAAAAGCACATCGCTTTTTATATAAATTTAAACTATAATATATTTTCACTAAATTGTAAATAAAATGCAATTAAGTGTCCAAAACATCACATTGAGTTTGCACTTAACTAATAATTTAGTGCTTAATTTTCTTTTAAAGTATATTATTATAGTCTACTAAATTACTATTTAAATAAATAAATATTATTTAAAAATCAAGCATAGCGTTGGTTCTGGCAGGTCATGTAAGTCAAGCTTACATCAGCTGACTCTCAGCTGATCACATCTACCCATAAGAATATGACACCTATCACGGCATCCCTACATAAGCGCTATTCACTATTATTCAGCAGCTTGCTTGCTCAGAAGCAATTTACCCTCCTCCATCCCCAACTCCTTTCACCAAAGTCAGGACCTGGCTTCTGACATTCCTGTTGAATCAGACTCCCTAATCTTGAGTAATGTGTTACACAAAATGTAACTAAGTACATTAATGATATCTGCTTGGTTCTGTTCTGTTAACCCTGGTGGGTTATTATTGCTGCTGCAGGGAGTTTTTGCCCGGAACAGAACCAAACTGACAAACCAAACTGTATGCTAAGTTTCTATCATTGACGATAGTGGTCCTGACAGAAGTAGTCTTTTTACAAGGGTTGTCATATTAAGCTGATCCAATGGGAGAATGTAACTATTTTATGAGCAGGGAGCTTCATGCAATTAAAAAAAATAAAGCATGAATGTCATAAACATTAACATAAGTCACTGAGGCGAATGAGATTGTACACATATATACAAATTTGCCAAAATGTACAATAGTTACTAATTGTTATGAGATTGTGTCAAAAGTCTCTGGCCTTATGCTTCATGGAAATTCTGTTTAGGATAAGTGATAATCTATAACTTGTTTAAAGACTGTTTTATACCATGTGACCTACAGTATCAGCTCAGGAACGGCATCTTTTAAAACATCTTAACATGCCCTTGTGTAGCTAATGAGTCTTTTTCATTATTGCTGCTCCATTGACGTCCTGTAGGATCGTTTCACCGAATCTTCTCAAACATGCCGAACACTTTAATGAGGCTGCAGATTTTCACAACCTTAATTTTGTCACCTGCTAAACATATGCACAGGTCTGGTTGTTCAAATTGTCACGTCAAGGATGCTGCTTTTGCAAAAAAAACAGTTTGTTTTGAAACCGAGTTGGTGACCTTAAGATGCTTTTGACACATCCATCGTAATATTGCATGTCACTGCTAAACTTAAGGGTGAAATGATTTCAGCATGAAGTGCGGCTTCATATGGGAAATGATGTGGATGTAATGAATGCGTCCGTTACATAAAGGCACCATCTGTGTGTTGAGTTTTGGAGCAGTTGCTGCCCCTCTGGTCTCGAAACAGGGACATTCTGTCATTCTGCTCATGCAAAAGATAAATAAAATCAGAGCATACTGGTTAAGGACATATTACATCTTAAGTCTTTGAAACACCTCACACAGACACGTTATAAAATCTTGTTACAGCAGCTGAAAGCATTTCTCACACTCTTCATCTTAATGTTTCTTCAACCTGAAAGATTTTAAGTCATTTGGTTTGTTGCTTCTTTGACTCAAAGACTCAGTTCTTTGTATCTGTGGTTCTTGGCATGTGATCCGTCGCTAATGGTATAACGATTTCTCCCAGATTGAGAAGCGACGGCTCAAAGCGCAACACGACTCATTCATCAAAGCAAGCCATTGTTCACCTGTCGAATCTAAAGCAGAGTCCAATTAGAGCAACTTAATCAGAGAAGCCATCTACTGTGACTGGCAAATGAGAGACAAAGAGCCACCAAACACTTTCTGTTCCTCTCATTCACTCTCTCTCTCTCTTGTTCTCAGGGAGTGTGAAAAAGGGAATGACGGGAATTCAAGGAATGATGTAAACCAGAGGAGGAAATGGACTTTGTTGTCAGGTAGCAGTTAATACTGCTGTATGATGATCAGTAATCGGTTTCATGCCTTTAACGCAAAAGCTTCTTGAAGAGTCACATGCAGAATGATAATAAGATGAACGTAAGTCCATGAAGAATCAGAGCGGAGTGTGTTCGCCTCCACAACACCCTTCATCCATTTAGTAATGTGTTTCATTACATCAACAAGTGCCCTCAGATGCAAGAATCAAACTGTCTGATGCTTTTGGGAGTTGTGCGGACACTCTTTGGTAACACTTTATTTCAATAGTACACTTTAGACATTCTACTAACAGTAAGTAACTTTGCAACTAGATGTCAATCAGCAGAGTTGACATTTAGTTGACATGTAGTTACAAAGTTACTTATAGTTGGTAGAATGTCTAAAGTGGACTATCAAAATAAAGTATAACCTGCTCTGTAGCTCCCACTGAATGGATAAATCAATGCATCGTTATAGGTGAGCGTTTGCAGTTGCTTTCTTTTAGACATTTCACCCCCACATATCCGTGTGCTGCAAAAACACTTGATGGCTAATTCTCAGACTAAGTTGAATTGAACATAAAATGGACTCTTCAGATGGCAGTTGAAAATAAAGCTCTTTGGGTGAGCAATCAGCTATAGGGAACTGAATAAATTCATTGAAAACATTAGCCTATATTGATTATTGGATAACGCACAGGATATATACTCAACTATAAACATATATGCAATGATGCTTTTAAATGGTAGCATCTTAAGGTAAAAACTCTCTGCCAAATGTTTTTATTCTCATTTTAATTTTGACTTGCCAGCTGGTAGTTTTGTGTCTGCTGTCAATATAATCTGCTTCTATGAAGACGGTAATGCAGCACATCATCTGCTCGTCAAGAGAAAGAGTCTGTGAGCGTTTGAAGTAGTATTTAGCACATCCTTTGAGAGACGTGATGTTTCTTAGATATTGATCTACAGTAAGTGCTTCTCAGAGAGAGATCAATGATCTATCAAAAAAGAGGTGCAAGACGGACCATCTTCTCTTCTAAGTCTTGACAGCAGCATGTGAGTGACAGATACGGACAAAAGCAAATGGAAATCGAATGCGTGACAAATGTGGACGGGTTAATCTGCTTTTGCTGTTAAAAGTGCTGAGAGGATCAGCAGCGTGTGTGTGTGTGTGTGTGTGTGTGTGTGTGTGTGTGTGTGTGTGTGTGTGTGTGTGTGTGTGAGCTGGACACTGGGAAGAGATCCAGTCCATCACTAACTAATCAGTCCAATCAAATCCCAGCTCCATTCATAGCTCTTGCTGTTTTTCCTTCTGACTTTCCTGCATGTTGATCCAGGAACAAGTTCCTCTGACTGAATCATATAAAGTTCATGTACCTAGAGATCAGATCACACACTTGTGATCTTCAGATTTATTTCAACCCACTGCATGATGGGAATGATGACATTTATCACAGTCACCTTTGGGGCACCCCTACTTGATGAGTTTACAGTGAGAACAGAGCATTCTGGGTAACTTCCTCAGTCTTGGGAGATCAGTAACACAGCGCCAGAGCTGGAGATCAAACTATGAGTATTAATCTGAGAGATTGAGATATTAAAGACTGACAACAGGACGTCTGAGGACATCTGATGCTCACCTACACCAGAAACACTTTCAGATGCAGCTTATACAATATTTTCTGAGGTGAGTGATAGTTTTTGAGGTGGATGGGACTGTTTTTTATTTTCCTGTTTTGAACGATTTTATTTCTTCTGTCCTTTGCAAGGTCACCTTTCACTGTGTTGTCCCGCTCTATTCTATATGTAATTATTATTTATTATCAATACAACTGTGACACTGTCATTTCTCTATAGTTTCCTTTGCCTTGGTTCTTTATTTCTTTCTTACTCGCTCTTTCAGTGTCCTTACTGCCCCAAACTTGACTCACAAAATGTACCCATCATCCCTCACTACTTTGTCAAAAGTTGAAGCACAAGCTGCACTTTAAAATACCTAATTTTTGAGTCTCGATCACTATCTCTGCCCGTCTCTCTGTGTGAATGTTCTGGGTCGGGCCCTTAATACTAAAAATCCCAAGGATAATGGTAATCTCTTCTAGAATTCATTAAAGCTAATCATCAAGGTCGGACGAGGGGCGTTTTGAAAGCGACTCACCATCAGTGTGAAAGTAACGGCCATAAAACTGAAGCGTATTTCACTAGAGATGAAAAATGAGGCACATTATAAAAGAATCACAAAGCTGCTGTATGTCTGATGAATGTTAACAGACGCTCTCCGTCTCTCTTCTTTTACTGAGGAATGAGTTACAGAGTGTTTGTCAAGTGCTTCTCAAACCTGACCTTTGGCCTTTAAAGTTCTTTTAAGGGTGGCTATGTTCAAAAACGAATAATAGCTTACTACAGTACAGACTGAATACTACCTCTAATTTAAAACACATTGCATGTGAAGCAGTATGCAACAATATACATTTAGTCACCTCAAATAGCCCACAGATATAGAACATCTATTACAAATCTGTCCACAATATATGCACTGCAACAGTAGTATGACTAGTATGGTAGTGTGCTAATCTAAATTGACTTTTCAAAAGAAGGAGGTTCAGATTCATTAATTCCAGCAGCATCCGTTATTGTAAAATGTGCCATTATGATTGATGAGTTCATTTTGGTTATAAATCTCTCTTTATTGGAGCACAAAACCAAAATCCTCATCACAAGCATCAGAAATCTCAATTTCTCAATTCGTCTGGTATAAAAGGAGAAATCTAACCATTGTTAACCTCCTTTTCCTCATTTTAATAAATAACTTCCCAGCGCTGACAGAGACCTTTATATTGCTTTCCATTAACAGAGAGCTCATTCACAATGAATTAATGAATAAAAGAGAGAGTGTGTGTGTGTGTGTGTGTGTGTGTGTGTGTGTGTGTGTGTGTGTGTGTGTGTGTGTGTGTGTGTGTGTGTGTGTGTGTGTGTGTGTGTAAAAGCTATTAGATACACAAGGTCACATGATCAAAGCAGATGCTTGACACTTCTGCTCCTCAGGTGTCATGGTGTGTGTGTGTGTGTGTGTGTGTGTGTGTGTGTGTGTGTGTGTGTGTGTGTGTGTGAATCACATGAGCTGTCACATTCATTTTTGGAAGATGCTAATAAATATACAGGTGTCTGCAGCTTCTCTATTAATATTACATGAGCTTTGCTTTGCATTTCAATACGAGTTTGAAGCCTTCATCATCTAGAAAAGTGAGAGCAGTTGTTATTGAGAACATTGTTATTATCATTAAATATGTTCCTGAGTCTGGTGAGAAACCTGCTTACATTTTAAGACATGATACACACGTTCCTGAAGCCTGAGGAATGTTGATATGAATTATTTATTTAAGATTTCTTGAAGGGTATTTGATTTAATGTTAAACACAAAAGCATAATTCTAGAATCCATTCAGAAGCTCAATTAGTGTTATTTTACTACCACTGAGATGCTATTATAGTTTAAATTATTATTTTGAATTGCTTTTTATTTTTATATTCTCCATTATTTTAGATTTAGTCATTGTGATGTGTTTTTGTTATGTTTATTAGCATTTTCTTTCTTTTAAAGGGGTCAGCGGATGGAAAATTCACTTTACAAGTTGTTTGAACATAAATGTGTGTTGGAAGTGTGTGTACAAATCCATCCTATAATGATAAAAATCCACTCAGTGTTTTTTTTTTATGTCAGAATGACGTAGTTCTGTACAGACCGTTCCCACGATATTTGATTGACAAGACCGTCTTAACTTAGACCGCCCTGAGTGAGCTGAGAGCTATCTGCCATTGTGTCGACTCCGGTGCAGGGGAAGACAAGATGTCTCAGATTAAATGATTAAGGTGTTTTATTGTTGGATGTAATAATGAATATAGCAGTCGTCATTTACTCCAGACATCTGAGCCGTTTAAGATGCAGAGGATTAACGTTACTTTCATTTTGAAGGGAATGCACCAATCATTATCTACATAAATGTGTCTATCTTCACCCGAATCATTCGTGATCCAACTTTATCTACAGAAAAGTGAGTATACATTTTTTATGAATCTTTGCTAATCGCCTTTGCAAATAATGTGCTAGTTAGCCAGTTTCACAGCTGAAGTTTAGTATGTTCCATAGATGTATATATACCTAGATGCCTCATTATCGACTGTTTCTATGGGCAGTGATATGTAAGTCATCCGCCATCCGCTAGATCAGCGTGCTGAAAACAGAGTTGATTTTGACAGGATAAAGAAGGTGTTTTTTACACTATGAGAAATTTTAACCAGAATATGTTATAACGTTTCATTAAGACTCTAAAGAATAATATCAACTAGTGTAAAATGGGCATCTGATGACCCCTTTAAATGTGTCTATATAGATGCTACAGTTAGGTCCATATATATTTAGACACAGGCACATTTTGTATTATAGCTGAAAAACATGTTTATGTTACAGTTATATAATCTAAATGTGCTTAAAGTGCACACTCTGATCTTTAATTTGATGGTACTCATCAAAATCGGAGGAAAGGTTAAGGAATTACAGCTCTTTAATATGTACCCTATGGACCATATGTAATTGAAAAATTGACTCAAAAGCCATTTAATGGACTGATTTGGGCTATTCCTTCAGTATTTTTACACCAATTAAGCTGGTAACAGTTCTGAAGTTGATTCTAAGTGTGCCATTTAAATTTGGGTGCTGTTTCTGTGAACCCACATCATGCGGTCAAAGGATCTCTCCATACAAGTGAAACAGACAATTGTTAGGCTTCAAAAACAAAACAAATCCATCATAGCAGGAACATTCAGAGAGGTCAAATCAACAGTTTGGTACATTCTGAGAAAAAAAGAACACACTGTTGAGCTCAGCAACATAAAAAGGCCTGGACGTCTATGGAGGACAACAGTGCTGGATGATTGGAGAATCCTCTCCATGGTAAAGAAAAACCCTTTCACAACATCCAGCCAAAAGAAGAACACTCTCCTTGAGGTATGCGTGTCACTGTCAGTCTACGATCAAGATAAGACTTCACTAGAGCAAATACAGAGGGTTCATCACAAGGTGCAAACAGGGCCAGATTTTCCAAAAAAACACCTAAAAAAAGCCAGACCACTTCTGGAAAACTTTCTTTCGGCTGAAATTAAGACCAACCTGTACCAGAATGACAGGAAGAAAAAAGTATGGCGAAAGCTTGGAACGGCTCATGATCCAGAGCATACAATATTATCTGTGAAACACAGTGGAGCAGGGTGAAGGCATGAGTGTGCATGGCTTCCAGTGGCACTGGCTTACTGGTGTTTAGTGATGACGTGACAGAACACAGAAGCAGACGGAAGAATTCTGAAGTGTATATAGGGATTAGTGATGCGCAGATGGTGGTTATATCCGCGGGCGTTGCGGTTGATCCGCGGGTCGGGTGGGTCGGTTAATAAAAATATTATTTGCGGGTGAGTCGCTGGTGGATAAGATAAATCATTAATGAGGCAAATATTAACTACATTTTCTAAATAGACTACAGAAATTGAATAAAGTGTAAACTAACATATTAAAGTTATTCAACAAAACATTAGGCTCTTTAGTCAATAGCAGAATATTATATTAAATAAATGTTTTGCAGTAATTTCCCTCATTTTAAAGTTGAAAGCTGCGGAAATGAGTAATGTGTTGTATGCGCAATACCGCACTGAAATTCAGGACATAATTAAACGTAATTCTATTATACAGAGGATTATGAAATAGATTTCCATGACTTTTCCAAAACTTTCTGGGTTTATTTATTTTTACAAATCTATTCAAGCTTGGAAATTGCGGTTTTAAAATTACATGACTTTTCCAGGTTTTTCATGACCATATAAACCCTGAATGTGACGATCGGGTGATAAATATAAATTAATGAATAAATATATCTATATAAATCAGACAAAAATATAGGTGCGGGCGGGTAGGCGGGTGGATAATTAATTTGAAGCTGCGGATTCAGGTGACGTTTTAGCTCATCCGCGCATCACTAATAGGGATATACTCTCTGCCCAGATTCATTCAAATGCAGCAAAGTTGATTAGGCGGTGCTTCATAGTACAAATGGATAATAACACATTTTATTTATGATTATATTTATTTGTCCAATTACACTTGAGTCCTGAAAATGGGGAGAATTGTGTGTCAGTGTCCAAATACATATTTTTATAGATGTTATGTTTTAATTGGAGTTATTTTTGTGAAAGTTAAATTATTTTTTGTCAATACATGTGTGTTGTTAAAGCTTGTTAGTGTGTCATGTCTTCAGAAGCATGCTAATATCAAACTCTGCTGGAATTAATGGACTCTCGTGTGATTCTCATGAGTACACTAAAGTATGAAGAGCGATCCAACATTTCCACAATGTTGCAATATGTTTTCATTTTTCACACTTGTCATTTCTTGCGTTGAGTTCTTCAGTCTTGATATTCTGCTTTCAGAGCTCTGGCCACAGCAGTGTACCTGTATTCAAGGAAACACAGTGACCTTTATTATGTTGAATCACAGCTGTGTGTGTTTTGGCTTGAGAAATGATGAAAGCTGGAGCCGTGTTTCGATTGATTGATTGATTTATTGATTGATTAAATACATTTCCCCCTAAGTGACTCACTGTCAGTTTAATAACCCCTGGTACAATATATTGTATAATTTAGTACCATTATTTATAGTGCCATGTATATATGATGCATATCAAAAAAAACAGATATCTTGACTTCACACTAAAGAGCAAACACCCTGCTGAGTGTGTGTTAATGATATTGACCTCACCGCTAAACACAAAGAGTCTCATGCTGTCAGGGCTCGTGGTTCTGCCGTCACTCCAGACTTCTGCAGTAAGCAGTTTTACTTTGTGTGTGTGTGGTTTTCAAAGTGTTTGAAGTTTAGTTTCACCCTCTTTTATGTTACTTTACTTTATTTACTATTACAGGCTTTAATTCAGCCTCAGATTGTGCCGTAAATCAGAGTCATTTGTCTGAGAAAGTAACGCTGTCACTGGTTTAGTCAGAGCTGCACTGGAGCCTCATTCATCACCTGCGAGACGGCTGGCGGCTCGTGCTGATTGGATGTTTAGGATCAACTGTAAAGAGAAAGAAAGAAAAAAAATACATATATAAAATAAAGAGAGCTGTGCCCTTTATAAATGCTTCATTTCTCTCCATCAGATTCACATCTACTCATCATAGGGGGAAGCTGTAGTTTAATGGCCATCTGTCTGTTTATGCTGATTTATGAAGCTCTATGGAAATGATGGAAGATGATGGTATTTAAGTATTTATGGCCTTTTTAAATGGCTTTAAGGATAAAGCCCCTGAGACGGACGGTGATGCTTCTGAAGAGGGATTTGAGGGGCTCAGCGAGAAAAGCAAAGTGAAAAACTCCAGAATCGCTCAGCTCACAAATAGCAGAAGCATCTGATTTTATAATGCAGATTAGATCTGGACAAACTGGCTCCCAGAGTACTGTTCAATAAAGTGTGATGTAATCCTATAATTGGATTGATTATAACAGAGAGGAGACGGTCCGTCAGGCCACCAGGCGAAATGTCAGGCCGGCCGTCACACTGTATGAGCACAAAGCACACACAAATAAATTGTGCTGTTTTAACAATGGCACAAAACTAAATGTGTAGATGAATCTAATACTTCAATCTGTTGAATTATTTTCACAAAAGTGAGTACACCCCTAATTGAAAATGTCCAAATTGGGCCCAAAGTGTCAATATTTTGTGTGGCAACCTTTATTATCCAGCACTGCCTTAACCCTTTTGGGCATGGAGTTCACCAGATTTTCGCAGGTTGCCACTGGAGTCCTATTCCACGCCTCCATGACGACATCATGGAGCTGGTGGATGTTAGAGACCTTGCACTCCTCCACCTTCCGTTTGAGGATGCCTCACAGATGCTCAATAGGGTTTAGGTCTGGAGACATGCTAGGCCAGCCCATCACCTTTACGTTGGAGGTGTGTTTGGGGTTTGTTATCAAGGCTTGAATGCTGCCCTGCGGCCCAGTCTCCGAAGGGAGGGGATCATGCTCTGCTTCAGTATGTCACAGTACATGTCGGCAGCACTAATGTAGCCCCAAGACATGACACTCCCACCACCATGCTTGACTGTAGGCAAGACACACTTGTCTTTGTACTCCTCACCTGGTTGCCATCCCACACGCTTGACACCATCTGAACCAAATAAGTTTATCTTGATCTCATCAGACCACAGGACAGGGTTCCAGTAATCCATGTCCTTAGTCTGCTTGTCTTCAGCAATCTGTTTGCGGGCTTTCTTGTGCATCATCTTTAGAAGAGGATTCCTTCTGAGACGACAGCCATGCAGACCAATTTGATGCAGCAGCGTATGGTCTGAGCACTGACAGGCTAAATCCCCACCACTTCAAACTCTGCAACAATGCTGGCAGTACTCATATGTCTATTTCCCAAACACAACCTCTGGATATGACGCTGAGCACGTGCACTCAACTTCTTTGGTCGACCATGGCGAGGCCTGTTCTGAGTGGAACCTGTCCTGATAAACCGCTGTATGGTCTTGGGCACCGTGCTGCAGCTCAGTTTCAGGGTCTTGGCAATCTTCTCATAACCTACGCCATCTTTATACAGAGCAACACTATTTTTTTCAGATCCTCAGAGAGTTCTTTTCCATGAGGTGCCATGTTGAATTTCCAGTGACCAGTATGAGAGAATTAGAATGATAACACCAAATTTAACACACCTGGTCCCCATTCACACCTGCTACCTTGTAACACTAATGAGTCACATGACACTGGGGAGAGAAAATGACAAATTGGGCCCAATTTGGACATTTTCACTTAGGGGTGTACTCGCTTTTGTATCCAGCGGTTTAAACATTAATGGCTGTGTGCTGATTTATTTTGAGGGGACAGCGAATTTACACTGTTATACAAGCTGTGCACTCACTACTTTACATTGTAACAAAGTGTCATTTCTTCAGTGTTGTCACATAAAAATGTATAATAAAATATTGACATAAATGTGAGGGGTGTACTCACTTCTGTGAGATGCTGCACATGGTGTTACTCCAGTGATAGTTGACAAAGGATAAATTATAGGGTTTCATATAAAACATGTATAATTCTGCATGTCTGTATGACAGCCTACATCCTTCATAGATGAACGCTGGTGTGATTTATGTGAAAAATTTATAAATACTAAAAAGTAAATATCAAACTGTCTGTAACACACAAAAGACATGGTAAAAACACTGTTAGTCTGGCAGGACTGTCTTTTAGTGTCAGTCTCTCTGAAAGTCCTGCACTGAATTATGCGTTAGAAACAAATCCGGTAAAATTAAGCGAACCAGCGGCCAGTTTCTTACTGACACGACTATTAAAAATAATATCTGGAACTATTAAAAATAAAGTTCATCCACTCTTTTCTACTGTTAGGATCAGATTAGGAAAGACTTTGTTTTTCCACTGCTAAATTGGGAATCATAATATGACAAATTCCCAAATTTCACTTTAGCAGCTTGTCTTCAATATAAGATATGTTTAGACTACCAATAAAGTTTTGCGTTCTGAAACTCATACAATAACCATAAATAATTTGGATTGAAAACAAATCAACCATAAATAATTCACTCTAGTGTCTAAGATTTTTCTTCACTTCAAACAAAATAAGTCAACTAAATAAGTCATCTTTTGCTGATATCAGCTGAAACTGATTTTATGGATAGAATACATGCTAAAACAAAGCAAGGCACATTTAATGAGGTTTTAAAAGCTTCAGCATTAGACATATTCTACATCATTACCTTAACTTCAGACAGGACTTTGGCACAGTCAGCATCAACCTGTTTGAAGACCTTAAGGGCCTAGGAGAGCTGCAATATATTGTGGAGCCTGGATTTTAACTACTTATACACATATTAGGGCTGCAAGATTATGGCAAAAATCATAATTGTCGATTACTCCCTTGAAATTGAAATTGTGATTATTAATTACGATTATTAAAATTTACATTGAATGATGTTTAAACCATTATTTGAAGCAATCGCATGCCATATTTTTAGAAAAAAGATGAAAACACAAACTGAAAAACGTATATTGCTTTTCTATAGTAGCCTATAAGCCTCAAATGTGAATTTGTGTAAATTTAACATGATATTCAACTGGTAACCATTGTAAGGAAGTCAGAAGGGGAGGTCCCTTTTTATTACTCCAGTAAGATACCTCGCAGCAGCATTTTGTATCAAGATGGGCCAAAGAGGATTGAGACACTCCTAGGTGCAGTGTTACAGTAATGCTGCCTAGGGGGAGACAAAAGCATTTATTACA
The DNA here is from genome assembly GCA_027564155.1 of Gymnocypris eckloni scoliostomus. Lineage (NCBI taxonomy): Eukaryota > Metazoa > Chordata > Actinopteri > Cypriniformes > Cyprinidae > Gymnocypris > Gymnocypris eckloni. Next base: position 19,233,409 of record CM050432.1, on the reverse strand, counting down.
ACCCGAATTCCGGAAATGTTGGGACGTTTTTTTTATTTTGAATAAAATGAAAACCAAAAACGTTCAAATCACATGAGCCAATATTTTATTCAAAATAGAGCATAGAGAGCAAAACAAATGTTTAAACAGAGAAATGTTACACTTTTATCCACTAAATGAGCTCATTTAAAAGTTGATGCCTGCTACAGCTATAAAAAAAAGTTGGCATGGGGGCAACAAAGGGCTGAAAAAGCAAGACATTTTGAAAAGATTCAGTTGGGAGAACATCTAGCAACTAATTAATTTAATTGACATCAGGTCTGTAACATGATTAGCTATAAAAGGGATGACTTAGAGAGGCAGAGTTTTTCAGAACTAAAGATGGGCAGAGGTTCTCCAATAAAAATATTGTGGAATACTTTAAAAACAACGTTTCTAAACATCAAATTGCAAAGGCTTTGCAAATCTCATCATCAACAGTGCATAACTTCATCGAAAGATTCAGAGAAACTGGAGAAATCTCTGTGCGTAAGGGACAAGGCTGAAGACCTTTGTTGGATGCCAGTGGTCTTCGGGCCCTCAGACGAAACTGCATCACTCATCGGTTTTATTTTGTCATTGACATTACTAAATGGGCTTAGGAATACTTCCAGAAACCACTGTCGGTAAACACAATCCGCCGTGCAATCTGCAGATGGCAACTAAAGCTATATCATGCAAAAGGAAGCCATATATGAACATGGTCCAGAAGCGCCTTTGTGTCCTGTGGGTGAAGGCTCATTTAAAATGGATTGTTTCAAAGTGGAAAATTGTTCTATGTTCAGATGAGCCAAAATGTTATATTCTTATTTGAAATCTTGGATGCCATGTCCTCCAGGCTAAAGAGGAGGGATAGCTTCCAGCGTCTTTTCAGCGTTCAGTTCAAAAGCCAGCATCTGTGATGGCATGGGGGTGTATAAGTGCATACGGTATGGGCAGCTTGCATTTTGGAAGATGCTATGAATGCTGAAAGGTATATAAAGGTTTTAGAGCAACATATGCTCCCCTCCAGATGACGTCTACTTCAGAGAAGGCCTTGTGTATTTCAGCAGGACAATGCAAAACCACACACTGCAGCTATTACAACAGCATGGCTTCGTAGTAGAAGAGTCTGGGTGCTGAATTTGCCTGCCTGCAGTCCAGATATTTCACCTATAGAGAAAATTTGCCTCATCATTAAACAAAAAATACGACAAACACGACCACGAACTCTTCAGCAGCTGGAAACCTATATCAGGCAAGAATGGGACCAAATTCTAACACCAAATCTTCTAACTCGTAACCTCGATTCCCAGACATCTTAAAACTGTTTTGAAAAGAAGATGAGATGCTACACCATGGTAAACATGCCCCCATCCACCTATTTAGCAGGCTTAAAATGTTGTGCTCATTTTGTGCATAAAATTGTACAATTCCTCAGTTTAAACAATTGTTATGTTATCTATGTTCTATTGTGAATAAAATATTGGCTAATGTGATTTGAAATTCTTTTAGTTTTAATTTTATTCAAATTTAATTTAAAACATCCCAACATTTCCGTAATTCGGGTTTTACTGTTTCCAAATACCTTAGTGATTAAAAACGTCATTACTTTGGCAGTGGATCTCTTGTGATAAAAAGCACCCTTCGGCACTGAATTGATTTGTTTATTGAATTGTAGGCCGTTATTATATACTGTATATATATATATATATATATATATATATATATATGTATATATATATATATATATATATATACTGTAAATATATATAAACATTTCCATATGTCTAATGTGAGCATGAGAATTCACAGATAAAGGACCCACATTGTTGTTTATCTGTATAATAGATGCTGGGACCAAAGGCTGCAATTTCTGTTTTAGATTAATTCAGCTGAAAAAATGTAGCTGCCAAATAGCACCTTACTTCTGTTAGAAAATCCAACAAAGAGTGCATGTCATAATTATCTCTATTTTTCAAGGGAAGGTATAGATTGGTATCATCTGTGTAAAATGATGCAGAATATTATGCTTTCAAAAAATAAAACCTAAAGGGAGCACAGCGGAAAAAAAAAGGGCCCAAGATTGATCCCTTAGGTACACCACTAGTTAATGTCATAATGTCCATATAGGAAGAAAAATTAACAACCTCCACCACAAATTTTATATTCAAGTAAAATTAAACAAGTTCAAAACCAGTTCAATGCAGTGCCTTAAATAGAACCCATTTAACCTTTCAAGCTAAATAGTATGATCACTGACAATAGTATGTCAAAGGCAATGCTGAGATCCAGGAGGACTAGAATCGCCTGAATCCACAGCTAACAAAAAATATTTCAATACCTTAAGCAATGCTGACTCTGTACTGTGCTGCCGTCTATAATCAGATTGATACTTGTCTAATAAGTTATTGTTACTTAAAAATGCAGACAATTGACGGAGAACAGCCTTTTCAGCACTTTACATACAAATGGTCATTTTGAAATGGGACAGTAGTGTCTATAATAAACAGATTATATGGATGCACCACTGCCTGTTATTATTAAATGCTAAAACAAAAGGTTCAATGACACCCGACACTGACAAAGAAACAATAAGGCACCACATCCAGGGACCATGAGGAAGGCTTCATGTTATGGAGAACATCCACAAGGAAGTAAAAGATATAGGCTAAAACTCAGTTAAAAAGGCTGAACATGGGTCAATTACAGATTAATTCATGCATATTAGGGGACACAAGATCAAATAGTATTAATTTTACTAACAGCAAAGCCTAAAGTTATCTCAGCTTGTAGGTGTTGCATCAGGGGGAAAAAAGCCTAGTAGGAATAGGTAAATTATTTATTGTACTAAACAGAGTCTTAGTGCTATGCACGTGTTTTGCTATCAGGTTATAAAACAATTTTCCTTAGCAACCTTACCAGAGTTCTGGTAACGGACCATAAAATCTCCCATGTTTTTATAAGATACACAAAGCTTATCTTTCTTTCACTTTCTTTCAGCCTTCCTCCATTCCTCCAGGACACAAGGCAAACACCCCTTATAAAAGCATCTTCCAAATGGTTAGATATACAGCTGTATTAGGTTATAGATATATGTTTAGATATACATTTCTGTCAGGAGTCAGGACCACTATTGTCAAGATGATTGACAATTAGCATTCAGTTTGGATTGGGCGGTACGGTTCTGTTTTGGGCAAGAACTCCCTGCGCATCCAAGCAGCCTAGTATGGATAAGAGCAGGAGAGTAGCGAAAACCCCTCAGGGTAAACAGAACAGAACCAACATAAATGGATTTCAGATATCCTTAAAGTTCAGTAAGTTTATGTGCACATTTAAAATTATTCTGATCCAAAGGAGAATCAGAAGGCTGAATCCTGACTGACAGAGGAGGAGTTGGGGATGTAGGAGGTTACTTAGCTATTGAGCAATGTGAAAACTGCTGATAATACCGAAGGACCATATATAAATGGATGCTTAGATAGATGTCTTATTCCTATAGGTAGATGGGGGTCAACTGAGAGTCAGCAGATGCAAGCTTGGCTAAAGTGACCTGCCAGAATTAAAGCTAAGCTTGATGCATGTTTAAATTACCAAGAATCAAAAGTTTGTTGTAAAACAGTACCAGAAAAAAAAAAAAAACTCCTGCCTCTTATTATAATATGGTGGTCAGTAAATCAAGGCACACAAAACTGCATTCTCTGGATTAATCTTAAGTAATTGTATGCTTCAAAACTGTTGAAACTTCTTTTCAGATGACATTTTGGAGAAGGGGCCCAGTTTCCTGTGATTTATCCAAGTGTCAGTTATAAACAGAAAAAACACTTTCATCACAAAAAGTGATGATTTAAATAGTAAGGGACACATGCTCCGCTTCTGAGCTCTAGAGTTTCAGACGTGTTGATGTGAGTTTAATGTGGCTGTAATGTGTGGTGCTTTAGCGATGAATCAGAGCAACAGAAGCTTTTAATTAATCTGGGTTTGACGGTAATTATCACGCTCTTCTCAATCTCTGCTCATTGTCTGAAGTTTTCCTTGATATCTGAGGTGGGTTGGAGTCTGGAGTGAAGTTACTGATTTAAATCACATCTGATTTACGGCGAATATGCCATGAAATGAGAGTTTAAGCAATAACATAATCAGCTCTTCTGTCTCATCTGGCCTGGTTTTATTTTCCCACTGATTAAAACTTCACGAAAGCTCAGAGTCTTCGAGCAAGCAGTATTTAGGTGAACATTTCAATTGAGAGAGCATTTAGTGAGGATTTTTCTGTGCAAATCACTTTTTCTGTTTAAACAATGTTTCTCCCCGCAGAGTTTGTTCCTCGGGCTTTGTTCCTCAGGGTGTGCTGGGTCGATTCGTTCATAAATGATTAAAAAACAGCAGTTTAGCATTACAGGGTCTCTTACTACAGTCTCTCTCTGAACAGTATGTGTAAGTCACCTCCAGTTGTATTGATCTTACATTTTCTGCTTTAGCAGGGTTTATGAGTGTTTGTATCTGTCTTAGTCAAATATCCGTCTACAATATATAAATATATTTTTAGACTCCCAGCTGAACTTTGAAACTGCTTTAGTGTGACAGATCGCTTGATTAGATGTTGGTTTATGCTGAACATGTTATTTCATTCAGGCTGTAAAGGGTGTCATGATTGATGCTTTTGTGCTTCTTTAGATCTGGGTTGCATTAGGATTTCAGAGCAAGACATGTACATTATGACCCTTAAAAATCAAACAAATTATTTCACAGAGCTGCTGCTGCAACTCACTGTCAGAAATGTGGCTATATTTAATGAAAGACACAGAAATATGAAAATAATCAAACATAAATAGATAATGGCCTGAGGTTGTGTCCTTGCCATCACCCCTGTGCATGTGTGTGTTTTGCGGGAACATTTGCTTGGAAACAAAGCAGCATGCACGTGTAATTAAGAGTGTTTATCTTGTATGTGTACACGTGTATGCGTGTGTTTGAGCAGTGTGTGCGAATGTCGCGCGCGTGTGTGTGTGTGTGCATATGAGCAGAATCAATGTAGTAATTCCCACAGCAGCGTCAGTCAGCCCGGCCTCATCTGTTGCTGTGTGGTGATGTAACAGCGTTCAGGGAGCTGAGGACCGCCATCGGGAGAAAGAGAGAGACAATAGTGCAGGATGATGAATGATGGAGGGGTAAAGAGCGGGAATATTTAGAGCTTAATCAGGAATGGATGGGTGGATGAGGTGAAAGAGCTCTGGTCCAGTGAGCTAGGAAGACTGTCTTTATGTTTTAATTGTCTCGACCCCGAGAGGGCAAGCGACCGGCTGGGCTGGAAGGCCTTGACCAATCACAGCGCTCTGTCAGCCAGTGGCTGCGGCCGGAGGCTACAGTGGCTAAATCTATAACACGCTGCTATAAAAAGCACATCACACACACTGAACCCTGACAAAACAATGAGAGAGCACATGGTCACTCCTCCTCACCACACTTCCTCATATTCAAAAATAATATCTAACAGCATGTTATAAATGATTCATAAATATCCATGTCACTACGACTCCAGCTCAGCACATTAAACTCTTAACAGCCTATGAATAATTAGCCTTTTAGCTTGTGTTTTTTATTTACACCGAATCAGCTCATTGATTTCACTCATCAAGAAACAATCATGGGCAGTCTGAGCGTAAAATGAAGAATATGAGGTTAATAATGGACAGAACTCAAACCAAAACTCACTCAACATGAAGTAAATTATTATATAATCCCGTCACAATATCATTAACATGCCAAGATGAGTTCTGCATTTGAAACCTGTTGAGCTTGATTTATTTGGCTGAAAAAATGCAAAAAGAAAGCACATATCGTCAACACATATTAGTTGAAAGTGCTCAGCAAATAATTGAATCGCTCAGGAAGTTGAAGTAAATAATGAGGCTGGTTAGATTCTGGAGTAATTATATTAATCATTTCACATGTCGTCTGTTATTAGAACAACCGTTCTGCTGGAAGCAAAATAAACTGGTGCGCTGCTGCAACAAAATGAAGAGTTGTGATTTCATATTTGCTCAAAAATACCTCAGGAACTGTGATAAAAATAACTGAACACGTATGCAGATCAAAGCACAAACTGAACTGACAATTTACTTACAAGTGTGTGTGTGTGTGTGTGTGTGTGTGTGTGTGTGTGTGTGTGTGTGTGTGTGTGTAAAATACCATTAAAAGATGTGTTACTAGAACACTGAAAGGGATTTTTCATCTAATATACTTAAAAAAAATGGAGAAGTTGAACACAGTTTGAAATACAGTGTATTGAAATTTGTCTTTATCAGACACGTTTTATTCTTTCTCTTTTTCTTCCAAATGTCACAGTACAATAACAATTATTCAGTCTAATGAATAAAAATTGAGTATAACTCACTTTTTTATTGGCCTCAGTTCTATGAACACTCAAACACTTTTACAAACGCAAACAGAAACTGAAGTGAATAATTATTAACTATAAACTGGTTTCCCAAATAGTTTTTACTACATTTTCAATAGAGTTATATCATTGTCAGTTCAGTTCTTTCTAAAGTTTAAATCTCAGACCTGAAAACAACTCCAGTATTAAACATTAGGCACTGGCTAAATTTCCATATAACCTGAAATAGGCACCCCACACTTTTCAGGTCATATGTCCACAAAAGGTGCAATATAATTTCATTCTGTATTATCAGAATCTGTTCTGTATAATCTGGCAAAATTTTATGATGTTGGTTGTTGTACCTTTCACTTGCAAATAAAATGTCCAGTAGGTGGCACTAAATGTTAATGCTCTATCATATTAAAATAAGATTCCATCAACATTAAACTCTACCCTAAACCTAATAAATACTGTTAATAAAAGCAAATATGTGAAAAATGTATTTGCTGAAGCAACTGGTCTGTTTTAGCTTGCTCTTTTATTGTGGCTCTTTGATTGTTCTCTGAGACTCTGTGCGCTCTGCAACACAAGTGCCATGCTGTACCAGGTGAGCTACTGAGCAAGTTTACTACATAATTAGATACATATTAGTTACATATGTAAGCATTCATTTAAAAATTACGCACTGTGGAAAAAGTGTTTTGAGGTCACAACAAAACAGTTTTTAGAAAAGAACAGGAGGAAAATATTCTGTATTAATCTATAATAAGCCATTGTAATCATTATCATAGTTGTTTGTGTCTTGCAGCCTCTAGCATGAATTTCAGCTGGAAACGGCAGTGAAATGTACACTATATTGTCAGAAGTATTGGGTCACCCCTTCTAATGAAAGGTTTGACTACTTTAGTCATTTCCATGAATACAAATCTTAATGTTTAAGCATATAATGATATTCTATTGAACTGTGTGCTTCTAATTGTATAGCAACAGTTTGGACAGGACCCTTTTCTATTCTAACATGACAGTGTCTCTGTGTATAAGACAAGGGTCAAAGAGAAATGATGATTCAGTCAGTGTGGAAGAACTTGACTGGTCTGCAGAAAGCCAAGTCCTAATCCCAGCTGAACACCTCTGGTGTGACTTTAAATGCAGACCATGAGCCAAAAATTAATGTAGAGTTTCCAATGTAGAGTTTCCAATGAGCCTGGGTTGATCATTTCATATAAAGATCATCATTAAGATATGAACAGGGATTTCCTTCTAGATTAGCCCAAATAACACTTGACCTCTGCAGTTCTTGTCTCAACCGATGAATTCACATGTGTTGTTGTGGTGGGTCTTTCTTCTTGAGGATTTTCTGTTGTGACTGTAATTAACTATTTCATACTCGCTTAGCTTGACTGTTGCCTTGGGCTAGAAATATTATTATCATCCTATCTGAGATCAGATTAAGTGTCTACAGAGCTTTATAATTCTCTCTAACGAGGCTGTTTATCGGCATCACCTCTTTTTCTCTGTCTGTCATTCTCTGTCTCATAAATTGACACTAGACGGTGCAAAACTCAAAGCACTGTGACATTATTCAAGAGCCAATAGCCTTTTTTTATTAATTTTTTCTCAGTTTCTCAGAGCGTGGTGATTCCTGTCCATGTCCTTGCTGACCTTTTCCCTTAAAATTCAATCATGACGTGTCAATTAACAGCCGTCAAATTCAAAGTCCTTCTGTCAGTCAATTTGCAGGATGAATGGCCTGACTGTAGCTGCATCCAATCAAAATGATGGTTTTCTATCCATCGATCTATCCAGCCATCCATCTATCTGTGCATAAAATAGTAATAAATCACTGCTGTGTTGCTTGGAGATGCCTGTTTCTGTGGTTACGTTTGGAACTTTTAAGCAAAAACTGACAATATTGTGTCTAAAATGCTCTTGCTTGTGTGATATTGTTAATCTATATCATATGATATAAATATTTCTGTCATGAAAACTCTCAAAAGGATTATCATGGTAATATACAAGGCAATGCTAATGTGTTTGGTCTTAGCAGAATAGATCTGATATACTGCAGACATGCAGATGTCTGTGTAAAAATACTGCTGCTGCACATATATTAAATAACCCCCATATATAACATACATGATATTCACCCCATAGCAGATCTGTAAAGGTGGGGCTGGGGAAGGTGGAGGGTTTCTGAAGGTACGCTGAAAACTGTTACAGTGAACACTGATCAAGTATTTGAATGTTGAGCAGCAAGCTCAGTAGCTGTTGATGCAACAGTAACCAATCAGATGCACAGTAACAGTGTGACCACATTAAGGACCTATCAGTCTGTGCCATCTAGAGTTTCCTGACAGAACATTTTTATGAAACAATAAAAGTTGCCTTCTCCTATGTCAGGGGTCCAAACTTGTTCCTGGATGGCCACTGTCCGGCAGAGTTTGGGTCCAACCCTAATTATATATATATATACAGTATGAACCAGACAGAGCAAGAGTTGTTTAGAGCTTTTGTTTGGAGCTAAAGTCACAGAGAGTTTGGAGCTAAAGCTTGGAGCAAAAGCCACAGAGAGGCTCAAAATCACTCTCCAGAACATTCTCTTTCACCGTTCCTGGCCGGTGGAATGATCCCCCCATCCGGAATACTGGATCCCTGTCAATTTTAAAGCAACAACTGAAAACTCATCTCTTTCAACTCTACTTGACTACTTAAAAAAAAAAAAAATAGAACTTTCAGTTTTTCAAAATCTTTCTCTTTATCTTTCTCTCCTTCCCTTGCTAGCATGTACTTATTTGAACAATGCCTGAGACTTGGTGTTATGGGCACTTCCTCTGTAGGTTTGCCTCTTCAAGATGAATCGCTTTATGTACTCCCAATTGTAAGTCGCTTTGGATAAAAGCATCTGCTAAATGACTAAATGTAAATGTAAATGTAAAGTCTGTTTGACAGGAGCAGGATTGGCCACGCATGTCCTATGTCTCGCTAAGGCTAATTTCAGAGTAGATTAAATATATTTTCACACTTTTTGAAAAATTCATGCAAAATAAACCTATTCTGCTTTCAAATTAATATTCACCTTGATTTTTCTTTGTCATCTCATATTTAATCACAAGCTGTTCATTGACAAATGTCTAAACAAGTACACTAATTTCAGAGAAAACTTTAGGGAAATAACAGCTATAATTTTTTTGTAATCACACAATTACAATACATTTAAAAAGTGTTTTGATTAATTTGAAAAATAGCTCAAATAAATAATGAAGACTTGATATAAAGTTTCCCAGGTGGTTTTAATTATACAGGGGAAAAATCTGTTAGTCCTAATAAAAATCCAGAACTGGGATATGTGTCAGAAGTTGAAGAAACATCCCAAAACCAATTCAAGAGGCATTTCATTAGTGTTGCATTAGTATTTTGTGTGAATTGTGTGACTTGTGTCTCTCAGGAGCCCGATTATTACTGAAACACACATGAACAGATCAAACCGGCTTCTTTCTTCATCGCTGTCTCTCTGTGTTTGGTTGCATGTCTCTCACTTTTGCCTCTCCTCTCCTCTTTTTCCCATTTCCTTGTCCCATCTTCACATTTGCATGTTCCTCTCAAGTGCTCTTGTCCTTCTCTCTCTCTCTCTCTTCTCTTTCTGAATCAGCTTTTTGTGTTTTTTATCTCCATCCTCTTTGTCAAGTCCTCTTGTCTTTGCGAGCGATGTGACCTGGCCTCAGTTCTCTGTTGAGTTACAGGGCAGAAAGTTTTGTGGGCTTCACTGTGGATTTCTCTGCCTGTCAGATTCTAGGCTCAGGGTCACTGAGGGTCTCCCGGGGTCGACGGGATCAAAGCTCCGTCTCGCTTCCATGGCTTTTGACAGCTCTATTGCGGTTAGCACACATAAATGCTCTAGTTCAGCATGTTAAGGTTTGTGTCTTGTCCTCACTTTAAGACAAAGACACAGATTCAAAGGAAACTCGTTTCTGCATGTGTGTGTGTTGTCTGACCTCTTTCATGGTTGAAGAGTTGTCCGTGTTTTCCCGCTCCTCCTCAACTATAATAGACCTCTCCAGATCGCTCTTCACTCCAGGGCTTTGTCAAATACGTGCACTGAAAACAGGCTTCTGTCTCAACCTGGCAATGACTCTCATCTCTCTGTGTCCCTCATTCCCCTCCTCACTCAGCGTTTGTCTCATGGGCTTCAGCAAATATTTATACTTCAACTGGTTCAATTTCTGTTTTTATGAGTTCTCATGTTTATAAACTAATAAGACACAATTTCACACTTTGTTTTTCAGGCCATATTGTCAATATTAGCAGACATTTTGGTGAAAAGATCCAGCTAGAACTAGCTTAAGGTGGAAGCTGGTTTTATAATGTTTCTAAATGGTCCAAGCAGATGCCTTCTGTTAGTCCAGGCTGGTTGTAATGGTTTTGTCCTGGTAGACAATCTTTGGTTATACTGGATGGTGCTTGCGATAACACTTTAAATCTTGAGCTCTCGTCTCGAACCAAATTATTTTGTGATAATCTGTTGATTAGGACTGATGTTGAAATGAACAAATGAATTCACACAACAGTGTTCCCACAAGTCCTTATGCAGCAAAATAAATATTATTTAAATACTGCAATCATGCCTATATCATGATTGATAAAAGTCGGAGTTTTGAAATTGTATTACTTAACTGCAAATTTAGATTTCAGCTATGATGCGACGTGCAATCTACGTATCTGTCAGATAAATACAACCCAGTCTCATTGGAAACATGTGCTTGCCAGAAACATTTATACAATGGTACATTACCTTGCTGCGTGTTTTGTGGCACTTTCAATGTGAAATGTACTGTAAGTGGTGCTAAAACGTATATTCAATAAAACCCATACATATAAAGCTTTATATGTGATGCTAACATTCAAAAGCATAATCTTGCAGCATGTTAAAATTGTTTCTAAGTCATAACATGTAAGGAATTGCATAAAAATTATGAGATGCCAGATTTATACAGAATCTAGTGTTAATTTCAACTGCAACTATGTAATTACGTTTATTTATAAAATAAAATGTGTAGAAATATAGGTAGAGGCACATATTTCCAATAATCCTGGGTAGCATAAAAGGTTTCAATCTAGCTACAGATATAATTCTATAACATAACTTGGCCGAAGTTGAGCTACTTTAAATCCTAAATTTTAAAAGCAGCTTCTACAAAATCATTTATAACACAAACTCACACACATGAACACATAGAAATACAGTACACACAAACAGAGACACCATACCACTTTTATATAAATATGAACTCATAAATTGAATTTTCTGCTTGATTCCACAAGATTATATGTGCTGGATTCAGTGTTTCAGAGTAACAGCAGGTCGATGTCAAAGTCATTCAGAGAGAATCGAGACATTGGAGTCGCTCTAGAAGTCAAAAAGCTAAAACAGCTTCTTTCCTGAAAACGCTCATACATATTTAACAAAAGCCTGAATTTCACCAGCTTCACTTACACTTACTCGGTTGGTTTTTGTCCAATTTTTTCCTTTCTTTCTTTTTGTGCTTGTTCTTCCACACTCTTGCTCCATTTCACGCTAGTTTCCCTGCTCTGTCAGCAGCCTTCTGGACCCACAATCCCTCACGGCCTGAAAGTGCTCAAGCACGATGGGTGCAGGTGCTTTGTGATGTAGCCATCCATCCATCCATCCATCCATCCATCCATCCATCCATCCATCCATCCATCCACCCATCCATCCATCCATCCATCCATCCACCCATCCATCCATCCATCCATCCATCTATACATCCTTCTATCCATCCTCTTTATCTTTATATATATATATATATGTATACAGTGTTCGAATTGTGTCAAAGCTCTTGGGGGGTCCCCCTGACCAGAGGGGGTCTCAAAAATACCCCACGCCCGCTTCAAAAATAAATAAATACAATTAAATAAATATTTGTTGTCTTGTCCTCGTTATCATTGAGAAAACCTAATTCTAAGATACAAGCTTATTTTACGACGACGAGTGAATTATGTGTACCAAACAACGAATAATAGCAAAGAAGAATTAAATATCTAGCCTAGTGGTGTGCAATATAGACAAAAAATTATATCTCAATATTTTCTGGGATTTTATCGATAAAGATAATCAGGCAATATTTTGAGTGTGTTTTCATTTTTTTCTCAGATTCTGCACAAACACATGCTGATAGTCTGTCTTTGTCAAGGCGTCGGTGGGTTTGTCGCAGCGCAGTGCTGTAGATTGATCCCTCTCTGTCAATCTGAACTCAGTGAGGAGCTGTTGCAATGTGCTGCTAAAAGCAAACAGATTTCTGCCGATGACAGAATGACACATCCAAACAAGAGAAAGAAAAGAGTTTCAAACCCACGGCTTGGGACAGGCAGAGATGGAGTTTGTTCGTCCTGTCACAGTCTCAGTCATGTATGTATGTGTAGCACTTATATAGGGGAGTTTCCACACTTGTTTTGATTTCTTTGATCTCTTTTTGTTATATTACTTGGTTTGAACTGCAGTATGTTTGCGTCATCAATAGAAATGTCACAGTGAGTGCTAGTGTTAGCTGTTTAGCATTGTAGCTCAGGAGCAATTAAAGATGCTACGGTTAACTTTATTTTAAGTTGTCCTTGTTACAGTGTAATTATACATTTACTGAGTAATATTAATTAACTACATTTACTTACTATATGGTTAAGGTTTGGATTAATCTTAGGGTTACTTGCATGAAATGATGCATGAATAAATGTTATTATAATAGTAACGTACATGTAGTATGTGTAACAAGGACACCTTAAAGTGTTACCGATGTTAAAGATGGAAAGTGTTGCACTTCTTCTTTTACTCATGATTTCCTCCTTCTTGTTTTACTACTGAAATGTAACACGCTCAGAATGATAATTGCATCAGTCTCCTAAGGAGGTGCAATAGATTTGAAGAATGTGAGCTGCTGGCCAAAGGGAATGTCTGCAGAGAAAAGCAGTAATGAATTCAACAACATTTGCATTTCCTGAAGAAAATACCAGGGTTTGCACAGCAACAAAAGAATAGTGTTGAAGATTTAGGTAAATTATGTCTTTACGCTTATATACTGTGTAAATTAACATATATTATATAGTCGACCATTAGGAGTTTTCTTATTTGATGACTGATGCTTTGCATTTATGCATTTGGCAGATTTGGCTTTTATCCGAAGGTACTTTTACACTGCATTCATGTTACACATTTAATCAGTTCTTTTCTTTACCTGGGAATTGAACCCATGGCCTTAATTGCTCTACTGTTTGAGCTACAGTACAGGAAGGAGTCAGAGTGACTGATGGCTGATATAAAGCCAATTTATATACTAGCACACTATTTATTGTAAGGGTAAACTAAGACCGTTGGTTTACTAAATTAAAATGTATTAATATGAAAAATTGATGAAAAACTTAATACAAAAATATGTTTTCAAAAATGCCAATGATCAGTCAGACAGTCAGTTTATTCGGCTCCTAACACAAGAATCAGCATAGTGAATACAAAGTAAATCTGGCTATAAATTATTAAACATATGCAATGAAAAATCGCAAATTCAGTATGCAACTATTAAAGTGTTGGTTACAATCTGAGAATAAAGTATAAAGACTCCAAAAAACATGAAAACTGTTAGCACACAAACTTAGTGCACAGTGGGAGAGCAGCTGCATCAAATCCTGCTCACATCCCGGTCAATTAGCCAAGATCTGTCTGGATAAAAGAGTCATCAGGTTTCCACAGTGTTCAGAGAGAAACAGCCAATACGTATCAGATTCAATTCAGCTATCATCCAGGACTCACAGATACATGATTCAAGCTGTGAACACTGTGTGAATCCCTCTGTGAAACAACCCAGAGTTTCCCATTTCTATCCAGTCCAGCCAAAGCAAGTGAAAATTTCCAGCTAGCTGATCTGATGAAGATGGCGGCTGATCAGTATTCACTTCACTCTCATTGTGCAACAGATTCTCTGCTGACTGTGTGTCGCTGTGGACATGGTACGAATTACCCCGCAGTGATCAGTGCATTCAGATTCAATGACAAATTAGAAGAAAGCCACACTAAGTGAATAAACCCATAGAGATAAAAAACAACAGGGAAAAGCAACAGTGTTTAACAGAAACATAACAAACTCATTGAGTGCGTTTGGATGCATCTTTATCCTAATGACACTCGTCAGGTTCAAGAATTCAACAATTCAACATGTTTATTCACGTCTGAAACGCCTCTCGGCCGACCCGCGTGAACAAATTACAGCATCTGCCAATACCATCGACCGTCTGGAGCGTCTGCCGTATGAACGCTGTAAACAAAATACCAATTGCCTTATTGAGCGCGAGGATACGAGGAAAAGAAAAAGAATGTGTCATAAATGGAGGATATTGATTGGTTGGTTTGTTTATCAAGCATTTGTTCTGCTGCAGGAAAGTCCGAGTGAAGATCAGATATTTCTTACTGTGTCTAGATTTGATATCATAGAGTATTTTTGAGAAGCCTTGGTGTTTTTGAGTTTTGAAAGACCTAAAAGCTTTAAGAGCTGCTCCAAGAGAAAATGTCTGTCACATTACTGCACATTACACCCCTAAATTTTTTGTTCACTTACCATCAAACACAATGAAACGCAGAAGTCCCTGATTGGCTGAAGCCTTTATGCATCCTGATAATGTGAGTGTGTTTGTGCTTCGGTCTTTATCTAATGCCGGCTGTTTCTTTTCATTTGCTTTTGAATGTCGCCCAACGAAACAGAACAAAGGCACCAAAGTCTGAAACTCACCATTAGAAATTTGCCAAGAAACATTAATGAAAGAGCTGCACGAAAACAGCTCAAGACCTTTTTCTTTGTATCTCACTTTAAATTAGCCTCTAATGGCAATTTTTATGCACTGACTTTGTAAAAATCGAGTTTATTCGTCTTATGTCATTCTGAATTTGACTTGTAAGGTTACTGCTGGTACATCGTTTATTTTCCTTATTTTCCATTCAAATATCTATTCTGGATTTATATTTTTTTGGCGTAAATGTGAACTCTGCAGCATACAAAATGAAATCCATCTCCTTGTGATAAATAATTTAATCTGGAGTGCCAAATGCACCTCATACAATCAAGACTCTCATACTTGACCATGGACTGAGATTTCTGGGATTTCAGTCCTGTCCTTCTTAGAGACAAAACCCACTGCAGTTCGAAAAGGATGAACACAAGAACTGTGTGTTTACTTGCAGCTCTTCGGCTTCTCGTGTGAATAAAAAAACTTTATCAAGGGTATTTTTCAACCAGTATTATGCTGCTGGCTCTCTGTAAGAACATCAAGTCCAATTTTGTTTCATCAGACGTTATATGAAAACTCTCTGAAATGAGATTATCAAAGGCAATTTTCAATATAACAAGGTTTGTAAATAAAATGAAAAGCGGTTAAATGAGATCTTGAATTTAAGCAATTAATATCTCTAGACGATAACTGGGCAACGGTTAACATAAACTGAATTATATTGCTTAGATTTTGCCCAAGTAAATAAATAGCAAATATGCTACCATCATGTTCAGATTGAGTCATTTTTACTTATTTATTATTTTATATCTAAAGTTATAGGTCAAGTTTTCCGCCCCTAGTGGACGTGACATCACGGGTTCATAAAATGCTGAGTGAACTCATTGTCATGGTTTACTGTATGTGGACAGACAGATAATTGGACGACACAACAGTATGTTCACTGTAGTTTTGTGTCTTTTTTCCTCGTCTGATCTGTTGAAATTTATTCAAGAAGTGTCCATGTGGGAAACTGAAGAGCACAGTTTATAGAATTTCTGCCAGTTGGCATTTCTGAAACCTACTGAGATTTCAGTTGTGATTAAATCAGGATGCTGCTGAGTTTACATTCAAATACAGTTTAGTGAAGTGAAGTTTGCTCTCAGCTTTCACTTTGTGCTCTCACTGCAGCGCTGAATATGTCACTTTGACAGCATCTGTCAGGAAAGACGTCTCTGTGCTGTATTTTTCTTTTTATTCTATTTTTAACATTGTGACATTTCTGAAAGACGTGACAAAACATGGAAACAAGAGCCCAATGACTGACCGGTCTGAAAAACATTGGAAAATGACAGCTCTTGAGTGGCAGAGGTCACTCCCCTGAGATTGTACTGTAGATCTGTAGAAGAAAACAGACCAACACTGGCTAGTTCAGTTGAGAGAGTGACTGAATTTAATGAAGAAAAATCTAAAATGAACAGTTCATGTACAACCAAAACACACCGGCCTACTGGGATTTACCCCAAACTTCCGTATTTACAATTTTAGAGTGAGAAGGGTAGAGTTAAAGAAAAGAGAGAGGAAAATGCTTCTCACTTGTTTTTATCTTTGACATGAAAAAGTGAGAAAGTGACAGTTTAAGTTCACGATCAAAGGAAAGGGAGGAAAAGTTTGTTGTGGTGAGAGGAGGGTCTCTGCACTCATGATGTCAACTTGTACTTTGTAGTGTTTGACACACACACACGAAACTGGAAGTTGGAAGTTCGTAGACTGGATTCGTGGCATCCCCTTTTAATATTTTACATGATATAGCAAAATCTTCTAGCAGGTCACTAGGAAAAATCTTGTTTTTCAACATTAAAAACATTCAAAATATTAGTATTCGTTACTTATGTTTTTAAAATAGTGTTCACTTTAATGAGATGACACTTTACTTTCTGTAGTTCAGCTCTTAAAGTGGAGTGTTCGTCGGTACTGAAGTGTTTTGGGTTTGAGAGTCTCTATAATGATGGATCTGATCTCAGACCTGCTCTTGACTGGAGAAGCACCAGCAGACATTAGACTCAATGGCTGTTGATGCTAACGCTGTGTAGGTTACACGGCCAACATCTCACTTGACTTTAAGCAGGATTTAATGTGAAGTTGAGCCAGCAATAATTTCCAGAAACAAATCTGACCCAGTTTCTCCTGAATAAACAAGCCTTATTATACACTGCTGTAGTTGTTGTGTGTAGTTTCCTCTAATATCAGCCCTGACATTTAGACAAAGGTCAACAGTGAGGTTAGGATGGAAACTGTGGAGGGAGCCACTAGTTACCCAACGAGTGCTAATGAGGTGTAGCCATGTGTTTATTTGGTCGAGTGACACATTTTAGGGTGCTGAGATCCCCAGATATCTCCTCTTACACTCAAAACAAACATGAGAGTGTTACGGGGTTTAATAGT
Source organism: Gymnocypris eckloni scoliostomus (assembly GCA_027564155.1). NCBI lineage: Eukaryota > Metazoa > Chordata > Actinopteri > Cypriniformes > Cyprinidae > Gymnocypris > Gymnocypris eckloni. The sequence goes on along the minus strand of CM050432.1, from coordinate 19,215,825 downwards.
GCTGTTTGCAAACAGACTCTTAAAAGCAAAGCATAACAAAATGCTAGCAACCACCTAGCATCCACTCAAAACACCTTGTAGTAGGTTAACTCTTTATAGCATCTATCCACACATATTAGCATCATAGCATCACATTTTACTCAAGCAAACATTACTCAGTTTTATTGAAAATGTAAAAATCTAGTTGTATCATTTCTCATGGTGGTCAGAACACTTGGTTTGAGTTTTTAAATGAATAACAAAATAACAATACTCATCTGTTCTCCTCTACATTTACTACATTTGTTTTGTTGAGGGAGTGCTTTGGGTTTCTGAATGTTTTAGGTTCAATTAGGCTCAAGACCAAGTTTGGCAGGAATAACAGAAGAAAGGAACCTGCTGTGCCATGAGGAAGAGAAAATGAAGCAGCCAAACAAACTCGTGTTTTAAGCTAACATGGTTTCCGTTCCATTTCAGGTTTTTGACAAAGCCACACATTGTTTTTCATGGACATTTTCAGGAAGTACCAAAAGAAAAGCAACTATTAATTATCCCTACAATACGTTTGCTGTAGCACATTGTTTGCTTTGGTTTGAAGACGCTGCTGTGAAAGCGCCTTACGAAGCAGTTTAATAGTTTACTACAACTGAGGGAATTTTCTGAGCTCGTTTTCCTTCTGTTCAGCCGTCCCTCTGCGCTTTAGTAAATATGCTGTCTTCCCAGCAGTCTCTGCTGATAATTTCACAGTCACACACATTAAAGTGCAAGTTCACGGCTTTGAATATTTATCTATTTCTGCCTCTCGTACCCTTTCCATCCCTACATCAGCGCGGCTCCCGGTGTCAGCAGAGAGACAAAAAGTCAAATAATAAGCAGCTTCGCCTTTCCTCCTCTTCCAATTACTGATAAAGACGAATAGCAAATGAAGAGCAGAAAACCGCTGGAGTGTTTCAGGACAATGTCTGTGGCTCACTGATCTGTGTCATAATAATTCCACCCGGTCCGGAGTACTTCTCACGGGAGCCCAGAAGAAAAAAAATGTTTGTGTCCCTCCGTTCTGCTCCGGTGCGGCTCTGATTTGTAGCGAGCACCTGAATTTGACTACTTCTCACTGTTATTGCCTCTTGCCTCTAAAGACTTCTCTCCATTTCAGGGGCCGCAGACATCATTAGAGAGAACTGATACTAGCAGGACGCTCCAGCTGGAGCTGTAATAGTGCTTATAGTGCTCACACTGGCTGACATTGCGATTGATTGTGTTAGCAGGTTAAGAACGGGACGCTGTGGGTTGGATGGAGGCTGTGAGAAGAGAGAGAGACCGGGAACATGTTAGAAGAACGTTCACAGATGTCAAGTCTGGGAATGATATGGCCACTAAATGAAAAAGGGTTATGAAATGCGCAGGAAGTTGCATTATATGACTAACACACAGCTCTGTAAGAAGATAAATCCTTACATAAAATTAAGAATGAAAACTTAAACAAACATTAACTATTTAAACTTTACTCACATAAATGAAACATGAAATTATTTTAAGAAGCTTTAACTAACATGAATCATTCTACTAATTTTCAACATATAAAATTTGACAAAACACAGAAAGTTAATTGGGATAAAAACAAACCCTTGATTGTACAGCTCCATGCTCTTATTTCACATCAGCATTGTCTCTTTTGTGTCTACTTTTAGGTCTCCTAATGGATTTTCTGAGACTAGCCTAATTAAAACAACCAAATACTTCATTAAGACTCAAGCTATGAACGAGCAACTCCGTGCTATAACATTTTATTATGCTTTTGCTTTAGACTGATGTCAAATAATTTTCATAAAACTAATCCTGAGTATTAAAGCTGTCAATTGGTTTATTGGAGGTCCGTCTTAATTAATACTTTCCAGAAATGCAGTCGTTCTGTTGAAGGGAGCAAATTCTGAAATGCAGTTCTGATGGTTTGAGATAACGGAGGGAAAAAGTTGTTAGTGAATGTGTGAGATGAGCACAGAGCTTCGTGGATTGAACTGTGTGATAATGAGACGAGCTGAGAGCATCTGTTTGACCCTCTCTGGAGGCTTTTCTCCTCAGGCACCCCTGCATCTCCATGAAGGGCTGCTCTCTTCTGCCCCGCTGCCAGTGTTAACCGCTCAGATGTGAGAGCAGACCACAGGGCATCAGGGGTGCTGTGGACCGAGACCGAGTCTCTCCACTTTACCATGAACACACTTACAGAGACTCAAATTCATCCCTCTCCTCATATTTAGCCTCATGTGCTCCTGAGCTGAATAAAGGTCAGTGTTAAATGAGGGTCGACATTCTGCTGTTCATTATTTCAGATGATTTCAAAAGATCATCTGTGATTTTTGTTGGTTTCTGTGAAGTTTGAGTGTCTCTGAACATGAAGAAATGGACAAGCAGGAGTTTTGTCCCTGTATTGACTTCTCTTCACTTCATTGGGATATAACGTTCAGTGCTGTTTGAACGGGGTAAAGAAAGTAGGAATACAAAAAGATATAGATGGCAAGGTTTTAAAAACACCAAGAAAATATGAGGAATATGGAGTTCAGGTTAATGTATGAAGCATGAACCTAGATCAACACACATAAACCACACCAGGAAGTCACAGCATGTCATTAATACAAGAAGAAAGATCACATACTTCATTTGTTTGAAATAAAAACAGTAATTATAGGTGTGATGCAATTTATTCAACAGCGTGATTCAGTCAAACAGCTTTGTACTGAGGTGAAATGTGTGGCCCACATAGGCAACAAAACTGCACCAATTACCAAGCTGCAAACTGAGTCTCCACACGCAGAGACATCTAAAGAAAAAACAATGCAAATTGGAAAGATAATTCTGATAACTGATATCCAGGTGAGAGACTTTAAGGTCTGGAAACATTTCACATCAGGCCTTTGTGATTTAGCTCAGTTGAAAACACTGGGAACATCTCAACATGAAAGTCCTTTTGATCAGCTGCTGACGAAACACTCTCAACCTGCTCTAAATTCAGACCGGATTCACACCCACACCACTGACGGATAAAGCACAATTCTGTGTCCTAACAAAGTGTGATAGTAATTTACAGCTTCATTTGGCAACATAGTTACAGCCAATCAACACAAATGTGCTGTTTAATCTGCTTTGCTGCATATCAAACTATGTTTGTTATGAAAGGCATCCTGACTTAGTCGGGACTCGACCTGGGGACCTTCTTGCTATGAGGTGACAGTGCTACCCACTTGTTATTCCGTGTCTGAATTATAAATTAATTGAGAGTTCAGTAAAAAGTCATTAACTGGTGAAAAAGTTAGAGATTCACGAGTCCCAACCCCATCCCCCCCCCCACCCCCAGGTTAGGACAGAAATAGCTGTAAGTGCGGAGAAGGGGTGGCGGAGGGATGCTGGAAAACTGTCAACAAACAGAGGTGAGTCTGCTGTGTATATATATATATATATATATATATATATATACACCTCTTACCTTGTTAACTGGGTTGATTACGAATATCCCGAACTTTGTTAATAAAACATCATAAAAAGTAATGATGAAACATAACACCAATCTTCTAGTTATCTGTCCACATTTCTGTTTTACTATGCAACAGGAAAGAAATTAACACACACACACACACACAAACACGATACTGGACAGGTAATTATGATTGTATAGATTTCAGTTGCATGCATTTTAACCCTCTGGGGTTGGCAAATGCACTGTTAATGAATTTACAAATTCAAACACTGAATAAAAAATAGTTATCTGTCATTGCTACAGGCTTATGGATATGTTTGTTGATCTAAACTAGTGCTGTACACAAACTGTTACACTTAAAAGTATACTCTTATCACCTAAAAATTGGCATGCTATATAAGAAGTATTGAGATATATAAGTATACTACTAATGTGTTGATATGAGTACACTGTAAAAAGTGCTTCTATTTTTAATTTAAAAGTATGCTATCTGTATATCTTTCTACTTTGTAAAGGTTGACAAATTGTACTGTTGAGAACGTTCAAAAATATGACATGTGTTTCATTTTAGTCAGAAATATTAAGAAGAAATTATGTTCAAGCACAGACTTGAGAATCACAATTGAAAGCTGGATGCTGAAAAATGCAGGCACAGAATGTTCTGGAAAATCAAAGGATGTATCTTTGGGGATTGCACTACAAGACAGAATTGAAACATTTAAAATGTCAACTAACAAGAGAAAACACTTCACACACTCAGTGCTTATGTACATGTATTTCCTAATTGGATTAATCCTTTGATGAATGTTCTGTCGATACTGTAATCCTGTAAGACTGTTGAAGGTGAAACGAGATGTATATGATGATATAGTGTGTGTGTGAAAATGAACAGCTGCTCTGTCAGACCTTCATCAAATCACATCAGCTCAATATGCTAAATAGACTCACTCTTAAAGAGTCCAGCACTGATGTCATGCCAGTTTAACTCTTATTTGAGTTATTGAACAGAAGAAACAAGACAGAGCTTAGTATTAACAGCTGAAGTGTGTAAAGCCTAAAGCGTTGAGCTCGCTAATGCTAGATTGAACATTTGCAACTGTTCTTTCTGGGTTGTTAAGAACTTTTATTTAATGGAAGTTATGCTATTATATCTGCCACTATTGTTACTGTAAGACCACTACTGTAAGGCCACAACTGTTACTGTAAGACCAGTACTGTAAGGCCACTACTGTTACTGTAAGACCACTACTGTAAGGCCACAACTGTTACTGTAAGACCACTACTGTAAGGCCACAACTGTTACTGTAAGACCAGTACTGTAAGGCCACTACTATTACTGTAAGACCAGTACTGTAAGGCCACTACTGTTACTGTAAGACCACTACTGTAAGGCCACTACTATTACTGTAAGACCACTACTGTAAGGCCACTACTGTTACTGTAAGACCACTACTGTAAGGCCACTACTGTTACTGTAAGACCAGTAATGTAAGGCCACTACTGTTACTGTAAGACCACTACTGTAAGGCCACTACTGTTACAATAAGACCACTACTGTTACTGTAAGACCACTACTGTAAGGCCACTACTGTTACTGTAAGACCACTACTGTAAGGCCACTACTGTTACAATAAGACCACTACTGTTACCGTAAGACCACTACTGTAAGGCCACTACTGTTACTGTAAGACCACTACTGTAAGGCCACTACTGTTACTGTAAGACCAGTACTGTAAGGCCACTACTGTTACAATAAGACCACTACTGTTACTGTAAGACCACTACTGTAAGGCCACTACTGTTACTGTATTCCTAAACAAAAGTCTAATGTTGAGTCTTAGACATTCTAACGATACAAAGTTTGTCAAAATTGAATAAGGATATTATTTCTACACTCGAAAAAATGCTGGGTTAAATACAACCCAGTGCTGGTTAAAATATGTACAAACTCAGCGATTGGGTTGTTTAGACCCAGTGATTGGGTTACTGCCCAGAAGGTTGGGTTAAACAATTAACCCAATTGTTGCTTGAAAACAAACCAGCATGTGTTCTGTCCCATATTTACCCAGCACTGGGTTGTATAGTGTATATGGTGCAGTGAATCTAAAAACACTACCAATCGTATATTTTATGACTCCTTGCTGAACTTCTGTTTCTCACAGTGTATTTTTAGAGCATTAAGGGTAAATAAGCAGGTTGCTAATGACTAACCCTCAAAGCCCCTCACACACAGCATCAAAAGAACTAGCACTGTGCATGTTCATAGACAACTACTTCAAACACAGATGCCTTGATGGTCATTAAGAGCAGTAATCTAATGAAGAAACTCCATTAAATCTTTTCAGTGGTTTATGGTTCAGCATTTCTTCCTATCAGTGCCCTTTTTCCTCTGAGACAAATAATGTGTAATAGTGGAGTTATTAATGGAGTCATTATAACATCAGGCAATGTGTGTGGGGTAACTATAGTATATAATAATTGGCTATGTATTCGCCAGCGCTCTGGATTCAAGGTGATAATTGTTAATAAGGTGTTGTGTGAACATAGATTATGTCAAATATGGTTTTAATTTCTGTACTTCAAATGAGAAGAAATAAAAGCATTGGTGTTAAATTTAAATGTGTAAAATCTCATTTTAAAGCATTTGTACATCAATAATTGCCTCAATATATAGACACCAGAATAAAGAAAAGGTAGTGGGCTGTTTTACGTTGGACCAGTAAACAAACAAAAACCTAACAACCATCCACAACGCATATTAACCATGTTGCAATATGCTAAAAATCACTGAGATTATTCACTGGAAAATCCCTGGAAATTACTGAGGACACACAGACAGATGAACAGACAGATAGATAGCTAAAATAGAGAGAGCCTATTATTTTCTATTCTGCTGCTCTATAAACAGACAAGTGTCTTGCTGATGTTTATGAAGTGAACGTTAAGTGTGTCTGTGCTGAATGAGAGCAGGTGTGCGCTGAGTCGCTGACAGACTGAACCCTGCTGTGAGAAAAGATTCACGCTTACTTGCTCCTGCCTTCTTCTACAATACGTCCTGTGTCGCCTAGGACCGCTCACCCTACAGCAGCCTCAAAGAGCAGAACAGGTAATGTAGACCTCCAGCTAGACCTGAATGCTCAAAACTAGACCTCAGGCTGTGTGTGTGTGTGTGTGTGTGTGTGTGTGTGTGTGTGTGTGTGTGTGTGTGTGTGTGTGTGTGTGTGTGTGTGTGTGTGAGTGAAACAGACTGAGATGTGAGAAATGTGATGAATAATTGCTTTAGTGGAGCTAGTGGAGGTTCTGCTCTCTGAAAACACAAGCTGTTTGCTTATTTTGATCTTGCTGTTTTTCCAGAAGCTTTTGGAACTGCATCTCCTGCCATTCACCATGCCCTGGTCTACACCCCCCTTCTGTTTTGTCTCTTCATCTTCCCCTCATGGATTCCTTCAGACTCTTTTAACAACAGATGTGAGACAATGAATGACAGAAAGAGATGAATCGATGAGAGAATTTCTCAAACTTTGCATCATTGTCATTTCTGCAATGTACAGCACTCAGCCAAACCACAGTAGAGCTTTATATATCAACAACATATAGCCTATAACTAAATTTGCATCTTCCTGCAGGCAACATTGTTACCCCAGCAAGTGGCGGTAACTGTATTGAGCGAGTTATTGAATGATTTACTCAAACTATTTGTTTAAAAACATTAAGTCTTTAAGGATTGATTTAAGTGACTTAATGGATGAGTCACTGAATTATTCACTCATTCGATTTATTAAAAAAACACTGTTGGTTTAGAAATAAAAAGGGAACTCTCTATGAATATATCATTGAAATGTTCAATCAACCAGTTTGTTTCAGCTTCATTCAGAAATTAATAAAGTGACTGAGTAATTAAATCATTCACTCAACTAATTTGTTTAAAATGCTGATTCATTCAGGAATGCCACTGCTGTTTGTACAAGCACTGAAAATGTCTAACATTCTGCTGCAGCTTCGTCTGGAAATATTTTACTTCGTCTATAGTTTTTTCAATATTATCTTTATGTTTTTTGAACTGTTGTATAAAAGCAATATCGCACCCACTATTGTGCTGTTTTTCCAAACATGATCATATATTGATAAAATATATACATTGATATTTATAAAAACACTATTATATGCATTAAACATTGAATATACTTGGTTAAAAAGACAACTTGCAGGTTACGGTTGTATTAAATAATACATGTTTGTATATTTATCTCAAACAAAAAGTGCTGTGGCACAATTATACTTTGATATATACTGAAGGATGATAATCTTTACTTACTGATATGTCTGGATCTGGGCCTTGAGGTGTGTAGACGAGGGTATTATGGTATTGTTCTGGGTTTGGATCTTGGAAGTTCTGACGGAAGGTGGTTGAGTTGAAGTACATCTCTGATTACATTAGTGCTTTTGTCTCTCTCTTCAAGAGCATCGGTCGTGTAATTACAATATGAGTCTGTATAAAAGCCCAATTAAAAGAGCATCAAGTCTCTCATCCATAAATACCGTTCACAATGCCCAATTAAACTTGCGCTGTCTGATTCTGATTTACTTACTGAAGTCATTTAACAGAGCAGCTCTTTCAGTCATTCACATTTGCGGTGCTGTTTTCATTGTTCTTTTCCTCTTGAATGAGCTCGTCACTCCATCATTATCTCTGTAAAGGAAAAGCATTACTCATGTGTTACTAATGGAGCCTCGTCATTATCACTAAAGCGTCTGACTGCTGCTCACTTTTAAAGAGTGACGATTGCAGCTTCCTTCCAAAACTCTGCAGCTGCAGCTGCTTTCAGCCCAATTCACGAGACATGCAAATATGACACTCACACTCCAGCCCGGCAGATAATCATGTTACAGCATTCAACAGTTCCTCTTCCTCTGTGGCTGATTATAAGATGTGGATTAAACAGTGCCAGAGGTTTAAATGCTTCTGTTCTCATTGGCATATGAATGGTTTTTGGGACGGGCTGATGGAGGTGGAGGCGTTTCAACAGCTGATTCGCCGTCTGCTGAGTCACTGAAACACTGGCTTGAGTAAAGGAGCTATTTTAAATATGTTTGGAGGGAAATATGATTATGGAGCTGTGTGTCTTGTTGCTTTGCTGTGTCTGGTTTTGGGTTTAAAATTCAATTATCTTTGATTATAGTAATTAGAAGATAGATGCATTTGATTAAAGTCTAATCCACTTCAAATGACATCTGGATTAGAGCACTTGTTCCATGATGCACAGTACAGAAGAGCATTTGTCTGTTTCAAACATCATTTATAAATGAGCAAGATTATTCATATCCAGTGCTATCACAATACTTGGTTTGATTGAGCTGCTGTTTGTTGTACTTGTTGCCTTGTATCACAATCCTGGTTTCCGTGATTGAGCTTGGATCTTCCACACTGTGTGCAGATCTGCTGGCAGTGCCGAAGCATCCGTATGCAGCCATGGAGAACTGGGGCCTGAGTGTGTTTGTGGAGCAGAAGATCTTGTTGGATCCTGACATCTCCTCCTTTTCCTATCAGATGGAGCTCACCATGGTGGTGGTGCACGAGATCTGCCATCAGGTAAAACACATCTATTGGAGATATATGAGCATGCTAGCTGCTGGGTAGTTTCAGATCAATAAACAGCCACAACAAAACTCCAACTTGCTGGTATACACTGTGTGAATATAAGTGGGGAAACAATATCAAATGTGTAAATAATACATTTAGTCCAATCATATAAATGGATCAGTCACATTTCTGACATCTTTTCAGCACATCAAATTGAGATGTACAACATGAATCAGGCCTCAAAAAAAGGTTTAGTGGTGTAAAAAGCCATTTCAGGCCTTAAATCAACAGAAAAAAAGTATGCCAAATTGTTACATGTACTGTATGTATGCATTTATTTAAAGGATAAGTTCACCCAAATGCTGTCATTAATTATTCACCTTCATGTCGTTCCAAACCCGTAAGACCTTCATTCGTCTTCAGAACACAAATTAAGATATTTTTGATGCATTCCAAGAGCTATTTGTCTCTCCCATTGACAGCAAGGATCCTAACACGATAAAGGCTCAGTAATGTTGCAAGGATAAAGTTAAAAGTCAATGTGACATCAGTGGTTCAAAAATAAACAAAGAAAACAAAATAACAGATAATTCTCGTAATGCATCAAACATTTCTTAATTTGTGTTCTGAAGATGAATGAAGGTCTTACAGGTTTTGGAAAGACATGAGGCTGAGTAATTAATGACAGAATTTTCATTTTTGGGTGAACTATCCTGCTTGCTTACATATTTTGTGTATGTTATTTGAAGACTTTTAATAAAGACCTTTTATTATTATTATTATTAATAATAACAACAACAATAATAATAATAATAAAATATGTCTGTACATTTTCCATTCAGTATAATCTCTCCACCCCCTATTTCGGCAAGGGAAGATAAATGACATTTGCCCAAAATAAAACCATTTCATCAGTATTAAAAAAAAAAAAAAAAAAAAAACATATGCCTCTGGATGATGATCGAATCATGAAAATGATCGAAACTATTTAATTAAAGATTAATCGGGTCCGCGCACAGTGCACTGACACCCTCAGCTCCATTTATATTGCAGTAGAAGTCATTATCACATTTCTATTAAATAAACGCACCTGAACAATAACTGAGGACTCAAAATTAGCTGCTGCGAGATTAAATTTGATCCTAACAGCCTAAAACATGATACTGCTTTACATAACATTAGTCGTAAGCGTAACAGCGTGCACGGTGAGATGTGCTGGCACGTGTATGTTGTTATTGTGTGAGACATGTTTTCTGCAGCGCGGTGAGCGCATAACTTACATTTAACGTTTGTATCCTTGTTCGTAAATGTTAGAATTTCCAACAAGTATTTTGAATTCACATAAAGACTCCTGAAATCAACTGAATCTCCGCCAAACTTTACAGACTTCAGTGACGTATCGAGCATCAGCGCGCGCATGCGCGTCAAAGAGATCGTTATAATTCAAATAAATAAATAAATTCGTCAAATTTAGGTTTCTACATGTTACACAAGCAATGGTATTTTTATGAAGGTACTACCTATAAAGGGATTAACATGTAATTTGAATAGGTATTGACTGTGTCTGTCCCAGATTTTATTCCAGTTTAAAATAAAATAAAAATATGCAAATGAATCGATTACTGAAATAATTGTTAAATTATGCCCTAATGTTTAAGAATCCTAATGATTATGCTAATCAAACCCATTAAACGTTCTTCTTCCTGGACTCGGAATGTCAGGGCTGTTTACTGGTGTCCTCTGAGAAATGTTAAGTGTGTTTTATCAAATGTATCACCTTTTAAATCTGTTTTCATCTTCTAATTCCAGAAAACATAGGGAAAAAAGCAGAAAGAGAAAATCTCCAGGAGTCAGAGAGTAAAAGAAAGTGTGAAGATGATCAGGTGTTAAATTAAAGAGCAGAACAGCAGCAGATGTAATTGGACATCTTGAGAATTTGATGCAAAAAGAGCTTCACACAAAAAGAGCTTCACACATCACATCCATTGGGAGAGTGAAAGTAAAGCTTTAATTCCTTCATCCCTCTTACTTTCTCACTGTTTTGCTCTCTCTCTGGATTGTTTCGCTTGTCTTTCTTGTGTTAAATAACCTATTTTTTGTAACTTTACATCATTGCAAACTATTAGACCAGATCAAACAAGCAGCTTTTTTACTTTTGGCAATGAAATGGTGTTCAGTAAAGGACTTTAAGCCCAGAAATGCATCATCATCATGAATTGTAAAGGAAATGGTGGAATTATTCATTGCATATGCTCATTTTCCACTGGCTTTTGTTTGCAGCTCTTATGTTGCTGAGAACCTTGGATTGTAGTGTCTTTTGTTATGGTGGATTATTTATGAGCGTGTTGGAGATGTTCTGCGCTCTCCAGCAGGCCTATTGTTCTGGATTCATCTCTTGAATAGTCTTCCTCGTGTGCTGTTGAATCGCAGCTCTGCATTGTGTTCTAGATACCGTTGCTTTGATAAAAGCTCAATGAGCGGGACGAAACAGCATGTCTGCAGTGCTTTCCTTTTTTCTTTTTGTTTGTTTTCACTTTTTGACTTATTTTTAGAGAGAAGGAAATAAAGGAAGACAATCCCCTCATCTATCATTTCTGCACAGATAATACAGCTCCGTCTGAACTCACTCTGAACCTTATACAGTAAAACACTCTCACAGGGAGCATGAAATCATGATATTATTGCAGAAACAGCAATGATGTGCATATTTGATATTTTTAGAGCTGAAATTCATGAGGGTATCCCAGATCAGACTGTTCTCTGCATATAAACCCTTGTTTTATGATCAGGAATAATTGAAAAGAAGCAGCAGTGTCTGGAACTATACTATTGACTAGTGATGCTGTTTACAGGCAGAAAACCAAAATATGTCCAATACTGTCCTCCTGAATTGTATTAACATCTACACTGAATTCACACTTACATATGATGTGTACAGCACACCGTAAAGCTGAAAAATAGTATGTATTCTTTAAAAATACATACCATAGAATAAACTTAAACAATTGAGTAGTTACATTTCTACCTCATTGAAATGTTTAAGATCATGAATCTTGTATTCTAACACACTGCAAATGCATGTATGCTAACCAACCCAATCTTATGAGAAAAACTATACATTTTACAAAGTGTTTTTTTATGAATTTTTCTGATGTGATTCATTTGTAAAAAAAAAATACAATTTTTAGAAAAAAATGAAATGTACGCATGTAACCCAACACCTGTAAACCTTAGCAGATTTGACGAAAATTTGCCAATATACAAATTCAAAACAAAAAATAGCAACACAACGTAAAATAGCGAGTGTGTTGTTTTAGGATGTCAGTTAAACATAGAAACAGTCCAAAAAACATCAAGGAAGCGTGTGTGAGTGTGTGTGAAAAAGACAGAGAGAGATAGTAAAAACAGAGATTAGCCGTCACGCATTTTTAATTCCACCGCAGGCTGTTTCACTCTTTTGTGTCACATCTCTCTAGAGCTTCTGCTCTTCTTTATGTTTTTAATTAAATTACTATTTAAACTGTTTCTCTGCTTCAATCTCACAGGAATCATTGTCATATAGAGTTCAATAGCACACAGCTAATTGTTTTCCAGTGTAGATTAACTCAGCCGAGCTCAGAGAGTCAGAGTGGGCGGAGCTTGTGCTCACCTGTCACATTGATTGACACATTCATTGTGAATGCATTAGATCAGTCCTCATCCAGTGCTTATTCTGTCATATATTAAAAGGCCTGTCTGTGCTTCAATAACTCGAGCTAGTGGCAAAGTGCCGGCGTCTGATAAATCACATTTGTATCTCGTTGCTCGCACCGACTGCCTGCAGAGAATTGATTAGTGGACGACAGGCTTTGTTTTTTATTGTTTAAGTTTATCCTTTGGCTCTCTGGGGCTCAGGACCACCTCTCTCTCATACTGGCTCATTTTAATGTCAGATACTGTAGTGGATTGTTAGTAGATTTGCCCCCGCCAGCGATGAGGTTTATATGCCACAGACTCTCAATCACGGTTCAATTTTCATCTCATTTCAGCCTCTCAGATTAAATGATGCTGCCACAGCCCTTCATATGCAGTTATTCAGCCAATAACATGAACCTATTAGAGGCTGATGCAGCTGATGTTGAGTTTTCTTATTTTCCATCGATTGGAGAGATGACATTCTGCCCTCTTGGTTTGAATATAATAGGAAAGTGAGGCTTCGGTTCTTATACGTCACACACATCTCAAAACCTTTACTTTAAAAGCACAGTTAGATATTAAATATGAGGATGAATGTCTGAGTCTGTCAGTGGAACAGAGTCTTGACTAAATGACTCACGTCTGTTGGCTGGTGTTATATTCCCTCATTGTTTATAAAAGACGGCATCTGTAAACACATATCAAATTGGGGATTTCACACTCTCACTCTGAATACTGACAAATAAATAAACTTTGTCACTCAAAACAGAGTGTTTCGTATTTCTTGTGATTTGGAGCAGTTTCCAATTCTAGTTCATTTAGTTCAGGTTTACTGAGGTTGAGGATACAGTAACATTTATTTTACTAGCTCAAACAGGAAGTGTGAAGGTGGCTCTGTTCCAGAAACATGTGAGCTGCCTTGATGTTTGCTGTCTATAAAGGCAGCTGCCTTCTAGGGAAGAATCTTCATTGGAATTGAGCCTCATAAGTGACTGATTTGATAGGCTGTATAGGCATTAACTCAGTTAATGTAAAGTACATGACAAATGTGATTCTTATTGTTAATCCCATTAGAGTTTGATGTTAGCATGTTGGTAAGCCAACAATGACATTCAGTAATAAGCAAAACAAAAAGACTTAATAGTGCGTGAAATATAACATTTGATACATACTTTGACATTTTAAATGAATATGTTTACAATTCATGTAATATTTAAAGTGTACTTAAAATTATACTTTTATGAATTAAAATATAGCCAATTTAGTCTCAAGAAGTATTGAAATTGTTCACATATAACTGTACTACTAGTACATTGATATTACTATACTTACTACAAATTACACTTGCAAAATATACACAACAAACTTTACTGTGTACTTATTTTTTTGTATGAGGTTTTAGAACATAGTGCTTGTGTGGAAGGTTTGAGTCTGTGAGCCATATAATATTTGAGCTTGTGTTAAAAAACAACCTAAGGACTTCTTTCCTGCGGTTTTCTAGTTGAGAAGGCAATGACCTTTGCCCTGCAGTCATAACCCAGACAGACCTTGTCTGAACCTCCTTGTTAAATGCCAATGAAGGACATTTATACTCAGTTATTCAGGCATTTACTATATGTACATGTTTTTAGTTTGTTTGAAGACTTCATGTCAATAATATATCAAATACAACTTAAGGTTGTTTTATAATGATGCCATTGAAGGTTTTCTCCTTTTTCAAACATCCTGTATATACTGCAGCACAGAGGTACAGCATGAACTCTTCCCTGCACGACTTCCTCCAGAGTATCTGTTAATGAAGGAGGTGGGTTGCAGAATCCCTCGGTTCGCTTTCGTCTCAGAGAGACTGTTGAAGACATAATTGAGCGAGGGTCCCAAGGTTCATACTGTTCATTGACATTCTAGAGTTGTTGAACTATCTGTGTCTGTGTTCTTCAAGATTTTAATGGATACCAATCCATTTGCTCTACAAAGCTCAGTCTCTTTTAAACACAATAAATGGCGTGATGTGACTCCCTTTATTGGTTCGCTGTTATTAGTGTCAGAACATCTGATAAATTAGAAGAGGGCAGAAAAAGTAAGTAAACCTATGGGAAGGCACTTGATGTGTGACTAGCAGAAGTCTCCTCTGAGAGCAGAATGCCAGCTGTCTCTCTCCACGCTATCAGTCCATGTGTCTGAGTCACAGATGAACGTCCCGTCAGGAGCTTTGAGCTGCTGTAATGATGTCGTGTTCAGATGAAAGAGGCTTGACTCCTGCAAAGGTTTGTGTGCTGCAACAATGAGATCCGGCGTTCAGTAACACATCTGCTTGACGGCCTCAGAGTCTGGAAAATATTCAGCCCATTTAGAACTGCAATGTTGCATCTTTTCCATTCAATAGCCCTGTTTTGCACACTGTCATCTGCACACAATGGCAGGGGTCATTTGGATTCTTTCTACCTTCCAGATGGGATGTTTTTTAATCAAATCCTTATTTTTCTCTGTTCTGTTCATTTGCGGTGTCCTTGGCGAAGTGCCCAGGTGTGAATGCTGCGATACAGAAAAATGTGCTTTAATTGTAACTGTAGGTAATTGATTGTTTAAGCCACTATTAATCATAGTTCAGAAGCTCCGCCGGCTTCTCAATGTTCTGTGAAGCCTTTTGTCAACAACTTTTCTGTTGAACCAGAGTGCAACTGTTTATTAGAAAGGTTTATTTGGACTTCTACTTCTAAAGAGCACAAGGTAGTTTTTATGCTGTATTGGACTTTTCTAATAAAATGTTTGCCACTAGATGTAATATGCTTTTGCAGATATTGGATGAGTGGGAGGGTGAATTGTAATATATTTATTTTCTCTAAATTGAATGTTTTGTCCAAATAAAGTTTGGTTTCAGTATACCCATAAACACTTGTACAAAACAACAAAAGTGTGTTGTTATTCTTCGCCAGTGAACATGAAATCTGTCTTTGTAATGGTCACTCTGTTTGTTTCTCTTGGATGATTGATTGTTCATTTCTTCTCTTCTAGTGGTTTGGGGATCTAGTCACACCGGTTTGGTGGGAGGACGTTTGGCTGAAGGAGGGTTTCGCTCATTATTTCGAGTACATCGGGACTGATTTCCTCTTTCCAAAGTGGAACATGGTGAGTTGTTGCACAGAAGCGAACACTAGAATTCAGTTTACTTTGTTCAATAAATCATCCATCATTTTGAACTGATACGACGTGGCACAAAATATGTGTCTCATACTCACACACTATATAGAGAGTTATGATGGTTTTCATGCTATTCAGATGTGTGAATGCCTTAAAACGAGAGCAATTTTTCAATAATTTTCACACACACACACAAGATCTTGAGCATTTCCTTTTCAACTTAGCAGAAAACAACAATCCTTTCACAGTTCATTTGAGTGCTATAGATACTCTGACTGCTCAATATTACCTGATAAATGTTGAAAACAGTATCACAAATCCAAGAAATTTCACATTTTATGGACATTTACTTCTTGTTCAATGTTAAATAAAAGAACATGATGCAATTTATGTTGTTTCTGAACAGGTATAAACTCTCTTTTTCATCTTTCTGTGGGTTGAGCTGCTCTGTTCATTGATGTATTTTTCAGTGTCGGGTCAGAAAACTATCAGAATATAATTGAATCACAGTGTTCCAGTTGCTTCTGCCTGGACAGTGTCATCACTCAAAAAAACGCTAATATTGTTTGTTCCTGCTTGCATGAGAGATCTGCAGTCACTATTCTCAACAGGTGCTTATAGAAGAAGGTTTTGTAGATTTTTGTTTTAAGTTTGTGTTCATGTGCTGACAGAATAATATATATTTGTGCGGAGCTCTGTTTAACACATTCCTTTATTTCACTCTTGCCTCATTGTCAGAGCAACCAATACTTATGCCATTATATTTTGTTGTTTAATAATGAAACTTTAGTCTATAAGTAGTTGTCTCCAGATGTTTAATCAGTCATTCAAGCAGAGCTGTTAAATAATAGTGTCACAGATAAACTTATATTGCATTCTGAACAACATGTTTGAGTGCTAATCATAGAATCTTCAAAACTTATTCCGTGAGAAAAGACGAACTTCATTTGTATTATTGCCACACCTCTGTGATCGTCTGAATTAAAACTGATAATTTACTGCAGAGCTTCATAGAGCTGGAATTTGTGCCAAAGTAGCCATTGAAAACCCTTGAATTCAAGGCCAGCACACATACACACGTAAACAAGAGCACAAAATCTGAACGGCTGTAAATAAAGTGCAATATAGAAGTCACGTTGTCTAATGAGTCATCCACATCTATTTTCTACATCCAGATGGGTTCATGTTTGGAGAAAGACAACGTGTGGCTTCAATTCACATTTCCCATCAGTCTCACAGGAGTCACAGGTTCAGTGATTCTCTGAATGGTTGTTTAACCAAGAATTATGAGGTTATTTCACCAGACCAGGTGCGTCCAAATTATCATCTCATGATATTCCTGTATTATAGGATGATAAACAAATCCAGGAGTGTTTGTGAACACCAGGATGAAGTCAAACAGCTTCCATGGTTTTTCTATGCAGTCACTATATCTGAACATTATTAATCTTTCATGGGAATTTCTGGAGTACAGAGTCACAGCGAGAACGGGACTTCCACATTCTTACCTCTAAAAAAGCTCCCACAGTTCCCATATACCCCACAGTAACAGTTCTTCTAAAGGCATTTTTCTACATTAGGATCTGGATGTCAGTATATGTTAAGTGTATAGCGATGACTGTCAATTTAATTATTGTAGCATATAACGTACATTATGACACATCACATTTTCTTGTTTGTTACCTGCTCAGTGTCTACATATCTTTTACATTTCTTAATAAAATCCACTTTCAGGTTTGTTAAAGAAAAAACAACCTGATGAAATAATACAAGAACAAACAGTTCTTCCTCTAGAGCTACTTTGTTTGAAAATAATGGTGCTAGCAATTAGCATAATGCTATTCCAGTCCAGCTTTAGTGGTTTGTAAAGCAGCTATTGTAATGCACTTGAGGTTTCAATCGTAAATGAAATAACCACAAATGGTCATCAGCACAACAAAAAACAACCTAGTTTTTCTCTGTTTATGACACTTTGAATTAGCAGTTATGTTAATTAAATCTGTTTGGATCTTCTGGTCAAAATGAGTCACTGACTGTGTGCAATTTTATCATGAGCTAGTTGGAAGATTGTTGTTGGCCATGATTCAGACCTGATGTGTGGTTTAGACTGGACATACAGTAGTGTAAACTAAGGGCAGTATATACCAAGTGCAAAAGGCAGTCTCAAGCGATCCTTTTGCTAAACTGTTCACACCAAAGGTTTACTATTTAAATGGTTTAATTCTTGTTCATACATATATTAATTTGTGTGTGCATTCATCTCAGACATGCACATTTTCATTCATATTCATATAATGACCTTCCCATCCATCTGTCCCATGATTTTATACCTCTCTGCTCCAAGCCACCTTGGTTATGGGGCACCAGCCAAGCAGAGAAACAATTTAGGGAACGTCATTTCAGGGAGCAATTGGGTTTTGAAGGAAACACTTCAGTATGCTGATAGGATGACTGTAAGCATTTCCCTACCAAAACATGGATACAATTGCATTTTTTAAGAAGTTGAAACTGAAAGTGCACAGAGAAATGCTAGAAATGCATTTGACACGGACCTGTAATAGGTCATTAAAACAGCCTATAGGTTCCTTCGCCTGCTCATAACTACTGGACTGTCGGGTTTCCTCCACTTTCTCACATCCATCATGCTAGAGATGCTTTAACAGAGGTTTGGTTACCCATAAAGCATTGCTCCAAAGCTGCTGACCAGGATGCCAGGCATCCCTGCTATCTCAGGCCTAAAGCAGTTGATCAGTGTGAAACTTCAGGTGTATTTACAGCAGGTGATGATGCTGATACGCTAATAAGCAGGATCTAAATGAAGTATCATTGGACGTAAACACCTTGTTGAGAGCACATATGGGCCAGATGGAAGCTCTTCTCATTTTATAGAGCACATTACATGACTCGCATAAAATCACCAGCTGTTCTCTTTCTCTCTCTGTCTGTTTTGCTGTATTCACATTCACCTAATGTTGTAAATTTACATGAAGGCCTCATTTGTTATTGATTCCATGAATATACATAATAAGAGCATGAGAGATTTCTTCTCTAAAAATCTTACTGATACCGAAGTTTTGAACGGTAGCGCATGGACATTAATCTTTGAGGCTCGTATTAGTCTAAATAATAAAATAACTGCCCATCATAAAATACTAATAGGACAGCTGTCACATGGTGTTCTCTTCTACAAGTCCACTTAAGTGATATATAAATAGCTTGAGAAATTAGGACACGATTTCTCTGGAAGTTTCTACTTTCTCCAAGATCTTCTCTCTGAAGTTAAATATGAGGTATAATTATTGCTGCAGTTAATTAAGCTCAACATGTTTCAGTTTTGTTTTTTAAGGTGACCCAAATATCTAAAGGTAAATGTTTTGGGATGATTTTATTGTAGGAAATGTATCATTCATTAGCTGCTGCCTTTGGTAATATAGATGTTAAGAATTAAATCATTTATTTCAATTCCGTCTGACAGAAAACGTTATTTACACATATTGCAAAAAGCCACCAAACAACCACACATTAATCTTAGTTTGTGACTCAGATAAATATTCTCTTTTTTGATTTGTTGACTTTTCACTTTTATGTGAGTCTATTTTTTTGTCACATGTCATTTCATTAATCTTCTTTAGCAGAACGTCAGAATATGAGATTATAATTTAGCTTTGATCGCATTACCAGTAACCAGGATTCACGGGGTTAATAGAAGATGCCTTATTATATTGACATATTATGAATGATTTTGATGAACATTTGTTTCTTAAGCCATTTCCTAACACTGTTTGTTTGAGCTCAAATCCCTTGATTAAAATATTCTGTTGTCCTGGATTAATGTCTTCAGCGGGATTCTTAATCAAGCTGCCAAAAGCTTTAATGGGCAAGAATTATTCATAATGATGGAGAATAAAGGTGTAATAAAACATTCAGAGTATCAAAGCCAGATGTGTTTATAGCAGCTGATAGTGTCCTGCTTTCTCTTAGTCACACACTTCTAATAAATACATAGATGAAAAAATAATAAAATATTAATTTAGTGTCGTTTTGTTATTTGATAAGTCAGTGCAGAGATTTCACCAGAGAGCCCATTATGAAGATGTTCTGCATATCAACCTGCAGTGTAATGCTTTCATATATAATTCATGTGATTCATATTTTATCCATTTTCATACGGTAACTGGCAAACCGCCACTTTCAGATGAGTAGCAGGAAAACAGTGTCACTGCAGAGAAGCACATTTGACTGAAATGTAGTTTGTGGTATTACATTTATGGCTTATTTTAGGATGTAGAAGTTGCTCGACAAAACTGAAGCAAGAGTGTATTGGTGTATTGTAACATTTAATGAACATTATGTTATTCTGTATAATATATTGTTTTTGTTTATTTACATTATATGCACAGGTTATTCAAAGAAAAACAGTATAGTACCATGGTATTTTTTTTTTATTTAATTGCCTCATTGTGGTCTATTTTCTCATTATATTATATTAAAGAGTTAAAAATCAGTTCAGACTTCCCAAAAACTGCAAATAAGCTAGTATCAGAGTAAAATTTTCCTCATGTGCTCCAAAACGACTTTATTTGTGATCGTGACTCTCTGCTGAACCACAGACACAGTGAATGATGAGGGTCTTTTTCATCTGACCCAAAACTTCTTCCTGTCTTTATAGAGAATACTACAGGAAGACATTTGATCAGAGCAGAGAGACAGTGAGACCCTCCACACAAATCAATCAAACACACACACACACACACACACACACACACACACACACACACACACACACACACACTTAGCAGCAGTGTTTCTCTCATGAGTGAGTCGTGTCGGCTCTCGTGTTATTGGCGGTGAATGTTCATCATATCAGTGGATTGTGGGAAGCTGCTGCAGATATAAAGGCTTCAGTCGTGAGAAATATGAGCTGGATTTTCCCATAACCGCTTTCTAATTTTGTTTATAGAGCAGCTCAACCTGATTTATACAGATTTAATGTGACAATTTTATGTTTGATAGTGTAAAACCGAATAAAGTCTCTGTCTGTCTGTCATCCACAGGAGAAGCAGAGGTTTCTGACTGATGTTCTTCATGAGGTGATGTTACTCGATGGTTTGGCCAGTTCTCATCCGATCTCTCAGGAAGTGTTTGAAGCCACAGACATCGACAGAGTGTTTGACTGGATCGCGTATAAGAAGGCAAGAAGCTTCAGCTGCATGATGGAAATGATTATAAATCGTTAATATCGGGTTGAGCCGAATTAACTGGTTTAAACTCAAAACTGAACATAAAAAAAGTTCTGTGAAATTCCACATTCAGTTCAGCAGAAGAGAAACAATGACTTTGTAAAATAGCAGTATCCTCAGTGTAAATGAGTCAGTTATTTATATCAGGACTTCACCGTTAAACATAATCTTTTATTAAGTCCAGTAAACACATAGTTGTTTTTCTCCCAGCTAAAGACTTCTCAGTATATCTTTGAGAATTGTAAATGGAGTCGTGTTGTTATAAGCCTTTTCACATACACAAGAAAAACAGTTGAATTAAAAGCTTGTTTTTTAGTAAGTGGAGGACAGAAACTGTTACGCTGAGAGATTGTGAGGTTTTGTGTCCTCTGGGGACTTCAGCTACACAATAAACATTTCATCTCAGACCAGACAACGTCTAATTAACTCTTTCTTACTGAAACATACTTTAAATAACTCCAGCGCTCAAATATATCCTCTCATCCTGAACATCTGAAAGCCATTAAAGGCACAAAGAGCAGTAAAGAAAATCATCCGAGTTCAAACACAGATAAAATCTTCCATCCACTGAAGATCTGAGTTTCTGCTTCAACTCTCCCTCCAACTGTCAGCCAATGCAAAGCAGATTCTGATTGGTTCTTACTGTTCCTCAAGCCCCTCCCCCTGTTTCCCTACAGGCTCTGTGGTGTTATGAACTCTGTCAGTCAAACTGCAGTGATCCTGACACCCAGTCGTCCCTCATCACTTCCTCCTCACACTCTGAGGACTCTGATTTCCCAAAACACATCCCATGAGCCCTCAGCACTAACAGGAAGTGACACTCATCACACAGGCTGTGGAGGATGGGATGTGGAGAAATGAATTAGATGCTGTCAAATGAGCATGTCAAAGTCACTCAAAGTCAAAAAGATAAAATTTATGAAACTGCAGAAATCAGCAGAACGAGTGTCATGGAGTTTTTGTTTAGAAAAACCTTGAATACTTATTAATTATCAAATATTAATCAATTTCTGCAATGTACAAGCATGTTAAAATGTAATTTTAATTTAATTTAAGTCAATTCAGAGTTGTTATTGCTAATTAAAAGTATTCAAAATATTATAGAAAATGAAAATACAATAAAATATACATTTTAAATGATGAATTAAAAATGTTAAAACGTGAAATTAAATTATACTAAAACTAAAACAAAAATGAAAGCTAAACTGAAAAATTTAATCTAAAAACAAAATTTAAACGTCTAAAAACTAATTCAAAATATGCAAAATATATACAATTGCTAAAATAACACTGAATAAATTACATTTAATTTAAAAACAAATATGAGAAAGTGAACTGAATGCAAACATGCTATTTAAATAGAAAATCACATAATGTCATGCCCCGTTGACATCCATTGTAGGTGGATGACTGTACTTTCATACTATTTATATTTTTTGATGATATTAATGTGTAGAGCAGGTGTAAATGAGGAGCTTTTATTGAATGTGTGTGTTTCTGGTGTGTCTGCAGGGAGCCGCTCTGATCCGAATGCTGGCTAATGTCATGGGACAGCCGCTATTCCAGAGAGGCCTCAATGTAAGTCCAGAGTTTTCTTTCATCTTCTCTCTTTGTGGTCACAGATGATTTAACATGTATGTTTGTTTTACTCCCTAATGTGTTATGGATATGTTTATAAGGCTCTCTTTATGAATTATACATTCAGCATTAATGCAGCTTTAAGAGGATTGTGGCATAATACCTAAAATACTTCTCAATTTATTTTCTTCAAAGACTCAATCCTTCTTAAATCCTGTGAATGTGAGCTGAATGTGTTACAAATGAATCTCACCATTTAACACTTGAATATCTCAGCGAATGTTCAAGTTCTCAAGTCCCCTCAGGTTGTTCTGAGTGTCTCGTATGTTTGGGAGATTATGCAGCTGTGTCAGTTTACATGTGTTTCTTATCTTTAGAGTTACAACAGCTTGTTGTCACATCATGTGCTGCCATCACGCTTGAGGCACAATCAGACAAGTGATTAAACGTGTTCGTGTCAGAAATTAATTTAATATCTGAAACTTTTACAATCAGAAGTTTCAGAATCATTCTCTGTGTTAAACCGGTTTACAGTAATGGTGAAACACACCCGCTGCATTAAAACACATGTACTGTATCTGATATTGTGTCGAGTGTTTTTAAGTTCTCTGAAGCTCGTTCTCTGTCCGTCTAGCAGTCAGACCTCCTCTGGAGTGAACAGCAGAACACCTCATGTATTATTAGAGAGTATTAATAGTTTTGTGGACACCATATGACTGCTAAATAAAGCTACATCCTGTAATGTGGTTAAAGGTTCTGGGCCGTGACCAAACAGGTTTGAATCCAGTGAGAGTCAATTTAATGAATAAATGTAAATGAGTTAAAGATACAATGTGAGAGTTCACACAGATTCAGAGGTGCAAGACTCACGTGCAGATTCCTCACCTCACTTTTCAAAACATCCATAACTTCTTATTTTCTTTCTTTATGCCTGAGAGGCTGTAAAAAAAATCAGACAGTTTCAGAGTTGTTTTGGGGTTATTTTTGTCATTGTAGTTTTATGTTGCTATTAGTGTTTGGAAGCACAATCCGGTCATGTTTTCGGCAGAGCAACACATTTAATGCTTCATTTACAGATGTAACATCTCCGCATACAAGCTTTATTTCACAGCACAAATACATATCAGACCAGCAGACTGACGTCTAATGCACACATACTGTATGTGTCCATTTATCTTGAACCGGTTATAACTCTACTTTCATGCTGCTCACATATTATTGTAGCCCAAATTGTGCTGAATACAGTGTTATCAGACTTTAGCCATTAAGATAAGATACTGAAAAACACAAATGTCAGAGCATGTTAACATTTCTTCAGAGCCCCCAAAACTTGATCTTAATGTGTTTGGTTTTGTGCAGTATATACTATAGTAAACCTGTGGTATTATTAGCAACATCAATTTACTTTATAATGCAACAGCAATGTAGCATGCAGTCATATCTGAATCTTGGTTAATTATTTTAATCTTGGTTATTATATATATTTATTTAAATGAAACACAAAGTAATTGTGATTAACCTGTAAAAAGCTGAAAAAAAATATTTTAATGCATTTTTTTATTGTTGTTGAGGATTATTTAGTTATATTCTTTGTATTATTCAGCAGTATTCTTACAATTATTATATTTTACCATGCTGTTATTCAATCATTAATTCATCTTTAAATTCTTACATTTTGTGTTGATTCCTAAATTGAGCAGGTTTTGTTATTTATATATGTATTTATTTATTTATGTTTGTTTTCCTTTTTCACAGAAAAAAAATACATTAGTTTATTCATTCTTTCATTTATTATTTAGTTATTTAGTTTTATTTGCCTCTTTTCCTTGTAATAATCACATTTCTTCCTTAATGCTGAATATAGTGCCTTATGAACTCTTAAACTGCTCTAGATCTGAAAGTCTGAGTATTTAGGAGAAGAGACATAACCTCACACATCTGCCGGTGATCCAGCTCTCCTCTCTCGTCTGCTCTGTCTTTGCTCATTTCATTCTCTCAGTGTCTGTCTTTTGCTCTGTGTGGCATCTCTTCTCCTCCTCGTGTCTCTACATAATTGAAGCCGCAGACCGTTGTGAATGCTGAATAGTTCAGAAGCAGCAGACGAGCTTTAGTCTCATTCGACCAGCATTACTCATCCATCCGCTCTCTCTGTGAGGATGAGGGCGTCTTCACTGGTAAATGGTGTATGGGTTGCTGATGCAGGTGGATGAATGTCTCTTATAAAAGAATAGAGAGTCATAAATGAGGTCTGAATGGCTTCTGGGGCTCATACAGCTGACTAGAGTGATAAATCAGATGGATCACATTATGGGATGTAGGAAATATTCATTCCAGCTTGAAATGTAAAATGCTTGACCTATGAATAGCTGAGGACAAGTACGCTCCTGCCCTGGAGTAATACACTTCAGCATGTTGCAGTCCATCTTCATCTTCTGGATATGATTTTGAACAAGCTTCTTCTCTGGATTCGGTGCTTCATAGTCCTGTTTGTCGGCTCTCAGCGGCTTCTTGACTTGGGTAATGGCAGTCTGTGAGATTCCCTGTGGATGTTGTGGGCTAACAATTCGTTCTGAACACAGATGAAATAGTCAGATACTCCTCGATTCAGTTTCCCAACTTTCTGGATCACAGAAGATCAATTTTTCCATCTTCCTCTTCTTCTTCCCAGCAGCCCCTCTGGCTCGGCTGTTCCGCCTCATTATCACTGTTTTCTGTCTCTCTCTTATGGGAACTTTCAGTATCTCTGTCTGTCACTGTGTGATTGATGGGAAGAGTAGGTAAACACAGCACCTCACCAAACAATCCACCTCCATTGCCTCAAAATTACTTTCATATGCAAGAATATTGTAGACATATTTCTTCTTGTATTACTTTTTAGAGAACTCATTTAGTTGCATGAATAATGCATTATTTATTATCTACTTTGACTGTTGTGGTGAAGGCTCTCGCTGAATAGTTGTGTTTTAGCTCTGGGGGATTTACATATCGAAAGCGATCAATCTTTTGTCTGCCTTTGTATATAATTTGGCTTTACAGTATCAGAAACCAAACCCAATGAGGTTATAATATCTGATGCATTCAGGATATTATTCTGTCCTGGAAAGTGCCAGAGGAGTAACTAGCCATTGGAGTAAATCAATTAAACACAACCGTCCCACTGGAATCTGGAGTTATGAAGTGAATCTTTAGATATGTTCCAAGATGTCTTTTTAGACAGACTTCTCAGAACCACAAGTACGATCTTGAGATAAATGTTTTTCCAAAATTAGTCATTTTGACTAAAAATAGCCCAAAGATGCATTGAAACTTTGAAAAGGAGTCATAAAAGATAAAAATGTTGTGTCATTTTAATTAAATATGGCCTCCAAATTCTATTAAATATTATCTTTCCTATTACAGCATCAAATTAGGTTAGTAACATATGCTCTTCGCAAGTCTCTATTGTAATTGACTAACATTGAATGCAAGAATTAATGAAACACTATACATTTTAAAAATGAGGTTCAATTTAGGTTAGAATGCTGCTTTACACCATACACTGTTTTCAGTATGCAGAAAGTAGACAGCTGTTTAGGCTTATGATTTTGCTGTCCATATGTGTCTCTCTGTAAGAGCTTTTGGTCACTAAACAGTAGTCAGCAACAACACAGTCATTAAAATACGCAATTGTTTGCCAAGCAGACTGGAAAATGTCAACACCAACATAAAATGGCTCTGGGTGGTTCCTCGCTGCTATGCAAATGTATGCAAATGAGGAGAATGGATATTTCTTACTGCAACATTAGAATTCAATGTTGAATTAGAACTTTAGAACATTAGAATTATTTGCATTTAAATCTGCTGAAATAGATTAGACAATGGATAAATATGCAATGTATCATTCATTATAAAACAGATACTGTATACATATATACACACATATATATATATATATATATATATATACTGTATATATAAAACGGAGGTCAGCAAGTAGATGCTGTTCAGGTAAAACCTCACTACCTTAATCTCAAGAGATGCACTAGCGACCTACGCTAGTGGCCACAGCCATTTAGCCTCCTGGTTAGCGTGTCTCCCATGCAGAAGATCGGGGGTTCGAGACCCGCCTCGGAGCAGCCGAGAGAGACCTGTTACATATATATGTAAATCGTCTTGCTTTGGGAGTCAGTATAACTCATTAGTGTCAAAATAATGACAACAAAACACTGTGACGGCCCTATCACGTGAGGGCAATAACTCAGGGCAATAACTCTACTGATGGAGGAGAGAGAGAGGAAGAGGAATTGCTGTGGTATAAAACAGATTCATCCTGATGGTAACATAAATCTGGTTGTGCTCCAGACTCAAATCCCAGACTCTCAGAGAGCTCAGCAGAGCATGTAGAGAGATGAAGGCCAGCTGGACTGGGTCACGCTTTCAGGATCCCAATGCAATTTGCTCAGACCTCTCAGCATAACGCTTGTTCACATTTCAACAAGTGCCATTTTTGATTCGATTCAAGAAGCAAAGGCTGAAATAATGGTGTAATAAGGTTCAGGGTTCAAGGAAGGAGGACAAGGAAGTCAGGGGTGACGAGCCACAAACGTGTGTTTAATCAAAAACAAAACAAAACAGAAAACGTAAATAATGCCGGAGTTGTCTCTTCTTCGGGGACTCGGCTCTTCGTCTTCCTTGGTGCTGCTCTCTCTCTCACTGCTGTGCTCACGATCGCCCTCTCTCCCTTTCCGCCAGGACTGCGGGCCTTTTCTATTCTCTCCGACAATCACTGGAATTAGACACAGGTGTTAGTTATCATTCACTTGCCAATCGTTTCACCGCTCGTCTCGAACCCGCTCTCCTCTCGCGTGTTCTGCCTTCCCACGCCTCGCCACATACCCCCACCGCCGTCTCAGGCCGGTGAGCCCTCCGACCTGCAGCCCCCCATTCCTGGAGAGGAAGTCGGCTACAGCCATCTGTACCCCGGCCTGTGGACCACCTTGAACTTAAAGGGCTGTAACGCTAGATACCAACGGGTGATCCGCGTTGGTATCCTTCATGATGGAGCCACTGGAGGCGCGTGGTCCGAACAGAGGGTGAATTCCGGCCCAGGAGGTAGTAGCGGAGGTGAGGACGGCCCAACGGATGGCCAAGCACTCCTTCTCCACGGTGCTGTATCTAGTCTCTCTCTTGGAGAGCTTCCGACTTAGATACAGCACCGGCCGCTCCTCTCCCCCGACCACCTGGGCCAGGACGGCACCCAGCCCTCTGTCCGACGCGTCTGTCTGTAACAAAAAGGGGAGATTGAAGTTAGGAGAGTGCAGGAGCGGCCCGCCGCACAGGGCAGCCTTCACTTGGGTTAGGGCCTGTTGGCACGGCTCCGTCCACTGGACCGGGTCGGGTGCTTCCTTTTTAGTGAGATCAGTCAGCGGGCTGGTGAGGTCCGAAAAATTAGGGATAAACCTCCTATAATATCCCGCCAGCCCCAGGAACTGTCTCACCTCCTTTTTGGTCTTGGGACTTGGGCAGGCCGCAACGGCAGCCGTCTTGTCAATTTGGGGACGCACCTGCCCATGACCCAAGTGGAAGCCCAGATACCGTACCTCCACCCGCCCAATTGCACACTTCCGCGGGTTTGCCGTGAGCCCGGCCTCCCGCAGCGACCTCAGGACCGCGCGGAGATGTTCCATATGCCGCTGCCAATCATTACTATGGATGATGATATCATCCAGATAGGCAGCGGCATACGCGCTGTGTGGCCGGAGGACTTTGTCCATGAGGCGCTGAA
Organism: Gymnocypris eckloni scoliostomus; assembly: GCA_027564155.1. Classification (NCBI taxonomy): domain Eukaryota; kingdom Metazoa; phylum Chordata; class Actinopteri; order Cypriniformes; family Cyprinidae; genus Gymnocypris; species Gymnocypris eckloni. Next base: position 19,187,401 of record CM050432.1, on the reverse strand, counting down.
AGGTGGCCGGAGCCCCGAACAAGCCGAACGGAAGTGTTACGAATTGGTGTAATCCAAACGGCGTGGTGAAGGCTGTCTTTTCCTTGGATAGTGGCGATAAGGGGATCTGCCAGTACCCTTTCGTTAAATCCAGCGTCGAATAAAAGCGTGCCGCACCTAACCGATCAAGCAACTCGTCAACTCGGGGCATTGGATAAGCGTCGAATTTCGACACGGCATTCACCTTCCTGTAATCGACACAGAACCGGACCGAGCCGTCCGCTTAGGAACTAATACTATCGGGCTCGCCCAGTCACTATGCGATTCTTCTATTACTCCCAAGTTTAGCATGGCCTTTAACTCCTCCTGAACTACATTTTCTTGTGTTCAGGAAGGCGAAGGGACGGCTGCGCGCCACCTCCCGGGAGCGTTTCGATGTGGTGCTGTACGAGGTCGTGCGACCGGGCAGGGGTGAAAACACATCCGCAAAAGCTGCTTGCAACTGGGCCAAGTCGGTGAGTTGCAGCGGCGAGAGGTGATCTCCCGGAGACCAGGGCGAACGGATTGGGTTTGAGGCCGCTTCTGGTCCGAGATCCTCCTCGTTAAACGACCGCGGCTAACCCCACCGACGCCCCTCGTTCCAGCGTTTTAGCAGGTTGAGGTGATAAATCTGACGGGCATCACCCCTATCCGTTCGCTTAACCTCGTAATCGAGCTCCCCACTGCCGTGTGACCACAAAGGGTCCTTGCCACTTTGCGAGTAACTTTGAGCTAGGCGTTGGAAGTAATACAAGTACCTTATCTCCGGGCGGGAATTGACGCAGCTGCACCCCTGTTGTACAGCCGCGTTTGTCTGTCCTGTGCCTGCAGCAAATTCTCCCTAGAGAGCCGCCCCAAGGTGTGGAGTTTTGCTCGGAGGTCCAGGACATACTGAATTTCGCTACGGCTGTTTGATGGCCCCTCCTCCCACGACTCCTTAATGACGTCCAGCACCCCCCGGGGCTGGCGTCCATACAGGAGCTCGAAGGGGGAAAACCCCGTGGAGGCTTGTGGGACCTCCCGCACCGCGAACAACAGGGGCTCGAGCCATTTATCCCAATTTTTGGCGTCTTCTTTTACGAACTTACGAACCATGGTTTTTAATGTGCGATTAAATCGTTCGACCAAGCCGTCCGTTTGTGGGTGGTAGACGCTGGTGCGAACCGATTTAATGCCCAATAGCTCGTACAGCTCCTTTATCGTGCGTGACATAAACGCCGTGCCCTGATCCGTGAGAATCTCTTTCGGGATTCCCACTCGGGAGATGAGTCGAAACAGTGCCTCTGCCACGCTCTTCGCCGAGATGGAGCGCAGGGGCACTGCTTCCGGATATCGCGTTGCATAATCCACCAGAACTAATGCAAAGCGATGTCCCCGTGCCGAACGCTCTAATGGCCCGATGAGGTCCATGCCAATTCTTTCGAAGGGGACCTCCATCAGGGGTAATGGGCGCAAGGGCGCTTTGGCTGTGGCCGGCGGATTCACCAGCTGACATTCTCGACACGCCGCACACCACCGGCGGACGTTCTCGTGAATGCCCGGCCAAAAGAATCGGGCCATAATGCGTTCGCGTGTCTTTGCCTCCCCCAAGTGGCCTGCCATGGGAGTACAGTGCGCCGCCTGGAAAATCATTTCCCGGCGGCTTCTGGGAACTAATAATTGGGTTGTCACCTCCTTTGACTGGGCATCTTGGGTTACCCGATACAACCTCTCTTTTATAAGGGCAAAGTAGGGGAAGGAGAGGGGGACGTTCGGCTGGAGAAGCTGTCCGTCCACCGAGCGGACCCGGTCAAAAGCGCGTTTTTGAGCGCCTCATCCCGCGACTGCTCCAGAGGAAGTCGTCCAGCTCAGGAGGTTTCACCCTCGCTGGCTCTCGTTCCCTCCGAGGCAGGCGGTGACGGGCCCGCTAAGCGCTTCCCTGCCTGAGCGCCGCCGCCTCCCCGGCCCCGCCGCCTGCCAAGAAACATCCGCACACTATCCCCAACAATTGAGTGAAAGCCGCCAATCGGTACCCAAAATTAGCGGATGCTTGAGGTGGGAATTAACCGCCACCTCCATTCTATATGCTTCCGAAATTTAATCGATACAGGCACTAAGGGGTAATCCGCCACGTCCCGTGTACACACCTCACCTTAACCTTGCGGCTCATATCCAATGCCCTCTGCTGCATCAGGCTTTGGTGGATAGAGGTTTGGTTACAGCCGGAATCCACCAAGGCCTGATATGTACCCCCCTTAATACTCACAGGTATTTGGTACTGCCCGGCTTGATCGGGGGCAGCCGTCGGGGAGTCGGGGACCCGGACCAGCAGTCCCACCTCCATCATGGGACAGTGGTCCTGGAAATGCCCTGGATCCCCGCATCGCCAGCAGGCCGGCCCAGGCCTTACCGCCGCCCCCGCGGCAGAAGGAAAGGCAAGGGATTGCCGGAGAGAGGATGGGGGGGCTGCTGTGGGCTCTTCCCCGCCTCCACGCCGGGGCCATCGATCCCCCTGGCCGTTGCCACTCCTTGGAGGGGCTCGCGGGGCCGCCTGCACCCGTGACCTGGGAGCTGGAACTGGGCGAGAGAGAGAGGGGAGGGAAGGAGGAGAGAGAGAGGGGGAGAGAGAACGGTTAATTCGGGGCTCGCCGACCCCGGGGCACGCCACCATATGGTCCTCCGCCAGTTGGATGGCCTGCGTCAGCGACGTCGGGCGGTGGCACTGGACCCACTCCGCCGTTCGCCGGGGTAGCCGGACGATGAACTGCTCCAGCACCACCAGATCGATTACCCCCTCGACGTCGCGTGACTCGGCCAGGAGCCACTTGCGGCAAGCGTCCCGGAGCTGCTGGGCCATCACGAATGGTCGGCCGCTGTCCCCTAGCTCTACGGAGCGGAAGCGTTGTCGGTGCTGCTCGGGGTTGCGGCCGACCCGTTGGAGGATGGCCCGCTTGAGGTCTTCATAGGCCAGGAGGTTCGCGACAGGTAGCTGTTGGGCGGCCACCTGCGCTTCCCCCGTCAGCAGGGGAATCAGGCGCACCGGCCACTGGGTGCGCGCCCAGCCACACGCCTCCGCTGTCTTCTCAAACAGGTCCACGAAGGCCTCCGGTCATCGTGGGGACCCATCCTCATCAGCGGGGACGTGGGCGTCGTTGGGGCTGCGACGGGGATCCTCCCGGCCAAGTAAGCTCCGGATGGCCCGCCGATCTTCGTCCTGCGCCTGGACCAGGAGCCGGAAGCGATCCTCTTGCTCCAGCTTCATGTCCAGGAGCGCTTGATGTTGAGCTTGATGAAGACCGGCGAGCGACTTGACAAGCTCCGCAAGCGGCGTCGGCTGGGCGGGTTGCATGGCGGCGTGCCGGCTTCCTCGTCCCGGGTTTCGGCACCAGTGTAATAAGGTTCAGGGTTCAAGGAAGGAGGACGAGGAAGTCAGGGGTGACGAGCCACAAACGTGTGTTTAATCAAAAACAAAACAAAACAGAAAACGTAAATAATGCCGGAGTTGTCTCTTCTTCGGGGACTCGGCTCTTCGTCTTCCTTGGTGCTGCTCTCTCTCTCACTGCTGTGCTCACGATCGCCCTCTCTCCCTTTCCGCCAGGACTGCGGGCCTTTTCTATTCTCTCCGACAATCACTGGAATTAGACACAGGTGTTAGTTATCATTCACTTGCCAATCGTTTCACCGCTCGTCTCCGAACCCGCTCTCCCTCTCGCGTGTTCCGCCTTCCCACGCTCCCCTCGCCACAAATGGGCTTAATAAAGGAATAGTTAATTCATCCCAAAATGAAAACCCAGCCATGATCTTCAATGCCATGACTCATGCCATTGCAAATCTTTTTTTTATGTATTCACTTATCTACCCCTCTTCAAGAGCCAGTAAAGTGTGTCTACAGTAATTGTATTGAGCACTGGTATAGTTGTTTAAAACTGATATTTTTTATCTATTTATCACACAAAGATAGCTTATGACTTAAGAAGAGTTTAAATACATTAATATAGGCTATGTTTTTGGCGTATTGAAAAGAGCAGCCAGGACATTCTGCAGAATATCTCCATTTGTGTTCTACAGAAGACATCCACCAGTATTAGCAGAGAACATGCTGTTTATTGTCAGCATGTTCTCTTGACTTCAGCAACAGGAAGCGTATTACAGTTGAGGGGTTTATCGATCACGGTCACTCAAGAGTTATCGAGGAATCTCGTATACAGCAGGGAAAAGGCTTCTCTCCAGATGTTCTTATCAGATGCATGTAAATGTGCTCTCCAGGATCAGATTCATGTCGCCCACCACCTGTATTACTGAGACTGCAGGGCAGAACAGACACACTGATAATGTAGCATTTGCCGTTTAACAGATTACAGTCTGTTAGCAGTGAAATAAACACCCACCGGTGTCTTGTAACACAATACAGATATTACATCCACTCTTCTATGCAGATTTGTCTGTGTTCGATGTCGAGGCACTTTTATTATGCACCTTGCTGAGTTAAGTTGTTTCCTTTCTTCACAAAACTCAATTACAATAGCTTGTTACTTATAAATAAATATTAACTTAAAAGTATGTTTACCAAATTTACCAGGCTTTTTGGTTATGTACTATGGTAATAACAGATAAACCGTACATGGCAAGTACCTTGGAGTGACATATAAGTACAATTACTGTATGGTGTATGAATATGATTATTATATACTTCATGTAATAAATCTAATGTGTTCTCTTGTGTTTATTTGAATGTAAACAATTTGACCATCTTTTATGTCTTGAAAGAAATCATGTTGCTGTTTTGTATGTTACTCATTCAGTGACATGCTGATGCAGCATCGACTCGAACAACATAATCAGCCTCTAATTGTCCTCCTTATGGTCCTCCTTGAACTGACAGCCAATCACACCCAAACATCTGCTGCTAAATTGCATACGTTCAGCTTGAATTGAGAGGATTAGTAATGTTATTGTTTGGGCTTATTTGGTTTCCCAAGTTCACTGTTCCCATCCAGGTCAATTTATCTTCCAATATTGATTTCGGTCTCTGTCTGTTTGCAGGATTACTTGATGACACACATGTACGGAAACACGGCGAGAGACGACTTGTGGAACAAATTCTCAGAGGTAAGATTTTACACATCTTATGGGTGTGAGACCTCCATCAGTGAATGTTGAGTGAAAGTGTGTGTTCAACGTACTTAAATTCACTCAGTGCATCTCCTGCAGGCAGGTGCTCAGAGATTCACGCGCTGCATTTAGGTCAGAGGCCATTACATAACCGCACATCATCAAATTTATGCCAATACACCACCTACTCACATAAACATATAAGGCTTTTATAGAAATGTCACATGGGAAAGAGTTTGATATGGAGGCTGGGTTGTGTTTGATAGTCTCGCTTTTACACTTGAGGTTTCACTTAGAATGGAAATGTTTTCTGCAGGGAAAGGTCACATATTGATCCAGAAATCAACCTGCTACATGCAAATGTTCACAGATACTGATACTGCTGTACTTGCTTCTGGTGATTTTAATTAACTTATAAATCAGATGAATCTTATCAGACCCGATTAGTGAAGTGTCACATAATTGCTGACAAGCCTGATGAGTCTCTCAAATTAAACATGAGCATCTGCCCTTAAGAATAACCCAAGAAAAGTCAAGAAATCTTCTGCTGACGGAAAGTTGACCTATTTAGATGCTTCACTCGGGCCTCAAAAATGCAGTTCTTATTAGGTTTGGCACGAGTGCCCCCCTCCTGACAGAAACACTCAGGTATTTTTCCTGTGATCTACTCATTTTTTTCTGTCTTTTTAGTACCGTAGAGGGTTTAGCAACCACATTGTTAGTGGCAGACTTCATTGCACATCATTTCTTCAGTTGAGTTAGTCCCTATTGAACCCCCCCCCAAAAAAACAGCATATGCTGGTTTTGTATGTTTTAAAGGATGGCAGCTGCTTTGAGCTGGCTTAAGCTAGTCCTTAGTTGGTCATGATCTGGTTTAAGATGGTCCTAAACTGGTTATGAGCTGGTTTAAACTGGTCAGGTGCTGGTCCTACGCTGGACCTAATGAACTAGCTCCTGCTCAGGACCATCTTAAACCAACTCAAACCAGTTGCCATGCTTCAAAACATACCTAACCAGCATAATATGTTTTTTTTTTCTTCAACAGGGTTGGAACATCAAATGCTGCAACGCTAATGTAAAGTTCCTACATTAAATGATAATAAAACCTGTTTAATAAAACAATTATTTTTATTATTCCATACATATGCAAAACAAATGCTAGTATTGTTCTGTTGTTATTTTATAAGCCATTTCTCAGCATCAACCAAACACCCTTCATGGATGGAGATATCAAGTTAGGATATCTCACATCTAACTGATGACATGCAGCTTAAGATGAAATTGGTCAGATGACGATATGAATTTAGGCTGGATGTGTGGTGCTACATTATGCTAATATTCTAGCTCACCCCTGCAGTGCAGTTGTAAATAATACAAATAGCTTAAAAGTAGGAGCGAGAGGAACTGCTAGCACCTGTGAAGTAAACGGTCGCAGCCAACAGCTATAATCACAGTGAAGTTAAGCACTGAGTTCAAGTCATCAGCTCAAAGCACAGAGATGCGCTTTTAAAACCAGAGGACTCTCAGCAAGTCCCCTCTCGCTCATCTCACAAAGTGTCATGACTTTAATGAGATTACTTTCAAGCGTAATCTCAAAGTTATTATAGTTTGTAATGGAACAGCAGGACATTTAGCAGCTATCAGCGTCTTATGAAGCGTTTTGTCATTCACATCACTCTCCCAAATGCCAGCTGATGTGTGCCGCTTCTTCATTTTCTCTTTCAAAACAGAACGGATTTAAAGGTGAATTTATGTGAAAGGGTCCTGGACCTCGGTATCCTCTCAGTGGCCGTATTTGTCAGGCACTGACGAATTTAGCTACATTAACAGTCCATGACAGCCCATCATCTAATGAATCCTGATATGCGCTGTGTTCATTAGCTATTCATGAAATCCAATTTGCTGCAATAATCTGGCAGTGCTTAGCTCCCACAAAGCCCTTTGTCAAGCTCACGACCCATCGCCGGACCGGCCTTCACTTTAATTATATCCGCCAGGGCAAAGGTACAGTAGCTTCCTGAAAGCTGTCCTATTGAAAATGATTCATAATGAATGAACATCAGCTGCCGTCATCAGCCTCTGCAGAGCTTCTTCTGTATTCATTGTAAACAAATCATGAGTCATTGACAGCTGTGAGAAGTTGTCTGGTCTCATTTGGTGTTTTCCATAATAGCCGAGTCATCTCATGCAAGCTTGGTTAGTCTCAGATTTTAAATACTCATAATGGTCAGAATCATAAGCAAGAGTTTCCCAGTTACACCGGAGAAAGGGAAGTGCACATGCTCGACTGATCAAGTCAGGTTCATGTTTGCAGAATGCAAGAGAGCCTGACAGAGCACTTTTGTTTCTGCCACCACATTCCCCTTCCAATCCCACGGGTCTCCACAACACACTGACTCTGTGATGCTGCAGAAACATTGCAAATCTCCACCCGTTTACAACCAATTTCATACAAAACTACTGAGTGGCCTCTGCAGCTCTTTAGTATTCGATGTATAGAAATGATGGACAATATCTCTGGAGCCTCTGACATCTGCTGTGATCCAAATTAACCCTCAAAATACTGACTTTGCATTGGCAGTTCTTGGATAAGCAACGAGGCATTTTCAATGTTTTGCTGTCACCTTTCTTTTTAAATGGATACAGCAGCTCAAGGTGAAAAGAAGATGAAAATCAATAAAGCTGTGAGAAGCTTCCTCATACATACAGAGAGCTTTTGAAAACAATTCATACAGAATTGTCATTGTCCACCGTGCTGAGCCATTTATAGAAGCATTTTCAAAGAATAAGGAGGAACCATGTAGGCAGTATATTGCAACATTACAAGCTTTCCTCATTAATGATCCGTGAGATTCAATTTTATGTTTTACTCCTTTAAAATAGGAGGAGCAGCTTCCTCTGAAGAAATCAGACTCATAAATCTAATTCTGCTCTTTTACAAGCATTGCTCTTGTACAGAGAGATTAGATAACTGGAAATTGCCTTGTGACGTTTCTGCGAATACGGTTTAAGAGAACAGTTAAATGTAATCACCTTTCTATTCCCTAACAGTTTTTAATTAAAAGACCTCGATGAGTTTTTATTTACATCCTTTAAAGTTTTGAAAGACAAAGGAAAGTTGAATCCATTTAGATTCATGTATCTGCAATTAAAGACATCGAATCTGAATTCATTTTCACTCACCTGACACTCAGACACAATATGTTTTCTCTCCACCTTCTACTGCCATTAGACATCCAACATGGTAATCTGTGTATGTATGTATGATCTATTTTGATGTATATATTTTGTGTCACAGGCCATGCAGCGGGAGGGAAAGGACATCAACATCACGCAAGTCATGGACCGCTGGACGCTGCAGATGGGTTACCCTGTCGTCACCCTCAGCAAGAACGACAGTCTTGACAACAGTGTCACCATCTCACAAGAGCACTTCGTCTATGACACAGACGCCAAGATCCAGAAGCCTGAGCTGTTCAACAAAAGGTAGTCTGCCATTAGTCAATCGTGACAGGTTCTTACATGGAAATTAAACAACTGACCTCTTGACATTGATTCTCCATGAGCTCATACATCGTTGCAGAAGATCCACAATAATATATGAAGCAGAGGCCTGTTCGTTTGCCAAACACTGCAATGCTGAATAATGTAAAAAGCCCACAGTCAGTGATTCTCCTCCCAGAATTCACTGATAGTTTTCTGTGATCAGATCAAGCTCAGACAGATACAAAGAATCTACAGTAGTTCTTCAGCTGAAGAGAAGAAAGCATTTTAATCAAAAACGAGATTAAAAACTAAGTTATTTTGGAAGAAATACAGAAGAATAGACCATCTGGAGATTATAAGCACAGCTAGAAAGTTAACGACTAGCCGAGGAATGTGAACAGTTTACTGCTTAGCATACATTTAGATATCTGAATGTATTGCTCCTGCTAAGAAAAAGCAGCTTCAACCAGCCAAAATGGTTTGCTGGTTGTCACTGACTATCAAGCATCTATTAACTGAGCATTTCATTTATTATTAGCGACCCATACTAACCCATCCCCACCACATGCTGTTTGGCACCCGTCTGCGTCGTCACGGAAAACTGCGTGTGTCACTGGCAGATAGATTAGTTTAATTCTTCGTTAGAGTGAGACGAATAATTCAATATTGCCTCTGATCTGTTTTTTTAATCCTCCTTTTGTTTTGGATCAGACACTGTTAGCAGCACAAGAATTAAATCAAGAATTGAATTTTAATGCTGTACTGTCAGTTTGAGTGTGTGGAGTGTGTTGTTAGGCGATATTGCCATTTAGATAGTGACAAAGTTTCTTAGGTTGAGAACAATATCAGCACCAAACACATATAATCTGTGTGTAATATTTTTACTGCGGCTTTTTGACTAAAAGTGGTTAAAAAATGAAATCTATTAGTTAAAAATAGGAGATAATAATAATAATTCTAGTGAATTTCTTGTAAAATCATCTGATTTATAATTTGCTGATAACCAAAGGCTCCTTGCTTTTAGACGGCTAGGCTAAATCTCAACATAAAGCAATTTGGAGTCATAAATATGAAACATAACAGGTAGAAATCTGTATGTTCGCTTCTTTCCGGAGTTCATTTGTTCAGAGCAGACACAGCCACCTTCCTTTGAACATCTCCGCCTACATGAACGTGTTTTCTGAGTGCGACGGTCTTCTGCAGTAATATTTAGAAGCAGAACTGCTTCAAGAATCAATAGCAAAGCCGTCTTGCGAGTAGGGGGCATCTCTTTCCTGCTTTGCCCCTCAGGCGGGCTTTCAGCTGAGTACTAGACAACCTGCCAGAATGCAGGGGGATTTAGTACCTTTGTAAATGCAGCGTAACAACTCACTTGAGGCTTTAAGCCAGCCTAGTAAAATGTAAAATGTCGCCCTTCTTTTTGTAAAATGAATGAAAAACATATTATAGTAGTGCACATGTACAGTGGAAGCATAGCATAATAGCATTCTAAAAGTACTGTTGGTGACATTAAATGTTTGTATCCTATTTTACAATGCTAGGGTATTGTATAGATCTTGTTCTAAATATATCTTTGAAATTGTCTCAAACCCACATGGAAAAATACTATAGTATTTTATAGTAAATACTGTTTTTGAACCATACTTTAATAAATACAATATAATACACTTTACTATAGTATTTACAACACTTTGTTAATGAGTTCTGAAACATACTGTAGTATAAACTATAGTGAACTGATAAACTGTATTAAATACTGTAGTGTACTTTAGTTTTTACAACAGTAAACTGTATTGTAGTATAATATGCAGTACCCTATAGTTGTAGAAGACTTTGGTAAAGTAATTTGTTCATATAACAATTGTTGTATTACCACAACAACTACAGAATTAACACAGAAAATTAATTCAAATACTTTACTATAGTATGGTTCAGAACACTATAGTATTTACTATACATTACTATAGTATTTGTTCATGTGGAAAAGCTCAGAGCTACAGCTAATACGATTGTTTACATCAGCGTGTCAGCATATTAGCAGTTAGCTTAATAAACTTAGATTTGCTCAGAGTCATAGCTCTCCTCTCCATTATAAAACCTCAGTAGTAAGTTAGCAAGATGCAAAACTTCATTAGAAAGTGGTTATAAGTGTGCAAATTTGTACTTCAACTCACCTCATCTGAAATCATCAAAGACCGTTTTGTAGATCCTGTGCTTATGTTGAAGCTGAACCGTTCCTTCATTAACACCTTTGCACTCATATGTTACCTGACTATTTGGATTTTCACAGAACATATTTTATGCTGATGTGATGTTATAGAAAATATAAACAACTTAACGCTCGAAGGCACAAATACATTTTCGCATTGAAGGCTGCTTGACTGTAATGGGGATGTGCAGTTACTCATGTTAATTATTTTAACGGTGGATCTGAGCCGTATAGAGTCTTATTTTGCAGGTGTAGGTCTGCTTGAGGCTGGTGTGTAACTTTGTCCAACTAACTTGTGACTGAAAAAGTGACTGAAATGAAAGAATATCATCAAGAACCTAGAAAAACTAAACTAACTAACTAACTAACTAACTCACATACATAATTTCTCAAGCACTATTGTTACAGTGAAAAATATCTAATTGGTAAAGGCAGATATTTCAATGATCAATGAAGAGATATCACTGCAATAATACAGAGCACACAAAACAGATATACAGTATGGTTTATCAATGTTACGTGCTATCCTAAACCTTGCTACATGTACTGCGTTAGGCTAACCGAGACTTGTCATAGCACTTGCATGTCGTTGCTCTTTTGTTGGTTTTGATTGCTTCTATTGTCCTCATTTGTAAGTCACTTTGTATAAAAGCGTCTGCTAAATGATCACAATTTAAAATGAAACATTATGCAGTGCAGTAATGCATTCATGTGACATCACTGGAATATGTCTAGACAGTTAACAGTGCAAAACACACACACACTTCTGAAATGCAATGAAAGTAACTGTGAACATGAATCGGTTTAAATGCAACTGGGCACATGAATAAAGTAGAACATTTTGATCTAGACTGTCTTTCATATTAAGAATAAACACTTCAGCTATAATTCAAGTAAGGAATTATTTTCACAAGTATCTGATTTTGTGTCTAAACATTACTGTGTCTCTGTATGTTGAAGTCAGTCACTGAAAAAAAATATTTTATGAAGTCTTGGACATGTATAATGTGGGCTTTTATAATTTGCTTGTTAGCAGATGGATGATTTAAAGGCTGCTTTTAATATTTAAAAGCCTTTATTTGGCACTAGTGTTCATCAAAAGCTGTTCTTTCAAAATGTTGTTCCAGACTGTTCCAGAAATCCACCACCAACCTCTTTGTTAAGCAGATGTTCTGTATTTCTTCTCCCATCCAGCAGAACATCTTCATATTCTTTTGTCCAGTTCTTCGTGCTCTCAGTGGTTTCAAACCATTGCTGGATGATTGACTGAAAGTCTAAAGCAAGTCTACAACATACTGTAACTAAATACAACAGCTCAAGTTCAAAACAAACTCTAGAATGTGTGAATCCATGGAAGGTTTCAAATGAAGACATTTCATTATTTTTATTTATAAAATACTTCAGAGTATTTTTCCTCTCTTCTGTGCAGCTGGTGTTGGATAAAAGTGTTGTGTGGATCTATCACACATGTTGAGCCACAAAAGCCCCCAGTGACTCATTAAAGACTGCAAAAGCCAGCCGTCCCTAAAGAGAGCCTGAGATATTATCACACCCGCACAGAGACAGTGAGACTGAGACTTCACAACCAATGAGAAAAGAGAGAGAGACTGGTTGACTGGTTAATCACAGTGAATTTTAAATGTAGATACAATACAGCTGTTACTCTTTTGTATTGGTGATAAAATGTTAAAGGCTTAAGATGTGCAAACATGTATTGTATATTTATATATATATATATATATATATATATACATACTTTTATTCATATATTATTTTCCATTAAGAGCAACTGACCCTCAGCTAATAAACATTGCTTCTTTCCATAAACATAATAATATGACTGCAGTAGAGACTGGAATCTTGATTCGTGTTTTAGCTAAAGCTCTGGGCCATAACACAAAGTTCCTGGGGGATGTAAATACCGACGATTATAACAGACGCTTCCATAAATGAACATAAACACGAGCCACTAAATTACCAGCCTGTGGAGAACTTTAATTTTCTTCTGCTTTCTTCTCTTGTTCAATCCCGCTGATGAACAGAGTTTTATGTAAATGTATCCATGTGTGGTTTCATCCGAACACACACAGATGCTTCTGTTATCACTGGAATTCATAAGTATTGTTATCAGCGCTCGTCTAGCACAGAATCTCTCTCTATAGTGCCCTTACACACATATGCGTTTAAATACTGTTTCCCAGCAGGATCTTATTGCTTCATCTTATGCATAATGTCTTCCTGACTGTGCTATAGTTTCCTCTGTGATATACTGGGAACTTTCAGTCTGCTTAAATTAAACATTGCCATCGTTGTTTTATTATCTAGTTTCAGTCACTTTACACAGAATCCTCATTTCGGCTTCAGACGTAATTAAGACACATTAAATAATGCAAATCATGTTTTGAATGATTTGAGGCGAGTCACCAGCAGCCGGAAAGATTTTGTCCATTCCTGTCAGTTTACCAACTAACACAAATCCCTAATGATCCAACCCATTCCCCACAGCCGAGACTGATGTAACCAAATAATCCAGGCTGCTCTTCTCAAAATAGATGACTAAAGTTTGACATTTCATGAAGAAAATGTGGTGCGTGTCTTTGTAAAGTTCACTGCTACAATGCTAGGCTGCTGTGATGGTTGACAGGGTGCTGCTATGTGTTTACGAAGGTGTTCAGAGTACATTTAAGCCTTTTCCTTCAAGATAAAACATTGCTTATCACAATTTTCTTGTTTATTTAACTAATGAACAGAGCTTTCTTTAAGCAGTTAGCAGTTTGCTAACCGAAGGCATTTGGTGGTAAGCCAAGAGAGTAAGATGTTATTGCTAACCAAAGGCAAACTGAAAACATTAAAATATGTATTGTTTTAAACATTTTAGCTTTCATATGATGTGATATGTGATTTAAAAGACATGAATTAACATATTTTCACGATTAAGGATGAAAACACCATTATGTGTTATTCTATCATTTCTTATCAGGCACTGAATAAAGTAAAATGGGTCTAATGACACACCTTAAGGGAAATGTGCTATTTACTGCTGCTATAGTGATTGATTGTGGCTTTTTATTTAACGATATTTAACGATTTCATGGGAAAATAAATCATAAAGTAGTTTGTTTTGTTTGGGGTAAAAGGCTCACCAGCATGGGATGAAAGGCTCTCAGTATTACTGATACAAATATTTTAACTAAAGTAATATGTTTTGCATAATATCAAAGTTAGTACTTGTTTATTACTATCACTTCAACAAAGGCGTTACCCTCTTAGGTACCGTTTATTTTGATAGATAAAATAGTTCAATTTACTTTTATTCAATAAATACACTGTTATGTGTTCATACGTATATTCTTACCCTAGTGCATCTTTATCCCTGTTGTTATAAAACTTTTCTCAGTGAAATAGCTTTGTTGAGGAAGGAGGAAAATAGTTAAAGTAAAGTTACGATATGTTGTTTGGAGCTTGATTCAGTCTTGCATTAGATCTGTTAATGTTAGAGTATTTATTGCTCTTGGTCGGCTCTGCTGTGCTCTTGTCATCTGGGGTAATTTACACCGGCAGTCATCAGACCACGTCCACCTGTGTGTCAGCCATTTTGACAGTTGAAAGAGGGGCGGACATCCATTGAGACAGCTGTCAGACAGGCTTTTACTGGATGTGCACTCATACCTAGGGATGTTCATACACACACTAACACATGAAAGCACACACTCACAGATGAATCGACATCAAAATGAGGTGGCGACACAGAACATGACAGCGATCGGGTGAGGAATTATATACAGCTGTGTGTGTGTGTGATAGAGAGATAGCAAAGCACTCTGGGAAAGAATGAAAGCTGATTTATTTTAGCTTTAACACTGTTGGGCTTTCTTTCAGCTTCACAATCATCTGGTATTTCAGATTTTGTCACTTTGCCTGCTGGTGCCGAGACGGAGGTCATATCCCACAATCCCATTAAGTCGTGGGAGTCCATATGTGTGAGATTATGCGCGTCATACAGTACGATCTGTGGCAGTGACATATAAACCCTGAGATCAAACAGAAGTTGTTATTTCTCTCTTTGTCTCATTTCAGCTTCCAGTGGCAAATACCGCTGACATTCGCAGTGGGAAACTCCAGTCACATATCAACAGAGACCATCATCTGGGTCTCCAATAAAACAGGTATGAATTATGCAACAACGAGTGTTCTCATTAACGTTTGAACATCACAATTTGACTCTATATGTGTCGTGTGTTGTAACCACCAGACAAAAAAATTTTTCACATTTTCCTGACACCTTGAAAACAAATGAGTATTAATAATTTTCAAAATGATTTCAAATAAAATGTTCAAGGTATAAGTGTTTTTTACAAATGTCATGAATTATCTATTCATAAATATCATTGTTTGGGGAGTCGCACCACATTATAATATGTCAGTCATAAACTCTGCCATTGTTATAAAAAGGCCATATTATCTGATACAATATTTTAAGAGACTTATTGATCCTGAAAAATAATCATAGGAATCCTCATGATATTGTTTGCATGTTTGTTACACTTTATGGATTTGATTTACCTGACGAATTAAAAAATTTATAAATGTTATTATAACTAAAAAGTAATAGGCTTTGCTTTCATTCTATTGTTGCTGTCAACCTGACATTTTTGACTCTCAAATATATCAGAATGAAAGTTAATAAGAAGAAATTAAAAACATACTAGTCAGAGAATAGGAATATAAATCATTATAAACAT
Source organism: Gymnocypris eckloni scoliostomus (assembly GCA_027564155.1). Classification (NCBI taxonomy): domain Eukaryota; kingdom Metazoa; phylum Chordata; class Actinopteri; order Cypriniformes; family Cyprinidae; genus Gymnocypris; species Gymnocypris eckloni. Next base: position 19,171,855 of record CM050432.1, on the reverse strand, counting down.
TGATGTTTAAATTTTTTTTTTTTAGATCTGAACAGGTAATTGAGTGTCTTATCCTTGACCTATGAAGTGAACAACTGCTGTCATATCAACCAGCGACACGTAAAAATACAGATAAAAGTACAAATTTAATTGAATTTCCTCATTAAATGTGACTTATTCAGATCTCAAGAGTGCTTTTATGTAAATGTAATTTTACAACACATTCAAAATACCATTCATCTCTGAGTCACACATTCAAGCTGCAGCTCCACGTCCACCATCATTAAATTCAATTCTGTTCCATTCCTTTCCCCTCCATTGGGAGAACGAGGGGGATTTTCTTCGGATGGAGCCACAGCGAGTCAAATTCCAAGAGCCGGAATTGAGTTTGGTCTGCGAGTGATCCGTGCGACTCAAAGCTCAGAGTTCCTCTGATTGTGAGACCATTTAACAGCCTCCATTTTCAGCTCACCTTCCCTGAGTAACAGCCCTCATCAGGGCTACAATGCAGATCCACAGCAGCTCAGACAGAGAAACTGAGACTGTAACATAAAGACCCCATTTATATGCATTAACTCACCGCCTGACTCTTGCAATCTGTTGCTCCCTGGATCACGATACACTTCAAATGCATTGAGTCCACGAGCGCTCGAAAGCACTTAACCAATGCATTTGTTATCCATGAAAAAGCACAAGGTCTGGCTGGAATATTACAAGATGAGAATGCGGCAAACACATTAGATTACAGATGTTGTGCATTACAAAACGCTGAATGTATCGTCTCTTCATGTATATTTTCATGCAGGACTGCTTTTATGAGTTCATTCCAAAGATGATAAATGCGCTGAAATTTTTACACATTGATATGAATGAAAAGCTTTGTGAGTGCATTGTCAGGCAGAATATATCAGTCCATATGAACTACAGTGAGAAGCTTGTTTAATTTTGTGTAATGTTTCATTAGAAATAAATGTAGTTTCTTTACTTTCTGTTATCTAATGATATTCACATCTGTCTGTGAGTGTCTAGATGTTATTTGGCGACGTGTTTCTGCTTACATGAGTGTGAGTAGAGCTACAGCGAGCTGTCATTAAGCGTTTGTTTCATGCTCTTGTTTTACTCGTGTATTTATAGAGACGCACAGAGTGGGTCACATGGACGGCGAGACGTGGTTGCTGGGCAACATCAATCAGACGGGCTACTTCAGAGTAAACTACGACCTTCACAACTGGAGACTTCTTATTCAACAGCTGAAGACCAAACCAACGGTAGACTTTCTTCCACCTCTGTCAGTTCATCATCTTTCCTATTTGAGAATTTCATTTGAGTTTCTTTTCAACTTTTCTGTCACGATCCTTCCTTTTCCTCATTCTCCTGTCTCTCCTGCATGGTTCCTGCTGCATTATAAATGTCTCTGCTTGTTCTCCTCTGGCAGATCATCTCTGTGGGCAACAGGGCCGGTCTGATTGATGACGTCTTCAACCTGGCGAGGTGGGTTCAGTTTGTTACACACAGAGTCATTCAGAGCCTGAAACCTGCTCTACAGATCCATTTAACGTCCTTCACACCCCCACAGAGACCCGCTGGACTATTCAGTCTAATTCAGCTTTATTTGTGTGTTGCTTTTTATTGTCACTGTAACTGTCACATTATTTCAAGAGCTCGTTCACTTACCAGTGAGAAAAAACTCTTGGAGTATAAAAGCCTGTTGAGACCAAGTCTGGATTTTCAGCAAAAAAACACATCAAACAGATTACAAAATGAAACAATGTATCTCTATGAACTTCACTATGGACAAAATTAAGCAGTTAAATCTACATATATATTTAAATTTTACTGACTAAACGTGCCAATTTATTTTGCTATTCCATTATACAACCATTATGGTATTAAAAGGTTTATTATTTTCATTTTACAAAAGTACTTCCAACTGTCTGTTTTAATAATAAGTTGCATTTATGAATGACACTGAGTGGATGAATCTTGAATTTCTAAAACCAAATTTTCCCTAAAAGAGATTTATAATAACAGAATATTTTTTCATAAACGTCAAAGAACAGAACTTATCAAAAGAACTTATACCTGAAGTTGCAGGAGAGAGCAGTGAAAATGAATCATCATCTTCTTGGGATTTCAGAAGATTTCATCATGACTGACAGATCTGAATGGAAGTCTAAGTGTTGTAAGAGTTTAACACTTATTCGGTCTTGGTATTAACATTCATCTCAGGCCTGATCACATGTCAGCCGAGACATTATTTTGGATGAGATTACAAAAGTGTCTCATTAGTTACATAAAGTGTTTGTTTCACATCCTCTGAAGCTGCATACTTCCATGGTGCTCTCCAAGCGAGTTAAAATACCATCACCAGATATAGTGTTCAAATTCTGTTGGATATGCTGATGCCAGAATAATTACTATAATCAAATCCTGTCATGTAGTCTGTATATGAAATCTCCATATGATACTTTTCTGAAGTGGAATCAATCTGAGAGAATTAGTCAATAAGCAGTGATGTAAATTAACTTTTGAAAAAACATAAATCTCAAAGGTAACTCAGATTTTCTTTTGGTCAGCCTAAAATGATTTTGAAAAAGAACTTCAGTAAGACGTTCATTACTGACAGATGCAGTTCTTGTACAGTAATTCTCATTTCTCCTTTAGCCTGAAGGCATTACTGAAGAAAACTCATTTAGCTCATCAAGATTAGAACTGTGATGAGACTATTGAGCAGTTACTGCAATAGCGGATAATAAAAAAGCGAGGGAAAACCTCTGTGTTCCTGCCTTTCCACCGCTGCCTCATTGTGGCAATCCTTCAGAGCTTCATCAGTAGCTGGAAACTCATGAATGTCCATTAATGTGAGAGGAGGGAGAGACAGAACGATAAAGGTAGAGAGAGACATAACGTCCTCTGAGAGTTTATAGTGCCACAGGCTGCCAAGCTGCCATTAGTCCTTCAGGAACGACTGCTCTCCCTAAGGTCCTCTCTGTTCATTCTGCTTAATGAAGGAAATTTCGATCGCTGGCAGCCAAAACAGTGTTTTTAGTATCACTGATTGACTTTCTTAAACATTGAATGTTGTGTATTCAGGTGCTGATTTGTACATATTTAATTCATTTTTATTCTTCCACCAATCTAACTGAGGAAGCTGCCAGATGCTCTGCTAGCATTAGCACCGCTGTTCATCAAACTGAAGCGACAGGCTCATCTGCCGGCGCTGTGCGGTTCACGATGAGCTAGACGGGATTTAACAGGCATGTGGAGAATTGTGTTTTTGGCCACAGATGTTCTCTAAGCATGACAATTCAGTCAACTGGCGACAAGCCTGCAGGGAAACTTGTGTATATTGCCGTCATGTTGGGCTGAGAATGGAAACCTGTTCCCTTGTGTTGTGGTACGTCATGTTCATTTAGCCTGTTTATTGGGCTCGGCCTCGTTTACTGAAGAGCTGGATAATTGAAACTTAACAGGACTGAAGGCAAATCCTTTTGTTCCTGAGTTTTGATTTGAGTCAGGTTTGTACATATTGTTTCTCTCTGCTGTTGTTTACAGCTAATCCTAATAAAGAAGAGCGGATGTTAACAAGATGTCTTGTTCAACCTCAGGCCTCAAATCTGTGGAGGAGGTTATGAGCTCTTATGTACTTGAGAAGAGAAAATACCAACCTGCATATTAAAAACACAGCATCCTCATTAATATCAATGTGTAAAATGTCTGGTTTCTCTGTAAATTATAGGGGTGATGAAGAGAGTTGATATGACTGAGGAAACTGAATGGGCGCTGCTTCTTCGAGGGATGTTACATAATTAAATGCTACTGATGCTCATGGGAGACACTGACAGATCAATACTGCCTCACAAAGCTCAGTCAGCCTTTATTATGATTATGAATTACTGGATCAATTGAGGAGAAGAAAGCTCGTGTTAGTGAAGCCTAGTTTAAGAATATAGACAATATTTCAAGTGCATTATTCATTGATGCATATAATAATTGGGTTAATTGCATAGCTTTTGCATCTTTAAAGCTCAAGAGTTATTTGAATATTCTCTATTCCCAGCTCTACAAAGATTGTGGGTTAATTAAAACAAAAGAGTCATATTCAACTTATATTGAAAACAAATTAAATTGAGTGTATATAGGCTACTGAAAATGCAGATAGCCAAAAGACAGAAAGACTGGGAACTAGGAAATGTAGAAAACAGAACAGAACAAACACAACAAACCACTAAAGAAAACAAGTAACTAATGGAGACACAAAGTCTTATAAACCATATGCGTTCCATTCGGAAGGGCTCTTATTTATGCGCTAATCCGTTCAAATGGTTTCCACCGGAGTGAGAGCTTCAAAGGGTTGAAGGGTGTAGGGGACCAAACAACTGTTTCTTGAAATGCCCTTCTGCATCATCATCCCGTGCCCACATGGAGGCACCGTCATCTTAGAAAGAATCAGTGCAAAGGATCATGGGAGCCCGAAGTAACTATCAGTTGTACCCTTTGAAATCCTTCATTCCAAAGGGCCCTTTGAAGTGGCCAGTTTTGAGCACTTCTGTTTAAAATGACCCTTCAATATGGCAGCCATGATTGTTTTCACTCGGAGGGCGAAATATCCCGTTTGGAATGCACCGATAGACTGGCATAATAAGATTAACAAGACACAGGTTGAATCAATCAATGATTAACATGGAGGAACAAGAACAGGAACTTAACAAGGCAAACTACAAACTAAAAGACTACAAAAGAAAAGCACAAAAAAGACAAACAGGAAACACGTTAAACAAGGTTTGAAATGCACTTTTTCACTTTGTCTTCTAGCATTATGTTACCGGCTGTTCAGAACTTCTACTAGCCCCCAGATTGATAAATAAATAAATAAATACGATTCAGAACTAATCAGATGTATGACTTGTTTGTGAATATTTATCTTAATAAATTTAAATGCTTTATGGTAGACGTTGAAGATTAGATGACAGGCTGTCAATTCATAAAGTGATCAGCTGTTTACAGTTACAAACATTTCTTGTCCAGTGTGTGCCTCTTTTCAATCATTCATTCATTCATTCAACACATTATAGTGTTAAATTAGCAGCTTATGTTGAGTGTTACTTCAGTTCTACTAAACTAAGTGATGTTTTATAAACAAGTTTCGGGAGGAGCACGCTCAGATAATTAACACAGCCAATTCATCATCAGTAATCACATCACTTATCCAATAAACGCTAGAGAGAACCCCTATAAATAATCAAGCAGCCTTACCTCCATTATCTCTCGTCTTCCAGCATTGGCAAACCCAATAGCAGCACCATGGCAGAGTTATTTTCAACCGAAAATTCCTTCGACACCACGAATCCTCCCGCATCTCCAGCCGCTGTCCAAGGCTCCAGCACGCCGCAGGACATCATAATCGAGCCCGCGGCTGCAACTCGGGGCCGCCGGCCTTCCCGCATAGCACCCGCTCATACCTCCAGGCGTCGAGGCACGCCATCACCTTCACCTCCAAGGCGTCAGCCACCTTCTCCTGCATCCTCCTTCGCGTCAGCCGTTTCCTACGTCCCAGCTGCCGAAAATTGGACCATCGCAGGACTACGCCAGGTACTCACCAGCTCCGGCGTCACCATCCCAAACCGTTCAACCAAGCCGGATCTCCTCGCCCTCTACGCTTCCCTCCAGTCCGGGGAGCTTCCAAACTCTTCTCCTCCGTTCAAAGCTAAAGCGAGCCAAGGCCGCAGCGTTCCTTACGCACGGCCCAAACAAACCACCACTCCCTCGCGGATGAGCTCCCGGCCGCTAGGCCGCATCAGAAGACCTTCAGCAAGCCCGGGCCAGACCCCGGATGCCCGAGCCACCGAGCACGAACTAGCAACCCATTCTGGCGAAGAGCCGGCCTTCGCCTCCACAAGCCGCCGTGCCAGAGCAAGCACACCTCCACTAGCGGCGAAGAGCCACCCAAAGCCCCGGCCCCACCCCACTCCCAATCCCCTCCCCTATCCATGGCCAGCAGCCCCACCGCACTCGGATAGCATGAACACGCCCCCGCAATCGGCGCAAACCCCGGCGCCCACCATTCCCCCTCTCTTCCCCCCCCTTTTTTCTGCTTACCACGCTTACCCAAGCACAAGCACGCAGCCGCTACCTTCCCATCCCTCCGAACGCGCCCGCACTGGAACCAGCCCCCGTAGCCAGGACACAGATCTTGTCAGAAATTCAGAACGTTGGCACCAGAGGCGGACACGCTCCCAACCCCAGTACCTCCCTATTCAGAGCTGATATTCCCATAAATCTTCCTCTGAAACCTCTCCTCGAAGCTTCGCTCAATTCGATTTTCCAAGCAGTCTCCCTAGGACCCTACAATCTTACCTAACAGCATGGAAATGCTTTAAAATTTTCACTCTGCACCTCAAGGCAGTCCTGCTCCTATCAGGTACCCCAGCTGAAAACTTTTCCAGCCATTCATTCCAAATAGGCGCAGCAACCACAGCGGCCCATAAAGGCCTTTCCCAACAGCAGATCCAAGAACTCGGTCGCTGGTCGTCAGAAGCTTTCAAAAGCTATATTCGATCGGACCGCTCCACATCAAGGAAGCCCACCAGACCCTAATCGGCCATCCCTTTCAAAACACCTCCGAAACCCCATAGCAACCTCTCCTCTCCATCACCCCCTCCCTCCCACACAATCCCCCAGCTGTTTTTCCTCACTGCCGCAGCAGTGCCCGCTCGCAGGAGCCTTTTCTGTATTTCCCCGCTGCCGCAGTAGTGTCCGCTCCCGCAGGAGCCTTTTCTGTATTTCCCCACTGCCGCAGCAGTGTCTGCTCCCGCAGGAGCGCTATCTGTATTTCCCCACTGCCGCAGCAGTGTCTGCTCCCGCAGGAGCGCTATCTGTTTTTTCCCACTGCCGCAGCAGAGCTCGCTCCAGCAGGAGCCTTTCTCCTCCCGGCCCCTCCCTCCCGTTACCCCAAATTCCTCTCCTTCCATCACCCAATCCACCCACAACGGCCCATTCCCTTTCCCAACAGCCCCACGCCACCACAAGAATCCCCACCAGCTGTTTTCTTCACTGCCGCAGCAGTGCCTGCTCCAGCAGGAACCTTCTCTATATTTCCCCACTGCCGCAGCAGTGCCCGCTCCAGCAGGAGCCTTTTTCTATATAGCACCCGCTCATACCTCCAGGCGTCGAGGCACGCCATCACCTTCACCTCCAAGGCGTCAGCCACCTTCTCCTGCATCCTCCTTCGCGTCAGCCGTTTCCTACGTCCCAGCTGCCAAAAATTGGACCATCGCAGGACTACGCCAGGTACTCACCAGCTCCGGCGTCACCATCCCAAACCGTTCAACCAAGCCGGATCTCCTCGCCCTCTACGCTTCCCTCCAGTCTGGGGAGCTTCCAAACTCTTCTCCTCCGTTCAAAGCTAAAGCGAGCCAAGGCCGCAGCGTTCCTTACGCACGGCCCAAACAAACCACCACTCCCTCGCGGATGAGCTCCCGGCCGCTAGGCCGCATCAGAAGACCTTCAGCAAGCCCGGGCCAGACCCCGGATGCCGCAGCCATCAGCCCCCACCCACCTTCCCGAGCCACCGAGCACGAACTAGCAACCCATTCTGGCGAAGAGCCGGCCTTCGCCTCCACAAGCCGCCGTGCCAGAGCAAGCACACCTCCACTAGCGGCGAAGAGCCACCCAATGCCCCGGCCCCACCCCACTCCCAATCCCCTCCCCTATCCATGGCCAGCAGCCCCACCGCACTCGGATAGCATGAACACGCCCCCGCAATCGGCGCAAACCCCGGCGCCCACCATTCCCCCTCTCTTCCCCCCCCTTTTTTCTGCTTACCACGCTTACCCAAGCACAAGCACGCAGCCGCTACCTTCCCATCCCTCTGAACGCGCCCGCACTGGAACCAGCCCCCGTAGCCAACTCCATCAGGACACAGATCTTGTCAGAAATTCAGAACGTTGGCACCAGAGGCGGACACGCTCCCAACCCTGGTACCTCCCTATTCAGAGCTGATATTCCCATAAATCATCCTCTGAAACCTCTCCTCGAAGCTTCGCTCAATTCAATTTTCCAAGCAGTCTCCCCTAGGACCCTACAATCTTACCTAACAGCATGGAAATGCTTTAAAAATTTTCACTCTGCACCTCAAGGCAGTCCTGCTCCTATCAGGTACCCCAGCTGAAAACTTTTCCAGCCATTCATTCCGAATAGGCGCAGCAACCACAGCGGCCCATAAAGGCCTTTCCCAACAGCAGATCCAAGAACTCGGTCGCTGGTCGTCAGAAGCTTTCAAAAGCTATATTCGATCGGACCGCTCCCACATCAAGGAAGCCCACCAGACCCTAATCGGCCATCCCCTTTCAAAACACCTCCGAAACCCCATAGCAACCTCTCCTCTCCATCACCCCCCCCTCCCCTCCCACACAATCCCCCCAGCTGTTTTTTCCTCACTGCCGCAGCAGTGCCCGCTCCCGCAGGAGCCTTTTCTGTATTTCCCCGCTGCCGCAGTAGTGTCCGCTCCCGCAGGAGCCTTTTCTGTATTTCCCCACTGCCGCAGCAGTGTCTGCTCCCGCAGGAGCGCTATCTGTATTTCCCCACTGCCGCAGCAGTGTCTGCTCCCGCAGGAGCGCTATCTGTTTTTTCCCACTGCCGCAGCAGTGCTCGCTCCAGCAGGAGCCTTTCTCCTCCCGGCCCCTCCCCTCCCCGTTACCCAAATTCCCTCTCCCTTCCATCACCCAATCCACCCACAACGGCCCATTCCCTTTCCCAACAGCCCCACGCCACCACAAGAATCCCCACCAGCTGTTTTCTTCACTGCCGCAGCAGTGCCTGCTCCAGCAGGAACCTTCTCTATATTTCCCCACTGCCGCAGCAGTGCCCACTCCAGCAGGAGCCTTTTTCTATATTTTCCCCACTGCCGCAGCAGTGCCTGCTCCCGCAGGAGCGCTATCTGTATTTCCCCACTACCGCAGTAGTGTCCGCTCCCGCAGGAGCTCTCTCTATTTTCCCACTGCCGCAGCAGTGCCTGCTCCCGCAGGAGCTTTCCCTATATTCCCCCACTTCCGCAGCAGTGACTGCTCCCGCAGGAGCGCTACCTGTATTTCCTCACTGCCGCAGCAGTGACTGCTCCCTCAGGAGCGCTACCTGTATTTCCTCACTGCCGCAGCAGTGACTGCTCCCTCAGGAGTGCTATCTGTATTTCCTTACTGCCGTAGCAGTGTCTGCTCCCGCAGGAGCGCTATCTATATTTCCCCACTGCCGCAGCAGTGTCTACCCTCACCTCCTCCTTCCCCTCCCCACGCTGCCGCAGCAGCACAGTTCAGCAGAAGCCGCTTCTTCCTCCAAGATGCCACAGCATCACTACAAGCGGTGTCCAGCATCCCATCAGCCCTAAAGCATTGCAATTTTGGGGGGTCTCTTAGCCACTATTTGGCTGCTGTCCCACGATAAGCATTTTTTGGGGAGCTTCTGGGTCCGGGCCAAATGCCGAGCTCGGACCCCTCTCCCGGCGAGGGAGTACCCGGGCTCGGGGAGCGATTACGAGCTCTCGAGCCCTCTCCTCGGACAGCACGCCAAATACGCATACCGTTTATTCAGTTCATTATTATGTAAGTGTGAACTCGTGAAATGAAAGCAATTAACAGTTGCTGTTATTACTGTGATCACCAGCTACTTGTCTTGGCACACAACAGTTTGACCTCCATTGAAACGCTGATCTGTTTCTAACCTGATATTAGCATCATCAGCAGATTGTTGCCATAGAGACAGTAGGTTTGTTTGTGGCATTTGTAAAACAGCACAACTCCTTTGACACAATGTTTTTTATGCACATAGTGAAATCTCATTTGACTCTGAGTCTCAGTGATGGAGCTTCTTAATAGGCCTGTTTGAAATTCTCTGCTAAAGCTCTGACTAAATGAGATACAATTACAGACCAATTTAGAATAATTATTTATTTAGGAGACTGATATGGTACTCTTGAGTTATTTCAATGTCAGTGACATTTGCCTTGTTTAAAAATTAAACAGTCTTTTCATTTAGATTAAAAAATTCAACGCGTAAATCATGTTAAAACAATTCCCTCAGTGTTCAAGAGCCACATACTCTTATTTTCAACTCGCTGACCTTGTGTGTATGTGTGTGTTTTCACGTCTTAAAAGCATGAGAGTGATCAACTCATTCATTACTGTGCTCACTAACAGCAGGGAAAACATCAGTACCTCATCATAATTGTATGGTCATGTTGTGTTCTTTTATTTTTAATGAATATTTCCCCTGAATAATGCAAAAAGAAAAGGGATGTTTTTATGGAAAGGATAAACTAAATGGCCTTATTCCAGCCGCTGCTGTTGGAATGTGGTAATAATGGAAGTGTCTCTAAATATAAATGACAATCATTATGTCATATGCTTTATTTTTCCTCTGAAAAACCACACTTTAATATTTGATACAAACTTCAATAGTTTCTATTAAAGTCTATAGTAAAGCATTTATACAGTATTCACACAAATTGCGTGTGTGTGTGTGTGTTTTTATATACATTATTTGTAGTAATTTAGATACTACTGTGTCTTAAAGTGTCAAAGCTTAACGAGAAACACACTATAATTAATGTGAAGACAGAAATGCTCTTGCCTCAATGTCAAGACTGCATCTTTCATGCCTTGCGCACACATCAGTCAGTAAAGTATATATTGAATATTTCCATGTAATCAGTGTGAAATAATGACAGTCGATGAGTGTTTCAAGTGCCTTGGCATCATTAGAGGCTGATTAATTGTTTATTGTTATACAATTATTTCTCATTAGACCACGGTATAAAGCTTTATTCTGGTTAACGACAGCTTGGATATAAACAATGGCGCATGCAAGTCATTCAACTCAAGGTTTAGACACAAAATCCTGAAAATGTTTTGACAAACACATATTCATGTGTTAATAATCATGGTGATAGCATAATTGTTCAAACTGTTAAATTATAAAAAATAATACTTGCACAAGGTGCAGCTACTCTGCTTCAGGTCTGCACTGAATGTCAGTTATTCCTGATTTAAATTTTTGGAGTTTTGCTTTTGTTTTATGAATATTTTAGATTTTTTTATATCACTGAGCAAAGATGTTAAGCTGATATCCAACTTGAAAACGTTCCTTCCTTCTGTAGTATATTAACAGGCTGTTCAAATGAAGAAGAACATGGTTCCTGATAGACACAAACCTCTTTGAACACCTTGAGATAAAACTCCTTTTAGTTAAACGGTATTCATTTATCTTTCCCTGCTATCCTAAAATCCTTTGCTGCTTCACCATGGAAATGTTGAAATAATTAGTTTCGAATTCTTCACAGCCTCAAATGTGTCCTGCTAATGTGAATGCAAATCAGTTTCCCTGAAAAAGTTAAAAACCTCCTTGGGTAACAGTGGGTGTCTGTGAGTAACTGTGATTAATGCCCCAATTAAGTGTGTGTTGGGTGAATCTGTCCTCCAGAATTTAATGAGTCCGTTTTCAAGTCTGATCACTTCCTATTTCGCCTGACCTCAGATTCGGAGCACTTATGTGCCCTGCATGAAATTGTGAGAAATTAAGATTAATTTCCTGCATTATTATGAGTCAGAGAAAGGCCTTTAACAGCACAGGTGGAACATAAATATGATCTCAACTAGATTTTTTGAGTGTTGCCTGGGAATGCAAAACTCATTCCTGTGATGCTTGGGTTTCAAGAACGGTGCCAAGGCGTTCTGGGGGGCCAAATGTGTGTGCTTTAGCAAAAACCAAAGCATTCGCTGGATTCTAGACTCTTGGAAATCATCGTCTCTCTTGTGTTTTTGCTCTAAGGATGTCGGTCGCTTCTCTTTTTTTCCCCACTCTCCTGAGATACTTGTGGGAGTTTCTAAAATACTGAAGGGAAAGTCGGAAGGAAACATGGAATGAAAATAAATGGAGGAAGTACCGATGTGTGGCCTAGAAACACAGTCTCATTTGACTAAAGCCCAAGGTCCTGATGAAGTACATCTGGGATTTGATGTGTTGCTCCAAATGACAGTGAATATGGGCTATTATTGCTCATGTCTGTGTTTTAGAAGAGATCTTATGTTTTATAGATTTATGCAAATTGAACACGACTGTAGCTGTACAGGAGAAGCTGTTTTTTTTTTTTTTTACAGCACATTATGACTCCCCACACAAGGAACAATGCCTGGCAGTCATTCTAAACGAATAATAATGAACAAAATGAACTGTTTGTAATCAAATGTTAACGACGTGTCTTCCAAAGGGGAAATATGTGAAAAAATGAGCTGCTGGTGTCTGATCCTCATGCTTTCTTTCTTTTCTCTAGAGCGGGGTATTTACCCCAAAACGTCCCCCTGCAGATGATCTCGTATTTGTCTCAGGAGACGAGTTTCTGCCGTGGCATGCTGCTAGTCGCGCTCTTTACCAGCTGGACAAACTCCTGGACCGCACTGAAGACCACAGCCTGTTCAGCGTGAGTCTGATCTCAGATCCGTTTGTTGTCTGTTGTATTTTAACCTTGACTAGTGCAATAAGAAAGACACGGCTGATATCTAGCAGCACGTCTCAGATGACTCGACTCACCGCCAGACAGATCGAACTCAAAACTTCCTCTGGTCATCATCCAAAACAGCAGTCCAAAATATTTCCAGACACAATGCATGTTTGCTACAGCATTTTAGAAAATCATCCGTAATAAAGAGTGAAATCTCTACCATTGCTTTTGTTTCATTGGAAATGTTCACAATAGGGTACTACCATACAACTCAAATTATTTCTGCAGTATACACTATGTCAAGAATGCAGTTTTTCTGCAGATGTCACATTAAAAGTATATTCAAAAGTATAAGCAGTATATAAAAGTATAATACCAAAAAAGCGCTAAAGCATTCTCATATTTTAAAGATAGTATTCAGTATGCAGTGTGTACTGCGCAGTATGCAGTGTGCAAGTATTCCATTCTGAACGCAGCCTAACATGACAGTGTCAGACACTTTCTCTGTTTCTCTGGCTTACCTGTCCACCTGCTTTCATATTCATTTATCACTCTGTTATTCAAAATATCACTCAAACGCCTACCCACAATCCCTCGGTGCACATGAGTCATTTCTGCCCCTCCTCTGTAATGGACGACCCCTTTATTGTTGGCGGTGAGAGTGTGATGAATTTAATAGCTTCTTCTCTCTATTTCTCTCCATCACTGTCTTTACTGTGAGACAGGGCAGATGTTTAGGATGTAATGCAAGACAGGAAACAGCTGGAGCAGATTAGTCAGGAGCCTTCAGCCATGTGACCAGGTGTTTCAACCTGCCAGACCAAACCCCTTTGTGTGTGTGTGTGTGTGTGTGTGTGTGTGTGTGTGTGTGTGCATGCACGTGAATGTTTTTGTGACAAATTAGGACATAACATGGGTATAGCATAAGTATTACAAGGAGAAGGTTACTTATGAGGACATTTCCCCATATTCCAACATTTTATAAATCATACAGAATATTTTTTTTTGAGATAGTAAAATTTACAATGTTTCCAGTAAGGGGTATGTTTAGGTGCAGGTTTAGTGTAGGCCAATAGCACATATGGTTTGTGCTATTGCCCCCCCCACACACACACACACACACACACACACACACGTATACTGTATACAATACAATGTAATAAAAAACAATAAAACAAGCTATAATAATTTAAATCCTGGTCTCAACATGGCAACCATACTAACTGTTTTCCTGCATTTTGTTGTGCACTTTTGTTTTGCCTTACTTTGATTTTTGTTGTATTTCTTGTTTTGTTTCGATCATTTCTTTGCTTCCCTTTCTGTTTTGTTTTGTTTTGTTTTGTTAGGACTACGTTCTAAGACAGGTAGAACCGAAGTATCACAAGTTGGGCTGGCCAGCCACGTCCCCTGAAGGCTCCTTCATGCAGGCGGCTTATCAAACCGAGTGAGTCTTGAATTATACATTACAGTTATAAACTTATATGTATTCTAAGTAAGGACATGGAATTGCAAAGTGTGAGTCAGATATTTTCCACCTCAAACATGGGAATGACCTCAGTAGACATTTAATTTTTAATGTTCCCCTTCCTCCATCTTTAACTTCCTGCTGATGTACTTTCCTGCTGGTATCCTTCCAATGTTTTCCTTAGAGAGCTACAGAGAGAGGTGATGATGCTGGCTTGCAGTTTTGGAAACAAACACTGTCACCGGCAGGCTGTTTCTCTCATTTCAGACTGGATTGCCAGCAACAAGAACAGGTGAGCACATTTATAGAATGACACCACACCTACACACAGGTAGGACCTGGTGCACAAAAAAGGAATGTGATGCACATTCACAACAGATATGTTATAATTTCTGGCGTTTATTCCTAAACTCATACAAATACATTGCAAAATATGACTGGTTATTGTTCTTTATGTTCAACCCTGCCAAGATTCATACAGTAGGAGCTTTATTCCAAGTTTCCATGGCAACACACATTTGTTCATCTGATTAGTTTTCCCTAATTCCCACAGCAATGTTCATATTCATGTATGCAGTATCACACTGTCAAACACACCTTGCCACCGGCAGGACTAATGACCATAATGAAGAATAAACAGGATTGTGGGTGTGTTCTTACTCTGCCCAAGATATTGTGTTTGTCCAGCTTTTAGGAAATATTTTTTTGTGTGTGTTTGAGCCAAACCGTTGGCCGCATGCCTACAAACACATGAAAGACCACATATATAGTGCGCACTGGCAACCTCAGTCAAATAAGGGGGAGGGTGGACCTAAAGGTACATTACCTCATGGTTAGCAATGACTAATCTGAATGCATCTGATTGGCCACTGCATTCATAAGCTAAACAGGATCATGTGAAATAGGTTATAATGTGCAACACTGTAAAAACACGTATAAAGATATATGATGCAAGATGAGCAGATCTAAATTTAATGCCACAATTGAGACTTTTCAATTTATTCGCGACAGGCATAAAATACTTAGTTGAACCATGCTGTGGCATTTTGTTGTCCAATTTGGTGGCAATGTTTTGCCTCAAACCCCAAATGAAATGCATTGGACATTTGCTAGCTGGCTTTTTTTAAATTGAGCCCTAAAATTGACAGAGAGACACACAAATGCTTTACTACACATAAAATGTGTTACATATTGACCTTGGCTTCATAAAATGTGCATTTAATGACTTCTGAGGCCTCTAACATGACTCTAATAACAGCAGGCTGCTCAATTTAAAAGCTTTTTGGCCTAATATCCCTGCTTTCAACATGTGAAATACACACTCGGTTGGATTCAGCCAGTGTTTGACCTGCTCAGTCAAAGATTTTCCACTCTTTTGACCTGAAACTGCTGAATTGCTCTGGCAGTGGCTCTGCAATTATTACCCCGTGGATTCCAGTGAGAGGTTTCTGATCGTGTCAGAACAGACAGGAAGTCTCTGTACTGAACACAATCCCTCCTGCTAGACGTATCATCATGTGGACAGGTTAGTCTAATCCACTGACAGAGACTTAGAGCTCATGAAAGCACTCATATTTGAGATTGTATTTTTACATGGAATTTAGCAGATACTTTTATCCAGGACGACTGATTAAAATTGCTTTAGTTTCTCTTGTACAACTGTCAAAGTCAACAGATGGCAACAAATTAGTTATAAAACTAATTTGCTAGAGATTAACCTGCCTTTCTTCTACATTGTTTGTATGTCTTTAGTTATACCATCCTTTTGATACTTATTACAGTGTATAATTTTGGCAGTTTTAACTACATTTAGCATTTTATGGATATGCCGTTTTCATCTTATGCAGAAGTCTATATCTGCCAGATGTGTCCTTCACTGTCCTTTTTCTTCAAAAATGACCTCCAGTCCTACTGGGACAATAAAAAGAATCTGTTCAGTTTGATATTCAGGGATGAGCACATCATAAAAGAGGAATGTGTTTGACCTTTATGTCTTTTTATGGTTAAGGTGATATAATGTCACAGGAATGACCCAGCAGCGTTTATTAGCTGCAAAGACAGGCTTCAGATCACTGTACAGCCAAAGACAAACGCTGACAAATCCATCTCATGTGCTTTAATGAATATAAACGGAAAACCACAGCCTTAAAAAAAGAAAACTGTAATTAAAGACCGGTTAAAGTAAACCAGTCCAGCTGAATTTTTTAGTATAGTTAATTAATAATACAGTTGTTTTATCTCTATTGGAAATAATTACAATGTACACTACTCAAAAAAAACGTTATACGTTATTTAAAAAAAAGCGTCTGGCAGAAATATTGTGTATTCCTGCAAAATCTCATATCAGAATTCTCCATCTCCACAGTGGCAAATATTTGAGAAAATTGAACCTTTATATTCATATTATAAAAGCAAAAGTTATAGAAGTCAAAACTAGATTTATGGTTTGTGCTGTCACCCATTTTTATTGTGAGAATATAAAAAAATCATGAATCTTCGCTATATAATGGCAGCTAACAGAATTTCACGAATATTATTCTTTAACTATGTTTTGGAATTCACTTATCGTTGATGTCAGTGGCAGCCATAAACAAGACATCACTTTCACAGGTGTGGAAATTTCTGTCTATACGCTCCAATTGGTTGTGACATGATTTCATATTTTACTGGAGATGCCGTTTTCTGTATTGCTACATTGAAATCTCCCAGAGGCTCTGACGGCTCATCCAGAATCAGCAGGTCTTTATTGTGCTTTGTTTGAGCAAATCAAAAGTTCAGTCACTGTATCGCCGCGGCTCCTCTAGAGGTTTAATGTTATTTCTTCTTCCTCTACGAATATTACATGCATCGCCTTACAGCCTGAGATGCATTTGTCTCTGTGTAGCGCTACTGTAGACGGTTATTCTTTTCTGAGATTTATAACCAGATGATTTCAGGGGTCCACAAAGGGCTCTTACTTGTGACCGATATGTTGCTAGACTATATATATTGCTCAGTGACTCATTTGTGGGAAGCCTGCAGGGATGATTTGGGTCAAATTTTCACCACTTAAATGATGGGCTCACTGAAGATCATCGAATCAGATCAGTTATGGACATTTTTTTACTATTACAGAAGTGATTGCAGACCACAGAAGATCACTTGAATCTAAGAGTTCCTTATTATTTATACAGAAATTTCGTGCATTTTCAACATTTTGAATGAATAGAAGAAACAGCAAAAGAAAGATTAACTTGTCACAGAAGCACACAAATAAAAACATCTATAAATACACTCACAATGTTTTTCACTGATTTTTCACTGATTCTTCTGGAGGTGAAACGTTGACTTGAATTTGCTATCTTTGAACAAACACGAGGACGTAACAAATCATTGCTGTGAAAAACGCTACTCTAAATGTAATTATAGAGTTAAAACTAAAAGGTGTGAAAACAATGTGATCTAGGCCTAATGGTGTGTAAATAGCCCTTAGTAGATGTTTAATGAACAGACTTAATCACAGAGAGGAATGCTAATCACCTGTAGCATTTAATCTGCATATATGCTAATCAATGTATTGACATTATTAACTATTTTACCTTTGTTAAAGGGATAGTTCACATAAAAATTTGATGTTTATCTGTTTACCCCCAGGGTATCCAAGATGTTGGTGACTTTGTATCTTCATTAGAACACAAACAAAGATTTTTATCTCAAACCATTTCAATCTGTCAGTCATATAATGGCAGTCAATGGGACCCATGGCTTTGAGAGTAAATTTTACCCCATTTTTTTTTTTTGGGGTACTATCCTTTTAATGCATGTGAAAGGGAAAAGTTTATTTGGCTACATCAATACATTTTAAATGGTTAATTGTGAGTATTTAAATGCTAAAATTAGCATGTATCGTTATTTTCAGTGTCTTCACTGAAATGTTTTGTTCTTCTATCCCACAGGATTCAACCCAATGTGCGGGACATTGTGTACTGCACAGGTGTTTCTCTGATGGATGAGGACGTGTGGGAGTTTATCTGGATGAAGTTTCACTCTTCTACAGCCATCTCTGAGAAGAAGGTTCTTCTGGAGGCCTTGACCTGCAGTGACAACATCTTTCTGCTCAACAGGTCAGTCGATATACTTAAACTTCTTAAAGAAATTAAAATGACACATACATTGATCAATCAGTCTTAGCTGAAAGTATTAGCTTCTTTTTAGCTTCGAATCTCAGTACCGTCCACCAACCTCAGTGCAAAACTCACTGGGGGGTTTTGTCATTTTTTGACAGCAGGAAGTGTCTGGAGGTCTCAGTATGGCACGCCTGACTATAACTCACTAGTTAGTTTGCAGTCTACTGTACCTCATGAAGCAATCCCATTCGATCCATTCCTGCACATCTTGTCACTCACAGCAGCAGAGCTGCACTCACTCCTCTGATGGGGCAGTAAAGACAATGGCTGCCGTAGGAGCTTTTCCCACATGTCTTCACAGTGTCTTAAATCCTCTCCCAGCTCAATAGCAGGATGAGGACGGTGACGGATTACACCCTGTCCAGAGTAGACGAGGAAGCCCACACATATTCTGAAGCAGATTCACTGTGGGTTCGACGTCTCCATTTATTCTGTTGCATTTGGTCGTTGTTTTATGGATGCACTGAGAGAAAGATAATTTCCCATATAAAAAAACCCAGCATGACCCATCTCTGCAGTGAGTGTTCAGCACTCAACAGGCTGATTCCTGTGGGACGGCTTCAGTGTGAATCTGTTGAGAGGGATGTGGTTTGCCTCACTAGAGGAAGAAGATAAATAGCACCACACTTAGTAAGCACACATCTCAGTGCTCTACATCCATGCATTTCCATCGGCATGATTAGATACTATTCATCATATTATAGCCAACAAGGAACATTTTCCTTTTTTCTATAGTGGTAATTGCCTTCCTTGAAGGTAAAATCAATGTGATTTTTCTCACTCTCAGTGATCCATGACTCGGCTGTCATACACAATACACCAAGACACAACATCTGAAAGTCATGCAGCTGGACCATGAATACAAAATCATCTTAAGGAACCTCCATGATCCCCCACAGAATAAAATCTTGGAAGGTCATCCTGCTTCTGATGGTGGCTTGTTAAATAGCACTGTGTGTTTCTGGACATTCTGAACATTTCCTTCAACCAATCAGATTGCAGAGCTATTTGGTTTCTTTGTGACTAAAGCAGATTAATTATTGCCATTAGCCGGATCAAGTTTTTTGGTGTTAATAAGCTGGACTAACAGCCAGTGAACTGCTAGAACATATTGGCTGATAGTTCTAAAATACATCTTGGTTTATGCGCATTAGCTGCGGATTACTATCCAAAGTTGCAAATTTTAATTTGTACGTTTTTTTGTTAATTTGTTAATTTGTATATCACATAAACATCTGTGAGTAAGCAATGTTTCCATACAACAAGTAAAAGATAAACAAAATGGTCACTTCCGGATAAACAGGCACTAAATATCACTTAGAAAATAAGGAAAAGCCAATCGTTTTCATATATAATAAATTACAGAGCAAGCCGATTGTGGTGTTCTGAGTAAGCCTCTAGAGGGAGCTCAAGTATGTGAGTGGGGGTTGAAAAAAGGAAAGGAGAAGAAGAGGTGAGAGGAGTGAAAAATAAAGAAGATTACACTGAGTTCGATACAGTCTGCATTTGCTTTTATTGATACATTCAACACAGATGAAACAAAATAAATGCGGTCCCTGCTTTTGGAGAAGGATAAACCTGCTGTTTAGGAACGCAGTTATGTAAGACAGTTCTGAGAGGCAATTAGAGAAATACTTTGACGTCAGACTTTGCTCAGGCATTTCACAATGACCAGAACAACTCGTCACATGCTGTTCTACGAGATCAGTCCGTTATGCCGTCCCATCGCGCAACGTCAATGTATTCTGTAAATGTGTTTCCATCTTCCATTATTCTCATTAACTCTTTTTCACATAAGTAAAAACCACTTCAAGCAAGCTTTTTTAGCAACTTGTTTTCGAAATTTGCCATTTCCATCACTTGTTTCTGATGCGACCCTTCAAAACGCTCATAAAATCAGGGTGATGGAAACCTAGCTATTGCCTACCTTGATTTTTGGAGAAATATGCAAAAAGGGCCAATAAAGCTTTCTCTCCACAACACGAAATTATCTGAATATTAGTAAATGATGTGGCATGCTGTAGTGATATGGTGGTGTTGAAAGTGCCACTGTTTGAAAAATCACTGTTAGAAAAACACAGGCGCAAACAATACTCACATGCTAATTAGAAACTGGCACCTCGTGCTACAATGCATAGCATTAGCGTGATGTGATAGCCACATCGATGTGTTAAGAAACTGTAACTGAATTTATTTCAGCTCAAAGAAGAAAAAACTTCAGCTGTTGACTCTGAGAATTTTTTACACTGTTGAATGAATTCCCATGAAATAATTATGAAATAATTTTTAGTCATCTCTGTTCAATGTGCATGTAGCACCTTATGAATCATTGCTGTTTTTGTGTCAGATAATGGAGATCTAATTATTTATTTGGCTTCTGAAGTAAATTATGTCTAATCAGGAACTTTCAAAAACCTTTCAACCTCATATCTGTGGCATGTTGTTCATAACACCCCATAATTATCTCTCGATGTGTGTATACATGAACAGGAACCCACTCCTTACCCAATATTACCTAATATGCCAAATTGATTTGTATTGGCATATCCATGCCTTTATTCCTGTCTACATGAACAGTGTAACTTCAGAAAGATCAGGCACTATTCAACAGCATCATCATGTACTTTCCTCAAATAAGGTCTCAAAAGAGTGATTCTTTAAACCCTGATTTAATCTAATCCAGTCTAAATTACACAGTTAATAATGATTATCCTTTGAAAAGCCATTTAAGTATACTACACAATCCGTCAGATATCTGCCTGTATTTGAAGTGATGCTGATGTTGGTTCCTTCAGAGCCCCCCAGAATCCCAATGACTAGGAAATGTTGAAATATTTAATGACTGCAACATTCAGGCATCTACCTTTGCTATAGTGTCTGACGTAAAAGAGTGAAGAAGGCCTATAGAAGCAGTTAATTGATTTCCGCCACACTTGAATTTCACACAGCATGCACAAGCAAAGTCCCCTGTTCCAGATGAGCTATATGTGTGTGTGTGTGTGTGTGTGTGTGTGTGTGTGTGTGTGTGTGTGTGTGTGTGTGTGTGTGAAATTGAATCTACCTCAGAGAAAACTGCACTGAGTGGTGAAGGATTGGGTGTATGGAGTCTGTGTTTAGTATTGATTTCTATAGCATGAAGTAAATTGCATGTCCCTCCTCCGTGTTTTTTCTTCTTTTGTTGATGTATGTTGTGATCCAAAGGGCCGAAAATAATTCCTCTCCACTACTGGAATGTGTGTGTGTGTGTGTGTGTGTGTGTGTGTGTGTGTGTGTGTGTGTGTGTGTGTGTGTGTGTGTGTGTGTGTGTGTGTGTTTTAGCTGATTGCACTTCCGCTCTGACTGCTAACCTACAGATGTTCCTGCAGCCTTAGAGACTGAAATCTCAGTAAAAGAAAAACAATCACCACTGTAATCACTTCCTGTTCATTCATCACACTGGAAATTGAAGTTCAGATCAAGTGCTTTGCATTGTAGGACACAGTATTCCATGCTGTTCTGGCTTTATACCATATTGCGGTCAATGTAGTACTTATCCTTTACATATAGAAAATGTACATACTGTGCACAGTGTACATTCTATATATAATGAACACAATAGTTTGCTATTAATTAAGTAGATATTAATGCTATTCTGAGCATGCTAAAGTTTATGGTGGCATTATCAGTCATGAACAAAACAAAATGTCAAGCTATGCTGACACCGTCCAACGTTTTCACACTGTCGCAATTATACCTGCTAGAAATCAATCACACAAGTCCGAAGTCAGAATTTCTAAGTGTCAACTTTTTAAAAAGGGATTCGAGAATGAGCTCAGCAAAATAACTCCTCTGAAAGCGTGTTCGCACTTGTCCTTAGAGGAAGCTGGAGATGTCACGTTTGCGAGCTGTGAAGCTGCCGTCCGCACACAGATGTGAGCTTTGTCACAATAGCAATAATCTCCAGGGTGTTCGTCAAAAAAAACAGGTGCTACAAGTGACTCGGCGACGCATTGAGTCAAAAGCCCAGATGAGCAGTTGCACATAAATAAGAGACTAAAGAACAGAGAAGCAATTACCCCACATGTTTTTTTTTCAAATTGAATCTTACGCACCATGGCGGCGTCTTTATGTGAAA
The DNA here is from genome assembly GCA_027564155.1 of Gymnocypris eckloni scoliostomus. NCBI lineage: Eukaryota > Metazoa > Chordata > Actinopteri > Cypriniformes > Cyprinidae > Gymnocypris > Gymnocypris eckloni. The sequence continues at coordinate 19,149,641 of CM050432.1, read as the reverse complement.
CATCTAATTTCCTATTTCTTCCTTTTTCATCTACTTGACATTTCGCACCAATTTGAAGCGAATGGGTCTATTTGCATTTGATTTGGGCTTTTCAGGTTAACTACTTTTTGAAGATGCTAACTCACAGTCTGAAAACATATTTGAATAATTGTTTTGCAAGGCCTGTCAGCGGCTGTCTTTGCTGAAAACGGCGAAGAATAATGTGTTTTGTGTTTCTGATTTACTGAAGCTTAAAACTAGCATAGCATAAAAATAGCCCTTTGTTTTTACGATCTGATCCGCGACTGAACGGATTTAAGTTGACACATTGATTTGAATGGAAACCTATCTGATCCGGTGCCGTGGATTCGAAAGCTTAATTCTGGTGGGGGAAAAACTTTTAAAAGGGGTCCATTTACTCGGTCATCAGTGTGTGCAGTTATTTTTTCCGACTCCCCCCGTGTGTCGTGTGTGTGTGAGAGAGAGAGATAGATATTGACTGATTTTTTTTAAATTCACTTGGCACTTAACAGGCTTGGTAAAGTCAAAGCAAATGACACTCGCACAGACGCGATTTCTTTAAGACTGCAAGGGAAGCTCAGCTTCCCCTATAATTGTCAAAAAATGAATGGTCAAATATATGTACTATTATGTTAACATTTTATTGACTAAAAATGCATTAAACACGTTCATCTCGAACGAAAACAATTTTGTTCAGAATCAGCTACTTAGGTCGGCTGACTCGATTTCCTTCTCATTCATTCCCGTAGCGTACAGTGCATTACTCTGTTGAAGCCCAGTGTCCATTGACTTCAATGGGGCTGCTTTAAACTGTTTTTTTCAGTGCTTAGAAACAAGACGGTCATTGGATAATGCTGCGATTATGTCCCGCCCATGGACGCTCAGCGTCTCTGGGATGAATGGAGGAGTGGGCTGGCCCGGACTCCGTTTTTTGGGGTCGACAGCTTATAAAAACGTATTTATTGTTTTTTTTTAGCTTGTTTGCTATACACATTGTCACATATCAGCTTTTAGACATGTTTTTTTTTTTGTTATAAATAAATGACAAGGAGGCGGCAGCTTCGCAATGCAAAGAGAGGTTGGTGTGGGCGTGGCGTGGTCTTCAGATTATGACGCGTATCACTCTGTGTCTCCATTTCCAACTCAGTCCCATCGCGGATTTTGCATGTGTAGTCGAAAGACAAACTGCTGCAACCTTCATCGTATATTTCACACAATTTCACACCACATTCATTGTTTCAGTTTAACATAATGGGAGGAAATGTAATTGAGTTAAATATATATATATATATTAGATCGTTTGTTCATTAATTCATATAGTCTGAACTAGCCAGCTAGCAAACTGCACACGATGGCAGACAGTGCTAATATTGTCGACCTGATTTTGGCAAAGCCATTAGAAAGTCTTCCTTACGAGGAGAAACTTATAATTAAACAGCAGGGCAGATCAACACCTAAGATTGATTTAGTGCAAAAGATAGGGAAAAGTAACAGGTCTTTTCAGCTCTCCTGGTATGACAAATTTAGCTGGCTGACTGGAAGTGCTGTGAAAAAGAAAATGTACTGCTGGCCATGTCTCTTGATGAAACCATCTCATGGATGTGTTGTTTGGTCAAAATTGGGGTTTGGAGATCTGTCAAACTTTGACAGGGCATATAAAAGGCATGAAAATAGCAATGAACATGTGAGTGCATGTGCAAGATTAAGTTGCATGGGCAGGATCAGGGTTGAGCATGCAATCAATGAAGGTGCTCGCATTCAAGTGGCTAAACATAATGAAACTGTTAAACAAAACAGGGCCTTCCTAAACCGCCTTATTGATGTGACATCCTTGCTTGGCGGCAGGAGCTGTCATTTAGGGGACATGATGAGAGTAGTGAATCATCCAACAAGGGAATTACAGAGAGTTCACAGAAACATTAGCTAAATATGACTCTGTCCTGTCCACACAATTCGAGTCCTCAACTGTGTTTTCTGGTATGTCACACACTATTCAAAATGACTTGATCTCTGCTCTTGCAGCCACCATTTCTGATCAGATCAGAGATGAAATTCAGGAAGCTCCCTTTTTTGGATGGCAGGTGGATGAAACCACTGATATATCCTGCCGTGCCCAACTCTCTGTCATTGTTTGCTATGTGGATAGTGCAGGTAAAATTCAGGAGCGCTTCATTGGATTTTTGATGTTTCTGGGGGCGAGATGCTCAGTCCGTTTTGATGTTTTAAATGAGAACATGCAGGGCTACAATTTTAAGGATAAGCTTGTGGCACAGACCTATGATGGGGCTGCTGTCATGGCTTCAGCTCTCAATGGTCTGCAGGCCAAAGTGAAAGCAATAGCCCCCAGTGCAATGTTTGTGCATTGCTATGCACACAGACTGAATCTGGTGCTGTCACAGGGGCCAAATGCTTGCCTGAGTGCAGAATTTTTGCATCACTCTCTGGGTTTGCCACATTTTTCTCAAAATCCACAAAGAGGACGTCTTTTCTGGAGTCTGCAGGCTGCTCAAGGTTGCCCAGAAACGCTCCTACTCGATGGAATTTCACATCACGGATAGTGAGCACTGTGGCAAACAATTATGATGGCCTCCTGCAGACATTTGATAACATCATTGCAGATACGACAATGGATGATGATACACTGGATTGTGCCAAAGGCTTCGTGAGGAAACTGGAGGATTTTGAGTTTGTGTTCATGTTGTACACATATGAACAAATCTTCTCTGAGACTGATGTGGTCTTTGATATTGTCCAGCAGAGCGATGGATGTTCTTTACTGCAAGAAAAGAATTGAGTCTCTTCTTGCATTTGTCAAAGAGAAGAGGTCAGAGGGGGCTTTCCAAGCTGTTTATGCCAAAGCAGCAGATCTCACATCAGACCCAAGAGATGAGCCCATGAGAAAGCGCCGTCTGACCCAATTGCAGGATCCCCAAGAGCGCTACAGAAATCTGTACATGGCCATCCTTGATAACATCTTGGAGCAGATTCCTCGACGTTTTTCAAATTTGGAAAGTATGCTTTTCTTAGAATTAGTCAATACAGGGAAATTTGATGACATGAGACAAGCATTTCCAGAGGAGGCCTTCCAAAGTGTCCTGAAAAGTTATGGCCATCACTTTGATTCAGGGAGACTGAGGTCTGAACTTCAAGTCCTGTATTCAGATCAGGACTTGCAGAGTAACAGGGAAAGCTGTGTGATTACTTGGTGTTCCTTAAAGACATGGAGTTGGACAGTGCAATGCCTCAGCTTTACAAACTGTTCTCATTAGTGGCAACAATTGGAGCTACATCTGCAGGTGTAGAAAGGAGCTTCTCCTGTTTAAAGCGGCTCAAGTCCTACACCCGTAACACAATGGGCCAAGGCCGTTTAAGCAGCCTAGCTCTGCTGGCCATTGAGAGGACACTGGTCAAGTCACTGGAAAAGACGCCTAGTTGGTACGACAGGGTTACAGAGCATTTTCTTGAAAAGGAACGTAGGGCAGAATTTACATATAAATAAATGGACAATTTTTATGATTTAGGCCAAAAATGAGCTTCCCCTCTTTAAAAGATCAGCAGCCGCCACTGCACTCGCACCAATAAAAACAGAATATTCAATGCATCAAATTAAAATGATCATTAGGGTCAGTCATTGTTCTAGTACAATAATAGTATCTGGTCATAATGCAGGCAGCACAGAGAGAGGGAGAGTGACAGACGTGATGGAGGGAGACAAACAGAGACCTGCTCAGAAGATGAACAGGTAAAGCATTGCAATATGAGCCTCTAAACAACATAATAAAATTATTTTTAACCACGTCATCAGCAAACTAGTAATAAGAGCACAATATACAAATTTAAATGACCATTTAGGTCAGTCATTATTCTTCAAGAACAATAAAGGTGTATGGTCATAATACAGGCAGCACAGAGAGACAGAGAGAGGGACAGTAACTGTGTATGTGTGTGTGGGGGGGAAGGGGGGAGGCATAGTGTAGTTGTAAGTTTGATTTCATGATTGATATGATTTAATTCACATGAAACACAATATTTAAACCAAAATGCTATAGGTATGTAAGTTTTCCTCATTGGAAGCCATCCTATTTGCTGCTATGTCAGAGAAATTGCAGACTGTTCTTTCAATGTTAATTCAAATGGTCAATGTATTCCTCAAAACTATGTTCTAGATGAGCAAATCTTTATCAATATATGAAAATTGTGAATTGTGGGAAATGCACTTAAAAAAATATATCTGGGGAAGGGCTCACATTTGGACCCCCCCAATATCTATACCATGGTTACGCCCAGAGGCGATTCTAGGGTGAGTGGATATCCGGGGCTAAGCCCAAAGATCCAAGATCTGCTATTACTTCATATCCATGATTGGCCAGTTTATATGAAGTTTATTATCAAGTGTATATGTCAGTCAGAAGTACGAGCTTCCGTGGGCGGTTCCTGATGGGAGTAAACTGCGGTTCATCATTTTAATGCGCATGAAAACTCAGTGATGATGATGCGTACAGGGCATGGTCATAAAAACATTCGGGGCTTTTCTGAAAACATTCGGGGCTTCAGCCCCCTTAGCCCACCCCTAGCGCTGCCCCTGGTTACGCCCCTGTGACAAACTAACAAAACCTTTTATTTCCGATGTCCACAGGCTGCTGAATCTGTCCCTCACCTCTGACCTGGTGCCGGATCAGGACGTGATTGACGTCATCATACATGTGGGACGCAATCCACATGGAAGACATTTAGCGTGGAGATATTTCCGTGAGAAGTGGGATATATTGAATTCCAGGTAAATGTGGCTTTATTCATTTTTGTTTAGCAGTGATTTTGACCTTCCTCTCAGTCCCTGATATGAGTTTCACATTCGCGCTCTCATAAGATATTTATTTGTGAATGTTATTTTGTGTCTTGTTTGTATTTGGAGGACTGAGAGTATTATGGGAAATATATGTTGGTGTTTCTTTGCTTCTGGGCTCATTAGAGATGTGCTCCAGTGTTTTAATAACAGTGTCTCTCTTTGGCAGGTATGGAGAGGCCTTATTTATGAACTCTAAATTAATCAGCGGCGTGACAGAGTTTCTCAACACTGAGGCCGAGTTGAACGAGGTGAGGCTGAACTTTTACATCATCCTGAGGCTTGTACACCTCGAATCAAACTAAAACCGTAATGAATTATTGACGAAACTTTATGGAACATTAATACTTACAAACAACTTTGGTCAGCAAAGTTAATGAGATGGAGAAAATGAGCAAAAGTAAACTCTGAAGAATGCAGAATTGTGCTCTGGATCATTTCGTTGGGTTATTTCCTCATTGTAGCTGCTTAACCTTATTACAGGAAATGGAACGTATATTCACTTATTCAAATTCATTCAGCTTCAGTCCCAGAGGACACAGACTGCTGATGCTTTTCACTGCAGCGCAGCACTTTCCCATCCAGCTGACGTCACCTTCCACAATTTATCATTCATACAGAGATAACACGAACCCCTCAGTGTTTTCTTAAACAGAGCATTAGCATACTGTCACTGAAAATCAGCTGCTACCAGAGCTCTTCATCCACAGATCCATGAACAATCAGCATTATATTTAATGCTGTTGGTTTGAAACGAGCGTTTTACTTTCTTTTAAAAGTTTCTATGAACAAACAGCAATTTAGTAATAGTTCAGGAGCAAAAGAGCAGATTTAATCCTGAATCCCCTGCATGGTCATTCATGTTGTTCTCATGACCTCAGCAATTGTGAATCGTCATCGTAACATTTTATTAGTAAAATTGAGATTTTAAATTGACGGGCAGTGTTGTTTGCTCTAAAAAATCACTGATCATTTTGAATTCCCTCACCTCATTATCATAAACACCATTGTTATCTGCTAAATTACACATCAGGAATTTGCATGTAAATGCATCATATTTTCTGACGCAGTGCCACTGAGGAAGTTACCACTTACACACATAAACACACACATTCTCTACATTTGATATATCAGTCACAATACACTGACAGTGTTAATGATAATGTTAATCGTTTCTGTTGTTTATCTTCTTTTCCTCAGCTGAAAGAGTTCATCCTGACCAGCGGGGGAGAGTCAGCACCTGCGTTCGCTCGAGCCCTTGAGATCGTTCAAGCTAATGTAAAATGGCACGTCCTGTTCCAGCAACAGTTTTACCGATGGCTGCGGAAAGCTCTCGATGATTAGCCTCTATTAGCATGGAAACCCTATCAGACATTTCCAGGCCAGAGACGTGAATCCAAATTACTTATCCAACTTTTATTCATAAAATGAAATATAAGTTATTTTTAAAAGATAATCTTGACAAGTAGTTTTTGAAAATGTCCATCTTTCCCCGATTGAGTCAAATTTAGGAGCTGTAAATGTACTGATGTTAACTACAAAAGAAAGAAAAATGTCTATGAAGGGACTTTGTCTACTCACTGCATTCCCTCCCCAAAGACTGCTGCTGTTCTCAAATGGAACAGAAACGATTTTCAAAGTAAACATTTCAGAGATAAACTGCTCTTTGCTTTCCTCGCACAATCAAACCATTTTATTGATTTATATTTTGTACAATATCAAATAAGGCCGTATCTACCTTCATCAATCAGTTAAATAAAGGTAACTGCAGGTCATGAGAGGATCCAGAACAAGACATTGTCATTCGTCTGTTATCATGGACGAACACATGCAGGCATGTCTGATTATGGGTCGATGCTTATTAAGGAAGTCTTAAAGGTGCCTATGTTTTCTTGGGTCAGTAATGGATTGAAGATGAAGATTCTATAATATTGACACATGATAATTATATAGCTTGAAGGATATGCATAAACATGTATGCTGGATTAAGTTAAGTAACACATTGGTCAATGATGTGGCTTTTTGTTTGTTGTTTGCTTGTTTTGTTTTGTTTTGTTTTGTTTCAAGTTTTTTTAATTAAAGGGATAGTTCATCCAAAAATGAACATTTTGTCATCATTTACTCACCCTTATGTCATCACATGCGCCGTTTATCTTTGGAATTAAAAATATGTTTAGATTTTCTTAGGATTTTTTGTCTTCTAAAGAGGCACGATTTCTTTATATGATTAACAGATTAATTTAAGTTTTATTCCCATTTAACCATAGATCAACACAAATAAAGCTCATTAGTATGGTTGAAGCTCAACCGTGTGCTTGACGTGCAATAACTACCCTCAATGGATTTCATCCATCAAGAAAGGAAATTATGATTTCTTTTAATACTTTTTTTTGGATGAACCATCCCTCTAAGTTGTTTAAAAGTACTGTATATTGATGCAGTTTATACAGACAATGACCTAAATGCTGAAATTATGTGTTGAAAGTGTCGGAATTAAAAATGAATTTTGATATTTTTTGTGAATATTAAAATATAACATGTCAGTGGGGTGTAACCATTAAAAAGGCTTATTTTATTAAAAATATTTGACATGATTATGTATAATTAGTTCTTAAAATTATTTATTCTTATATACATATAATTATTTATTCTTACTTAATATAAGCCCATATTAATGTTTGAAAAACTTTTGTTCACCAAATCCAAATCACTGGTATAACCAGCATATAGCATTTTATTCAAATTTGACCTTTTTATGGTATGGAAAAGGTTGTCAGATTTCAGATGGTGTAACCTGAAATGATTTGGAAGTAATTATAATGTCTATATTCCATTTATTTACTTATTTTGATAAGATTTATTAATATACATTAATCATTTTTGTATTAGCTGGTGGTTGCACCACTTGACGTTTGTATTAAATATATGTTTACATAGACCCTTATAATTGACCCATATTTTTTGTTCTACACTTTTGCAGATACATACTTATTACAAAGTAGTTTTCACAGTTTACTTTTGTAGATATGTTGACTTCATCTTCTCAAGTTAATTTGTTAATTTGTTTTATATACACTGCGGGCATAAAATGTAAAATTGAAGAGCTTAAAAATATATCAGTTATCGGTGCCTTTTCTACCTCACTATCATTTACCAATTAGAAAGACTGGCAGTGCCTTAAATAAACCTGTCGTAAACATTCCCATGATTTGGTGTCTGATTTTTCAAACAAGTCAGACGTAGCAAGTTTTAAATATTTCAAGCTTACATAAAAGCAGCTGGAGCCACAGGTGTCGACATAGTTAGATGAAGTGTTCAGTGTTACAGACTCTGCTCTGACTGATACAAAAGTCACTACAAAAAGTATAACGAATGACAGAAAAAGGTTGACACAAGTCAACCAAATAAAATGGTTCTATTGTGCACTGTGGATGTCAAAATAATTCAGCAAATGTCTATTCTTTCTCAGGATAAGGATTTCACTTTATAAGTCAGTTTTGTAGAGCATTTAAAGAACAACATGAGAACATTATTGTACCATAAAAAAATATATTCAGCTTAAAATCTCTTATGGCAGCGCTAAGTCATTAATAAGGTCTAAAAAAACAGACAAATCTGAACTGACATTTTTGTTTCAAGCAAAATGGAGTGTATAGTGGTTCTGTCTGAAAGGAAATCTACCAGTCATTGGCTGATTGAATCAGTCCTTCACAGTGTCTGCAAAGCTGGATGGTTTCAATAATTGCTTGAAAACATGAGCTCCTTTGTACTCTTTCTACCTTTCCATCATGCTGCTGAAGTACTGATAAGTCCTGTCTGTCCTCCTTCATTCATCTTTGCCTCCAGGCTACATGCTCATGTTTCGATCTTGTGGCTGCTGTCCGTGTTTCTGAATGACCTCCTTTACTGGACTGATAAATAGCAGTGAACACCATTCTTGCCTTAACACTCCCAGTGGCTCTCAAAACAGTCATAATACGCACATGAGACTTGCATAATAATCTATAAAAAATATTTTTGTTGTTGCAGTGAAAAATAGCTTCATTAACTGCTCACAGCTAAAAAAATTGTATTGTGCCCCACAACAACAACGTTTTAATTTATCAGTTGTTCACTGTGGTTTTCCACAAAATAGTGTGAAATAAGCCTGAATGGACGGCCGGACGGACAGACACAGATAGATGGAAATTTGGACCATAGACCTTATTTAGTAAATTGTGTAAATTGTGTACCTGTAGACCTATGTGTAGAATATCAAGGACCGAATAATTGGCAAATCAAGATTCGATCGAAGCATGGTTGAAACATGAGAAGCCGAATTCCACAAGACAACAGCAGGAAGTCATAAATCAGACCCCTAGCGCCAGCCCGTCTGAATACAGCCTGCAAAACCAAAGGAACACTTAATGATAATTCCAATGCAGGAATTCGGTAATACATTGGAGGAATAAATATTGATTGACAAAGAGATGCAACATGTGACCATTACATGTAAATCTGTGATTGAAATCACAGCTACAGACTGTAAAATCATCTTAAAGGACTTTCATGCTCATGGTTAATGAAACTAATCATTTCTATGCATAACAGCATATTATGTATGTGACCCACAAATTTGAATATCCTTGTTTTAATCATTGTGTTTATCGTGCTTTTAATTAGTATTGACTAGCTAAGCCTTAAGGGTTAATGTCATGTTTAGTATGTATGAGTGATAATTCCAGCTTTGAACATTTCTTTTTAATTGATTTCCTGTCAAATGCATCATATTCTGGCTATAGAAACCACATTCAAAAGGATATTTTGCAAGAGAATGTAAAATTCAAGCAATGTGACTGGCCATGACATGTTAATTTATTAAGTGGGTGGAGCTACAAAGCGGCACCCAGAATCAGCATGGGATCTAATTGGTCAAGACAACCATTGGGAGGTCCCTAAAGGCCGAGAATAAATACTAGGACACCCGCTCTTCAACGCCTCTTCAGCCTCTCTTAACTTCTCCTTGAACTCTCTCTCTCTCTCCGAAAATGAACTCTCTCTTCAGTCATGTGCTCTGACCACACCCAGCCAGTTGCTACCATGATGAGAAGAAAAGCCACCTAGTCTTTACATCCTTTTATTCTTTGACTTTAGTTTATTTTCTTTCCGTGAGTTCGTGTGCTAAATTACGTTTGCCAGCGGAAACAAGCCCAAGACTCTGCAAAACCAGCCAACGCCCACTTCCACGACTCCTGAACTCTAAGCCAATCAGCGACTTCGGAAAAACCCTTTCCTGAAAAGACGGAGAACAAAGGGAATCCTTTAAACACAAAAGCTACGCAAGTACAAATCCCAGACTTTGCTGTAACTGGTGTAATATGGAAAATAGATTTTAGCCTCATTGAAAAACTCAATGCGAGTGGTAAATCAGTGATTGATGGTTGTTCAGGTTTATGCAATTGCACCTATTGCTGTAAACGTGGGATACCCAAAATTCTCATTCTCTTAATCTAATCCTTTCCTCACTTTCTCTCTTTCTGCAACGCGTGAATGTGTGAATGCTTGTGTTCATGTGTAGATTGGTTTACAGGTCTTAGATTTATATAAATAAAGTCTTGTTTATATTGAAAAGAGAAATGTCTTGTGTTTTGTGCTCATAAGTTAATGCCTTAATCTGTCGATTTTGTTACCGTGCTATTTAATAGTGTTTTCACTATATTTTGGGATTTTAATATCCAGTGCAGAGTTTGTTATACGGCTTGTTCGGTGAATCGCCGTGAAACAGTGAGTCTGTTCAAATTCCCTATAAAATCATTAATGATTCCCTTTGAGCTAAATTGACCTGTTTCCCTTATAACAATATATATATTATATGTTATCATTACATATTGGTGGAGGATGCGGGCAGATTAATCTAAATTATGAGCATAAACCAAGTTATTTAATCTTTTATATTCTTACGGATGAGATCTGAGATCAGACTGTGTGTGTGTGCGTTTGTGTGAGTGACGCCAGCAGCGCGCCTCCTTGAATGAATGAGCACAGAGAAGGCTGTAACTCGAGTCAGCCTCTCCCGTTTTTGTTTAACTGCAGTAAGGGAACTCAAAGTTAACATTTGAGATCGGAGAATGAGGTTGGAGATGAGCGTGTTCCTCTCTTCTTGTAATGCCTTGTTTTATAGCTGAATTAATTTCCTGCGTGTTCCAGGTCATCTAATAGCTATAACTTACTCCATAATCTCAGTAACTGTTAGCCGCACGAAGCTAAACTGCAGTAATTAAAAGGGAAATAAATCAGTGGATAAAGAATAGTTTTGAGCGTGTTCCTCAATTCTATTTATCAAAGCCTTATTATTCATAGTTTGATCGTCAGTGCGTGTTCCATTGTCAGATATGCTATGACTCCCTGGGTTAAACATTAGAGATTAATGCTTGCCTGTTTGTGTACGTTACACTGTTCACAAAGTGGATTAAATCTCGCGAAACACTGCGCGTGTCCGAGAGTGATTTGAATGGGAGCGTTAAAAGCTTTATCAAGTAAAGTTTACCTGTGAACCAACAGCGAAGAAACCCTGTTGTGTTTATGTCCATATAAACGGACACGGGCTTGTGATACACTGTTTCCTCAACCGCAGCACGGAGCTATTATTTGAATAAGGTTTAAGTTTAACTCTGAACGAACTGAAAGTTTAAGCGCCACATCGCAGAACAAGCGGTGTTGTTATTTGTACAGTGTTGAGATGCGCCAACATTTAATGTAACATACTTCCGGAGCAACTTTGAACTGCGCACGCGCAGTACATCGATGCTTTTGTAAACAAGCTCCATGCTGTTGCTAATGGCACGGTGGTGTTTACATTGAAGTCTATGCTAAAGCCATTAGCCTCAAAGGTTAGAAGTTAGCATTAACCTCCAATGGTTGAATAAAGTGTGTGTTTTGAAAAGCTAAAGTGGTTTAACCCTTCAAACATTTAAACTAATATACTTGTTGGTCTTTCTCTTCCCTATTTCTCCCTTTTACCACTTATTTGTAGTTCTACTAGAAAGGAAAATACTAGTTCAGAATTATTAATTGTGCCAAATTCAAATTTAATTAAAACATTAAATTTATTTGGAATCATTCTAATTTTCCCCCTCATATTATTAATATGATCCTTCCTTCTAGTATTCCCTTTTGGGCATAATCATTTTAGGTACAAATAAGTATTGAACTTTAAAAGTTTAAGTAAACTTATTCTACCTAATTGATTTATTACCCATTTAAGTAGATTCTATTCAGACTTATACTCACTCATTACTTTATTGCGTTTTACCCCTAATTCTTCCTGTTTTGGTTATAAACATAACCACTATTTTATTTACTTATTTCCTCATTTACTTAATTTCATATTTGCTTATTTTGCCTGTTTATTACTTTACAATTTTACTTTGTCTTACCATTTCTTTCCTCTGTGTATCCTAGCTTGGGAACGACCCACCTGAGCCTTAATAGGACGCATTGTTATCCTCGCTACGAGTTCAAATAAATTAGAGAGACAAATCTCTTTTACCCAAAATTTATTTTTGTTGATAGTTGTGTAGCAACTGAAAACAACACTATACGCCGTAATCGGGCATAACTGCTTGCTAGTGGACCGATCCACTCAACTTACTGTCTTTCTCTTCCCTCCTGTTCTATCCTCCTTTCTTTCCTCTTCACTTTTCACATTTGTAGGGACCTGTAAGAACCATCAATCAATTCTAAGTGTATGAGATATACAATCCTGTCAAAAGGCGAATCATCCTTACGAATTTGATTGCAATCAAACCTACTTTTGTTCTTCTTAACCTCCCTATATTTAAAACGCAATCCAAATTTGAACAACTCATGCAACGCTGAGATCAATTTTAATAGAGATAAGTGTTGAGCAACTGGCGCCTTCGCAGCCTCCTGGTGAGCGGTCCAACTGTAAGGTGTTGCGTTGTCAATTCTGTCAGACTAAGAAAAGAGATATCAGAATTATTATTATATTCGTTTGTCTAAGACGAAGATTTAATAATATTGTTTGCCTCCTTGATAACAACATTTAATAATAAAAAAAAAGGAAAGAATTTTCTTCATTTGAAAAAAAAATAGAAAAGGAATTGTTTTTTTATTAAATTTGTTTTTCACCTTTTTGTCTCTTTTCCCTCTTCCTCATTAGAGTGACGAAGTCTTCACATCGCTAGTCTACCTAGATACTCTGAGACCAACACAGTGATCACCACACTTCACCAGTGGTTCAGAATCACTGACATAACACTTAGTTGTCACACCCACATAAGCTTCCACTCCACACAGATCTGTGTCAGTCTCTTCTCCCCAGCGTGCCAACATGCCGCAGACTGCAGACCCCTGGCAAGGGAAGATGTGAACACTTGGCTGAGAGGCACGACAGACAGCCTCACCCCAAGACGTTTGAACTGTTATTATTTTTAATAATAATCCTAGTCCTGAGAAGATTCCTGACACAAGATTCAAGCCAGAATAACAACCATGAGGAGCTAGTCAAAATTGCCAGCTCCCTAAGCTATGCCTTCACGACCCAGCTGAAACTGAGCGACAAGCACATCACCCACCTTCAAGAGGAACTGACATGTGCTCAACGTCGCATAGACAAGCTGGAAGTGAAAGTTCAAGATCAACTCAAAGCACCCAACGAGGCGAGCAGGAAACAACGGAACAAGTTAAGGAGCTCCAAGCAGCCCTGACAGCAGCTCAGCTCGACCAACAACATGCAAAGGCTGCCCAGGAAGACCTGGTAAACAGACTTCAGTATGCCAACCAGCTACTAGAGAAAGCCAAGCATGACATCAGCAACAAGAATGCTGAAATAAGTGCCCTGAAGGACCACCTTGAAAGGTACAGAGTTGAAATGGACAATCTGACCCCACAACTAGACGATACCAATGATCAGCTCTACATGGTCAGAAGAGGACTCAAACATGCTTATGCGCAGAAGCAAGAGCCAAAGCGAGAGAAACCACCTCAGCCTCATCACTGCTGAGCAGAGCAGAGTCCCATGTCCAAGAACTCGTATACAGCGAAGAAGCGAAGGGCCACAACCCAAAACCTCACCTGCCTTCGCCACAGAACTCTTTCCTGTCAACGAAAACCTCCCATCCAAGCAGACCTTGGAGCTGCACCTGGGATGACCATCAAAGACCTCGACAAGCTGTCTAAAAAACGTCAGCAAGTTCAACCCGAACTCCACAGGGGCCACACCATCCAGGCCCACCTTCAAGATATCGACTTCTATCTAGAAATGAGACCTCATGTGACTGACAGAGACAGGTTATACCTCCTTAGAGCCACGTCCAGTTCCGAGGTACGAAACTTCCTAGATCGACAGCCCAGTCGAACGAAGTCAGACTACCAGCTACTTCGTGAGGTCCTGATTAAAGAGTTTACCGACCCTGACTCGAACATGGACTGTTAACTGCCTTAGAAACCAAACAAGGTCGACAAGAGGCTCCACAAGCTTACTACAACCGACTCCGACAAGCCTACTTTGGTGCACACGAACCTGACCTTGAAGAGGATGTGAACTTCAAAAGCCTCTTCCTCAGAAATCTGCACCCTGGAGTCAGCCACCATCTAGGCGTCATGGCCTGTCCACGCTCCATGACCATCCAACAGTTGCGTGACCTAACACAGAAGGCCTACAACAAGCAGAAGATGGCCTCAAAGAAAGGTGACAAAACATCCACACTCTTGAACTCTGTCAACAAAGACTCAAGCCTTGCACTGGACGACACCCAGATGCATCACAAAACCAGAGTCCTCCATCAAGAGCACAGAGAACGTGATCCCCATGTCCACGAAAGCTATCAGCCCAACTTCTGGAAAAATCCATGGGACCAGCCACGCTTCTCAAGAAACGCAAAAGATAGCAACAACTGGAAACCTAACCAGACATCCAAAGGTAATCGCCTGACTCATCCAAGAGCATCTCGTAGGGTTAAGCGACAACGAAACCCACCTCAGCATTACTCAGACATGCACAGTGCTGAGTATGCTCCAGAACCATACAGCTTACCGTCAGAAGACATGGAACAAGTCATGAGCCAACTGAACGAGTTCCTTCAAGATAAGCTGAACACGGATGACTACGAAATTGAGTCATGCTCGCCAGACCAGCGACAGAATGGAAGGCCGACGATCGCATGGTACACCACCATATCCGAGATGACAAGCACCTGTTCAACAACCACACAGGACAAGCAAGTCTCTCACGGCCAACCGTTGATGAAAACTGAGGTACCAGAGAACATCACCTCACTCACCCATCACTCACTAGCAAACTGCTAAATGAACTCCAACTCCTAGAATCACATTCCTGTCTGTGCAACAGCAACCACCAAAGCACAGAAGGTCAGAAAGTCTGCCACATCCAGAAGGTAGCACAAGAGGAATGCAACAAAGGAGACAAAGTTTGCATCCCAGCTTCACACAGCCATGCCAAACTACCTCCGACTGTCTGCTAAAGAACTTCCTGCCTTTCTGGACTGATCCCCATTAGATCATGGACATGCCCACATCCAAGCCAAGGATGAAGAGAGCCAGTCTTATGTAACATACCTGAAAAGGGGGGAGACGACACAGACTGGAACAGATCTGACCACACATACACTACACCATTAACACACACAACATTACCTACACCCAGAGGTAACCACATCTACTGATAACACATTCAACAAACATATTCTTCCCACAAGTAGAATATCCAAATTTAGCACAACACAGTTACATACACCACCATGAAGAAACATGTAGCTAGCCTCACAAGAGTTAGAACACCTGACACGAAGTTAAGGTGCATGGCCCCCTAGCTGCACATGACATCCTAGCTCAACAGTAGTTGCAAATCATGCTAGGAAAACCCACAGCAGCTTTGTTTTGTTTTGTTCTTCTTTTACCTATCCTTTTCCTTCCCCTCTTTCTTTAGTAGGTGAAACACCTAGACACCCTGCAAGGGTCAAAGGTCTGATATTAGGATTGACTCGCACACCTAATATCCGCAAGCCACTCTAGACTGAAGGAAAGCCAGAGAGCTCCATGCGATAGGTCGATTCATTTTACCACAAATTAGTTCACTAGAAACTAAATGTGAACATTCTTAAGTTAAGACAACTTAGAAGAAACACACAAATCTAGTCGCAAAAGTTGATCAAGAATTAAAACAATAATTTCCAAAATTGAATAACCTAATGCCCGGCACCAGTACAGTAACTGTCATGGAGGTGTTGTCTTGTTGTTTGCTGTGTTTTGTCTGCTTCTTCTGCCCTTTGTTTTCCAGCGCTCGACGATGTCTTCTGCTAAAACACCTCGCGAATCGAAGGGGTGTGTAGAATATCAAGGACCGAATAATTGGCAAATCAAGATTCGATCGAAGCATGGTTGAAACATGAGAAGCCGAATTCCACAAGACAACAGCAGGAAGTCATAAATCAGACCCTAGCGCCAGCCCGTCTGAATACAGCCTGCAAAACCAAAGGAACACTTAATGATAATTCCAATGCAGGAATTGGTAATACATTGGAGGAATAAATATTGATTGACAAAGAGATGCAACATGTGACCATTACATGTAAATCTGTGATTGAAATCACAGCTACAGACTGTAAAATCATCTTAAAGGACTTTCATGCTCATGGTTAATGAAACTAATCATTTCTATGCATAACAGCATATTATGTATGTGACCCACAAATTTGAATATCCTTGTTTTAATCATTGTGTTTATCGTGCTTTTAATTAGTATTGACTAAGCCTTAAGGGTTAATGTCATGTTTAGTATGTATGAGCGTGATAATTCCAGCTTTGAACATTTCTTTTAATTGATTTCCTGTCAAATGCATCATATTCTGGCTATAGAAACCACATTCAAAAGGATATTTTGCAAGAGAATGTAAAATTCAAGCAATGTGACTGGCCATGACATGTTAATTTATTAAGTGGGTGGAGCTACAAAGCGGCACCCAGAATCAGCATGGGATCTAATTGGTCAAGACAACCATTGGGAGGTCCCTAAAAGGCCGAGAATAAATACTAGGACACCCGCTCTTCAACGCCTCTTCAGCCTCTCTTAACTTCTCCTTGGAACTCTCTCTCTCTCTCCGGAAAAATGAACTCTCTCTTCAGTCATGTGCTCTGACCACACCCAGCCAGTTGCTACCATGATGAGAAGAAAAGCCACCTAGTCTTTACATCCTTTTATTCTTTGACTTTAGTTTATTTTCTTTCCGTGAGTTCGTGTGCTAAGTTACGTTTGCCAGCGGAAACAAGCCCAAGACTCTGCAAAACCAGCCAACGCCCACTTCCACGACTCCTGAACTCTAAGCCAATCAGCGACTTCGGAAAAACCCTTTCCTGAAAAGACGGAGAACAAAAGGGAATCCTTTAAACACAAAAGCTACGCAAGTACAAATCCCAGACTTTGCTGTAACTGGTGTAATATTGAAAATAGATTTTAGCCTCATTGAAAAACTCAATGCGAGTGGTAAATCAGTGATTGATGGTTGTTCAGGTTTATGCAATTGCACCTATTGCTGTAAACGTGGGATACCCAAAATTCTCATTCTCTTAATCTAATCCTTTCCTCACTTTCTCTCTTTCTGCAACGCGTGAATGTGTGAATGCTTGTGTTCATGTAGATTGGTTTACAGGTCTTAGATTTATATAAATAAAGTCTTGTTTATATTGAAAAGAGAAATGTCTTGTGTTTTGTGCTCATAAGTTAATGCCTTAATCTGTCGATTTTGTTACCGTGCTATTTAATAGTGTTTTCACTATATTTTGGGATTTTAATATCCAGTGCAGAGTTTGTTATAACGGCTTGTTCGGTGAATCGCCGTGAAACAGTGAGTCTGTTCAAATTCCTATAAAATCATTAATGATTCCCTTTGAGCTAAATTGACCTGTTTCCCTTATAACAATATATATATTATATGTTATCATTACATATAGCTATATACATGTGCTAAAGAAAGGCACTAAAATGAACACTGAAGCCAGAAGAGCAGCCCAGCAGCATAACTGTGACTGGAGAATTTGTTCTGATCCATAAGACAACATCAAGGACCTTGACAAAATTCCAGAACATCCCTTCAAGCCAATTTTTAACGCCATATAAACTTCACCCTTACCCTTTCAAATGGTTGTGAAATTATGTATTTATTTTAAGGATTACTAAATTTTGGTAGCGGTTCAAAGATAAAATTGAAACAGGGAGTCATTACTGGAGAAATCACAAAAATAAATGCTATCATCTCTCACTATTACCAGAATACTTCAGCAGGTGTCAGTACTACGCTTTCTCGCAGTCCTGGAGTGGTTCCTTGGCAGAGAGTGCAAAACGGATGCGAGCTAGACGCGACACCTCAAAAGCGTGTGGAATCTATTATATAACTGTCTATACTGGCTTCGAGTGATCTGAGTGATGTGATGAGTTAAGAAATGTAAATGCACTGCGACACTTCTAACAAGAAATACAAAGTTTGGAACGTTGCCTTTTACATCGGCTTTTTACTATCCTTGAAGGTATCATTTCTGATTGTGTTATATTCCCACTATCGGGAATATCTCAAATGGAATTGTGCTTTATATATTTACATGTGACTGGAGACCATTGTTTCTTTCTTTCTTTCTTTCTTTCTTTCTTTCTTTCTTTCTTTCTTTCAAAGTCAACAAAATGGAAACGAATTAGTCATTCTTTTATCAGCAAAGTAAATATGTTTTACCAGTTTGTTTCACTCTGTGGCATCACTGCCAAGTTCACTAATATTGTCTTTCCAATATTCCATTTGGAAAAGTGCTGCAAGAAACAGATCAAAACAACAATATGCGCCAAATGCTGATGGGATAGAGAGAAAGAGGGTGAAATTGAGGAAACCATTTTTATGAATTATTGATGCTCTGTGTTTTGGTCAAAATGGCCACCATTATTAATCATGTATCAGCTCACATTCAAAAAATATGAGAAATGAAATTAGAAATTGAATAATATTTTTTTTGTGGAAAAGGTTGTGCAAAAGAAGAGTGAGATCGCAGTAAGTCAGTTTTATCTTTGGGGTAACCTTTTCAAAAAGATGGAAATGTTTGCATAAATTTGCAGGTTTTTTTCTTCTCGCTCACACATACTCAGTATGCATTCAAATCTCTTGCGTTTTCACAATATCAAGCGATAGCTTTGCTAATGATCAATCAAAGTAAATCTATTGTGCATCACTCAACCGCAACGTTGATTTCAAAGGAGGACTGCAATGTATTTGGGGAAAATAATCATTTTACATAAAATCGTAATGAATTCAAAATATTTGACAAGTTTGGAAGAGGATATGGCTTTGATGGTTCAGTTTAATGAATCAAAGGGAAAAAATAAAGAAACAGTGGCTTGACTGAACATCTTAGGGGGAAAACAGTGTTCAATCTGTCATTGTGTACCCTGAGCTCTGATATTGTGTGCTAATACTCACAGAGGACATCTCATCTGAACAAATCTCAGCAGAAATTGTGTTCACAGGGCATGAATATTATTTTCCATTCACATTTTTGTTGTTTAATTTTGTTCTGAAAAATGTTGCTTCAGAGTGTAAAGGTAAGATACATTTAAGTAAAATTTATTTAGATTAAATTACATTTCTATTATTTTTTTAAATGAATATATATATATATATATATATATATATATAATAAAGTCATTAAAATGATTTATTCATATTCATTTACTCAGTAATACAATTTATATCATCATCTACTCCTAACCCAAATCACTGACTTTCTTCTGTGGAACACAAAAGGAGATGTTTTGAAGAAAGTGCATGCTGCTCTAAGGACAAAAAAAGAAGAAAAAAAAGAGGACTGTGTGTTCAGAAGACATAAAATACACCATATTATTGAAGAAAAATAGGTTGAGATGGTATTTCACATAGAGGTTTCAGATTTACTCAAACAAAAGACTAGAGACATAAATATGTATCTATAAATCATTATTAAATATTCAAAACTTGAATGATCCCATTTTAATAACTGCTTGCTGAAACAATGAATATCCAGACGTTCTGTCCTTTACTTAAAACATGTCTGAAATGGAGACAAATCTAATCTCCATAACAACATAGTGACCTTACTGTGAGTTTTTCTTTCAAAAGCTTCATTACTCTTATCAATGCTCCATTATGTTTCCATTTCCTACTATGATTTTTAAATATTTGCTGGGAGGATTTAATTACGCCTCACTGAACAGTATCTGAATTCTTTGATTTGATAATCACACCACAATTTCTTACAGAGAGATATTTTATTAGATATTTAACTTTTTTATTTAAACTCAAGTCTGTAACTGTGAAAAGATAAGTAAAGGGTTTGATATGGTGAGATACAAAACACTTGATGTGGTCACACTCATTCCTCTTCTTTGTAAACAACCCTGTGCTCCTGTGTGAATTTCCCGTGAGAGCAGCCTTCCTTTTGAGGATGCGAGCGGATATTGGATTAGCAATGTAATCAATACCTAATTAACTTTATCAAAAGGCCTGGGGTTTTAATAGTTGGTTCGGTGGGGGCAAGATACACTATTTAACATTTAACAGTTAGAACATAACCTGCTGTTCTTGCTTCCTTCTCATTGGTACTGCTTTTACACCTAGTGAGCTCTCTTGTTGCCTATTGTCTAAACGGGCAGCTGCCATCTAAACCAACATCCTAAATGATTCTTAACTTAAATGACAGCGACTCTACATAGTAGCCGCAAGTAGACATCACCACCATCAAATAAAAATTATATTGACATACAGACTTAATCATAAAACCTTGATGGGTATTATTGAATTTAAAATGTAAAGATTTTGAATTTGTATTTAAAAACATAAGTTTAGATTTCAATTTTCCATCCCGTGATATATATATTAATATATCAAATTAAAAAGTGGCCCAAGGACTGATCCCTGTGGTACACCTTTAATGAAGTTCTAATACGTAAGTTAGGGAGGAGCGAGCCCATCTAATCATTCAATCAACAGCCAGAGTATATAAGCAGCTGCTTACCTCTCTCTAGTTCCAGCTGTTTCAGCAACATCCTGTAGTGTTGTTCAGAACCAGGCCAAACATACCGGACTTCCAGCTTTTCCTACAGATGACGAACTTTTCTCTTGTACCGAGACTCCATCAGTCGCAACCCGCAAATCATCGGAATCCACGGATCCAAACCAAGAGACTCCCTCTGAGCAGTTCGGTCGCAAATCCAGCGCTCATTCAAACCAAGCTCCAGAAGACTACTCTCTCCTCCACCTTCAAGATCACCAGCGATGACTGCGCTTCGTCCATCTCTCCATCCTGCTGCCGCCATTACTCCGATTTCAAAACAATCAGCGTTCGCGTGCTAATCCAGAGGCCGTGGCAAACAAGGGGGGGAAAACTACAGCTGCACGTACTTCCTCGTCCACCAGCCTTTCCGTCCGGTCGACAACAGCGGCCCCAAAAACAGTTCCGCAGTCTCTCCGGCACTCACGACTTCTCTCATACAGGCCTATCCATTTCCAAGTATCCTTTAACGTCAAAGATTCTTGAGGGTGCAAAATCAAGCTTAACACAAAGCTTTTATTTTCCATTTCATAACATGGTTACCCTGATTTTATCCATTTAGGTTGGCATGACTTCCACCTTGGATAATGCTTTATTCTTATCCAGGGATGATTGTTTAATAGCAATTACACAATGTTTGCTTTCGTTCATGGAACGAAATTTGCTACATAATCTCATTAAGCTGTTTAATGTTTTCTGCAGGCTACTTCACTTCAGATCACCCTACTTGAATCAGATGATGTCGTTCAAGTGATCTTTCAAAAGTCCTTTCTATGGACTGTTTCACGGCAACAACTTAAACAAACGTTACTGCGCAAGCGCGTGCGTTTAGTGTTGCCAACTATTTTCAATGGAAAGTAGCTAAAGTTTGCTCGAAAAGTCGCTAAATGTCGCTGGATGACATCATGCGTAAATTTGCATATTAATGACGTAATCACGTCCTATTTTGCGTTTCTGCCTAAAATGACGGTGTATAACTGTTTTCCTAATCCGTGCTCACATAATGTTCTTTAATATACAAGCCGAGTGTCCAGTATAAAACTGTTATCATTTAACGTTACATATTTTCTGTCAGACATCGGAACTGAACTTGTAAAACCAGCAGTTACATCATCTGCAATGATACAATTCTTAATATATGAGTTTAATAAGTTTAATTAAGTTTATTGTTGTGTATGAGTAAGAACAATCACGCAGTCTCTCAGACGAGCCCAGTAAGCGATCTTAGGCGTTCAGAAACTGGAATGAACTAAAGCTCTCGACAGTGGAAAAAACTGTCAAATTAAATAGTTTTATTTCAAACAAAGGAAGCAGGCAAGTGATTGGTCCATGCCAACACCGTGTGCACATGCGCAGCTCATTCACATCCATGTCAGCTGCCGTGCGGTCACTGGAACGTGCTGCTCCTCTCAGCCGGAGCCAGCGCCACTGATCAGAGCAGACACAGGAGAGGTGTAACTCAAGATCTCGTGCTCGCAGGACAGTACTGGCCACATTTGGAAAGTTGCTAAGGTTTTTCCAAAAGTCGCTAGATTTGTCGCTAGGCGCTTAAAAAAAAAAAAAAAAAAGTCGCTAAGTTGGCAACCCTGCGCGCATTCGTGGCCTTACTTATCTTCCGGTAGACATCCAATATAGTCAATATCAACAGCCAAGTCCCTCTGGAGTAGATTCTTTTTCGATAACAAGCAAAATATGTTTGCTACATAAATCAGACGGACTGAGATGCAGCGATAACTACTTGGACGGACTTATTGAAGGTGCAAATTCATTCTCTGCCAGCAGGAGACGCCTTAAAGCGGGAGAACTAACGATAGAGGTTTCACCAGTAACGGCTGCCGGGCTGTAAACTGAGCTTACAAGCTCTGCTTTATCAGGCACTTAACATGCAAGATGAAATAAAAATGACCTCGAACATTTTCTAAAAGACAGTGTTCCTTCAGAAATACAGTGGTTAAAAACACCCGCGCTTCGATTGGACTTTTAAACGTGCATTACATGCTCATGCTTATTCAACAAAGCCTTTCGGAAAATTGGTCAGTTTTGATATCATAGTGGGTGGCCACAAATAAATGTATGTGAAACATCCCACAGCACAACAACCTGAGCCCAACGTCAGTACCCTTTAAACGAATACAGACCGGAGGTTTGATGAAACCGTCCATAGAACCCCAGATGCCATGTTCAATTTGGCTTTCTTCGGCTTCCTCAGAGTCTCAGAATTCACCACCAACCCAAACAAAACCGACCAACTGAAATGCAGCCATTCAATCTTAATTTTTGCAATGGTGGAGGGGGGCCAGCAACCAGCCTGGGGTGGCACGTAAATCTTAATTTAAATATAAAAATGTGGTCGACTAAAATACTAGTCTATTTTAGTGCTTAAAACACAGTTGAATACAGTGAATTTATATTTAACTGTAATTTAGATATTTGCGAATTATTGTATCTCGTAACATGACAATTTTTGTATTATTCCTCACCTTCAGGTATCGTGACAAAGGGGTTGACTATAGCTTTATCGCTCTGTCAGTTTGGTTCTGGCTCTCAAAATCCCCAAACGTGTTCTCTAACATTACATACTCATGGATGAGACATGCAGTTGGCTATAAGAATGTGAAAACAACAGCACATAAATGCCAGAATGTAAAACAAGTTGTTTTATGCATTTAAATGGTTTCATTTTGTTTGTACCTCTAAAATGAATGAAAAATTGCGCATTTTTTCTAGCATAAGTGCATTGTGCATTAAATCAAAATCCATATCAGCTTGAGCCTCATTGTGATCTGCAATTGCAGGATAGCCTATATTTTAGTATGCATCTGAGAGACGTTCTGAAATGTAATGCATGCATACATGCATGCACAGTTTGCAGCTTTAATGACTTTACCAATGACAGAACCACGTCGTATGCCCATAGTTTCTTGTGCGCTTATTTATGACACCGCGATCAGAGTGAGCGCCGTGATGGCCGACAGGACAGGGAAGTTTGCATTACTGACATATAGCCTAACAGCATATCATTGCTCTACTGAAGCTCGTTTGGCTGGTGCACAATTTCCACCCTCATTCGACTCGTGCCTGGTGCTGAGGCAAAGCAGAAGCACGCGTCTGGAAGTCTCGTTTGATGTGGATGCAAACTGAACAGGGTGGCCGAAGAGGTGGCCAAGTTTAGATCAGGTGATTCAGATGCGTGCGCGGAAAACTTCTCTCACAGCTGTAAAGAAACCAGTTTAATATGGAGCTATTGTTTCAGCTCCGGGAATTAGTTATTAAATATTCAATGTTGCTTGATCAACGTAATATTAATATTTAACGTACGATTTATACTTTGAGTACTCGGCCAGCGAATACTACATCAGTATATCTATTAAATCTCGCTTCTATTGTCCGTGGCCCCGGTAACAATAAAACGAAATTAATAATTAATCATGTTCGAGCTAGGTTGCGTTATCTTTGGGCAAATAATGATGAAAATACTTAAAATCACATTCCAGAGACAATTCTTTATAAAACGGAACAAGGTTTATTCGTAATACTGCTATTCTAACATAAATGGATTAACTGATAATACACAAACATACACATGCATATGAGAGTTTTGAGGTTAACTGTTGAAAGAATACCATTCTTTCGATTTCATAACTTGACTAACCAGGAAAAGATCACGAACAAATACGTATGCTTTGTTACTGCCTTCAGATCGGATTTACCAGTTTAGTCAGGATAAAAACGCTTTGTTTGTTATACTTGCTGTCTGTTGTTGAAGCAGGCTGTTGCTTTTTGGTTTCGTTTTCCCGCGTGAGTTCAGTTCTTTGTTTCGGATGTCACGTGGTCGGTTCGTGCTCCTTCGGAGAACCTCTGCTGCGTGACGTCACCGGGAAAGCTCTCCTCTGCAGTCGTTGCTCCGTGGTGTTACGGCATTGGCACGGTCCTAGACTTCATAAATGGTTGGTTTTCAAGGTGAGAGTCCAGCGGACCGGCGCGCGTTGGAGGGCGCAGCTTCGCGGAGTTTCAGAGATGTTCAAGCCATGTCAGAGAGTCAAGAGAAGAGAGCGAGCGCGCCGCTCGCGCGTCGTTTTAAACAGACCAACTTTAGACATCGCCCACAGGCGGCTGGTCCAATCAGAGCGTCGGTACGGGGCGGAGCCCCGCCTGCACGGCTGTTTTTTTTGCAAGGCATCTTTATGTGACGACAAATAACTTGTTTTTACCCCTGTATTAAAACTCTTACCAGGTTTACACATTTATAATATCACCACATTCGTTATCTTATTGATTCATACAATTTTGCAACCATTCATAAAAGTCTAAACACTGCAACCTACACATTCCAGGTTAAAGCACGATTAGAGATCAGCCCACGTTTTCCTAAATAATTCATATTCCACAAGCATATGAGAGAAAGAGTACAACAATTAATATCCACATGTTTCTTGTGTAGATGAATTATTATCATGAAATGAATGTGTCTCTTGGAAATCTTCTAGTGGCCACTTCTCTTTGTTCTGTGACCGAACGAAATCGCGCGCTTTTGCGCTGATGCAAAGGGGGAGGGGTTTTAGAGAGACGCTGATTCTTTCGGTGACGTGTAGAGCCAGTTGAATTCCTGCCGATATACGTTACACAGCGCTCGACTGTTACTCCAACAATCCCGAGCATCTTACATGCTCCCTTTTGCCTTCGGGCAGTCCTTATATCAAGTCCTGACACGCGAGTTGAACGAGGACGCACGCGGTGGCTGTAATGCATAGACGGACATCATGCGAAACTTGGAGAGTGTCAAAATAAAGGTGCCTTTTACTACAGATATCGATATTTTATGCGTGGCATCGATGCATCGTACCGTCACACATCATATCAATACATTGAGAATCGTTTCAACCCCAGCAGCCACTTCAACAGCCCAGAAAGTTGTTTCCGATCACCAAAATTAAATGCTGGGCCGGTGGACACCCCATACCTGCGAATCTCACGTTCGAGCTGATCTCGGCACATGGCGGCACATATACAAAAATTTGATCGATGTAGAGAAGATTAGCATGGCCCCTGCGAAAGGATGACATGCAAATCCATGAAGTGCTTCATCTTTTCAGGGGCGGCCGTGGCCTGGTGTATGGAGTGCCGGACTTGTGGCCCAGGGGCGTGGGTTTGAGTCTCTGCTCCGGCAAAACGGTCCTCGGCTAGGGTAGGACCCTTGGGCGGGGCGCCGAGCCCCCAACTGCTCTCCGGGTGCCGTGATCGCCGGCTGCCCACTGCTCCGGTGTGGGTGCACTTGGATGGGTTGAGTGCAGAGAACACATTTTTGCTGCTGATTATACTCCGTATAATTGTGTATGTGACAATGACAAATTCTTCTTCTTCCATCACATTAGACAAGCTCACCAATCACTAGCATCCTCCAAGTCTGCACCACTCCCCACTAATATTCCGCTTCCCCGCTTACCTGCAGGGCTCCTTTTCGTCTGGATGCAGTGAGAGCTCTCCCTTTCGGATTGGCGGAAGCTACCACTCCTGGAGTGGGCTCTCCCATTCAAATCGCTGTGTGGGCTCCCCATCCAGATACCATCCAGGCTCTCCCGTTCGAGTCGCAGTGTGGGCTCTCCCGCTTTGATGGCAGAATGAGATCTCCTTGATTCATATAGGGGCTCTCTTTCAAACCGCTGGGGCTCTCCCTTTCTGAATCGCTGTGTGGGCTCCCCATCCAGATACCATCCAGGCTCTCCCGTTCGAGTCGCAGTGTGGGCTCTCCCGTTTTGATGGCAGAATGAGATCTCCCTTGATTCATATAGGGGGCTCTCTCTTTCAAACCGCGTGGGGGCTCTCCCTTTCTGAATCGCTGTGTGATCCTCCATGTTCTTAACTATGGAGGCTCTCCCGTTCGGATTGCAGTGTGAGCCCTCCCATCCGAACAAGTGTACTGGAGGTACCAGGATCGTCCGTCCCTCGGGCGCAGCGGGCCCTCACGTCCTTACGCCTTCTAAACCCTCGTTTCGGAAGCACGGTAACCCTACGTTTATCTGTACTCCGTAGGCTGCCTCTTTCTGTGGCGGGGGTTCGCTTTGGACATCAGCGTCTGCCTCCTCAGGACCAAGGGCACCCTGTCCCATCCGTGACATCTGGGGCCCCTTGTTACTTGACTTCATAGGGCTCCATGGTGCAGATGTGCGGCGGGGTGTTCTCCAGCCCCGCACTCAAACCTCCAGTCCTGAGATACTCCCGCAGGAGTTCTTTCAGAAAGTCACTGCCGCAGCAGTGAAATGGCGAAGCACCCTAATTAAACTTCCAAGCGCTGGTATCTCACCATCATCCTTTCTTAACTTAAATTCCACATCTTTTGGGGGGTATCACCATTAGCCTTCAAATATTTGAGTATCCCGGATACCTTAATCTTCAAATATCTCATTCATCCCTGTCCAACTTGCTGTCCCAATTTATTCTGCTCTTTTGGGGGGTATATCAGAGCTCGAGCGAGCTGCTTCATCGAG
The DNA here is from genome assembly GCA_027564155.1 of Gymnocypris eckloni scoliostomus. Lineage (NCBI taxonomy): Eukaryota > Metazoa > Chordata > Actinopteri > Cypriniformes > Cyprinidae > Gymnocypris > Gymnocypris eckloni. The sequence goes on along the minus strand of CM050432.1, from coordinate 19,122,230 downwards.
CCCCTCATCGGCGGACAGCAAGCCAAATAAAGTTTACTCGATTACCTAATGATTATATGGGCAAACGAACTCGTTAAATGAATTTCTAATACGTAAGTTAGGGAGGAGCGAGCCCATCTAATCATTCAATCAACAGCCAGAGTATATAAGCAGCTGCTTACCTCTCTCTAGTTTCAGCATCCCTCCAACCCCCCAATCTCCACCTTCTTCTTAGGTACCTTGCCCTTCGTAATCACCTTTTATCAAGTCCCTGGGGGGTATATCAGAGCTCGAGCCGAAGCTGCTTCATCGAGCCCCTCATCGGCGGACAGCAAGCCAAATAAAGTTTACTCGATTACCATTTCCCACTTATGACGTCGTGATTATGAGCTTGTTATATTCAAGTGCTTTAATGTCGGAAAGAATAAAATGTAGCATCCCATTGGTTGACAATCCTAAAAACATTTACCGCGCTATACATTCAGTTTTCTGGAATTCTGGAATTTCGGTCAAATACATGCTTATTTCACTGCTTATAAAACATACACTATGCGTTGAATGATCATTCATATCTAGCCTTTAAATACACTACTTTAGCGACAAGACAAAGGGATGTAGTTGTTGTGAGAACATCATTGACAGCAGCAATGATTGTCCCCTCCACCATGTTTAAAATGTATGGACCGCCAACTCTTTCAGAATTTCCCAGTAGTTAATATGACTTGAGAGGCCGTTCACGCCCAATTTCCGATTAAGAAACTCGTATTTACGATAATTCCCATTGCATAAGGCAGCATTATTAACAAACCATCCAACAGTATTTTCTGATAAACCTAAGCTGATGAGTCTATGCTTCAATATTGCATAATCCACCAAAGCATTAGATAAATCAATAAAAAGGGCTGCACGATGTTAATGAAACCAAAACAAGTACTTTTAAGGCTGCAGTAATGGTGCTATAAAAAAACTGTACAAAAAATCTGATAAAATATATTTTGTGGAAAGAGACTGTTTCAGGTTTTACAAGACATTTTAGAACCTTGACTAAAATATAGATCAATTGTAGATTCCAGCCTAACTTTGGGAAAAAGTACACTTCAACTCAGAGTTTCTCAACCCTGGCCCTCAAGGTCAACTTCCCTGCAGAGTTTAGCTTCAACCCTAATCAAAAACACCTGATTAAGCTGATCAAGGTCTTCGAGATTACTAGAAGTTTGATCAAGGTTGGGGTTAAACTTTCCAGCAAAGTGGACCTCGAGGGCCAGAGTTAAGAACACCTGCTTTAACATATTTTTCAAAAATATATATATACTTTAAAAATGATGTACTTTAAAAGAGTATACATAATTGTGACTGTAATGTAATGCTTTTGGACACTTAATTGACCTTTCTCTGGGAGTTTGATTGATAGGCGATCTGACCAATCATAATGCCAGACAGGAGAGCAGATTAATGTCGGTGGACTTGAACTTGAAAAATGGTGTGTATTGATGTCTTTCCGTGATTGAAACAAGATATCTTCTGATGTTCATTCAAGTTTATGTTCTGCTTTAACTAGTAAGGACGAAGAGATTATCAATTCATGTAACATTTGAACTTAGGCGAACTACAGCAATCTGTCACAACACATTAAAGATCCACAAAATGATTTATTGTTTGAATTTATAAAAAGTACTTTACAAGTACTGTATTTTAGATGTGCTTTAGTATGTTAGTCTATGCATAAAAAAATACTCTTGAAAAAAAAAAAAATGTAAAATTTTCAAGATTAAAACAATTATTTAAAATGTAACTTTAAATAAAAAAATAATACAAACATTAGATACAATACATCTCTCTAAAGATCAGTCAACAAACAAGCTAAGGAGACCACATAAGCATAACCAGTTTATGTTGATGTAAGATTTATTTTCGTCCTTAGAAAGCTGCCTACATAGGCAGGTCAGGTTTTATAACAATGCAATTATCTCACAGCTCCTTCTAATACCACACAGTACTTGCAACCAGTGTAAAAAGTACTTGCTGACATAACATGACTTCAAGAGAGCATAATATAAAGAGCTGGGAAAGAAAGTTGAACTTGGCTGCTGTTCTGGTTAAAGGGCTTCTTCCCTGCCATCTGCTGCCTGTTTTCTTACAACTAATTCCACTCTTGAGCCAGTTTCTCTTCACCCACTGATAGCTACACCTTTGTCCTATCTGTCCCAGGCCGTACCCTCTTTCAATTCTTCTTTCCCTCCATTTAATTTGGTCTTTGTTACTATAAATCATCTCCCATGTTCTACTTCTCCATCTTGGACTAAAACAGATCATCAGCAGAGGAGATTACACTCAGCCATATTGATTAAGGTGAGGTTTCAAAGAGGGTTAGATAATGTATATCTCTGTCATATGGCTTTCTGACCCCTGATCAATACCATCTCAGCTCCACAGTCACATAATCATCTTACAGATGAATGAGACCGATCTCAGGTCTGTCTGACAACTCTCAGACAGAGTATCTGTTGCTTTCCGAGCACGTCCCGTAGGGACCAGTGTAGCTGACAGCCATTGATCACCTGCATCACTCCAGAGGGAGAGAAATGAGAACAATGTCCCTGTGGGATGTCTTTGGTGATGGAGCATGGATGCTGATGTGAAGGTTGCTCCAAAGAGCAGACATCAAGATGTCATGCCTTATATAGCATTTTGGTGAGAATAAAAATAAAAATGCAAAGCATGTGGTTTGAAGATAAGGCAACAGGATTAGCGAGACAGAACAAGAAAGGCAAGGCAAGGCCTGTTTATTAATATAGCACATTTCATACACCATGGTGCATAATTCAAAGTGCTTTACATAAAAGTGAAAAAGATATTTAAATAATAATAAAAACAAAGAATGCATTTTTTATGATATAAAAACTAATTTTAAATTAATTTTAAATGTTTATTTAATTTTATGATTAGAAAATGATAATACATAGTGCAATCAGTTTAGACGAACAAGAAAGAAAGAAAGACCAAGGCAGGACAAGGCTTAGCAGGACTGGACACGAGGGGTACATTCAATGACAAACTGGCACAGCACAGGAAACACTGGGAAAATAAATAGGAGGGTAACGAGGGGGACAGGTGAAGATGAACCAATAATTAGGTAACAAGAGGGGTGGGGTCAAGATTAAGGCTGTGTCCACCAAAGGTTTTTTTAGCATATTTTTCCAATTATTTTCAACAGCAAACACCAAACTCAACCCTAAACATACCGATAGTGTTAACAAATGCAAAACTGATATAAAATCATATTTATTGATGCAACCGTGCCATTTCAACTTCCTTATATGCAGATTTGAACTGCTTTGTTGAACCGTGATTAACCGTGACACAGGATTCGAACACGAGCTCCTCACCTCCTAAGTATGTCTCCGTACTCCGTGAGCTAGCGAACAAACCTACTGTCTATGAAAACTTATAGATATGAAGCGGTATATGTGCGGTGCTAACGTTCAAAATCATCAGTTTTCAAATCTCCCAGCTTTTTAATATTTTTTTAAGTAGTAACATGGTATTCTTCAAGTAATTGCACAAATATTATGCTTTATGAATCAAATATCTGTACATTTGTGTGAAAAGGAGTAAAAGGTGTCAGAGTTTTATTGCCTCTAGTGTTTATTTATTTTGGAAACTGCAGTAATGTAGTTATTGTACGTATTTCGTGTCTTGCTAAAAAGTGCACCCAGGAACGTAAATGCCATAAGACCAGGTAGGATATTCCATATCATAGCAACCAAAGCATCTTAAGTAAAGAAAATACTGTGCCACAGAATCACTCTCAACGCTCAGAGGTGTTTTTAGGAGAGTGTCTGGTCGTTTCCAGCTGGCTAAAAATGCTTTGGTGGACATACGGCTTAATAGGCAGGAAGCACATGGCACTTAAAAAACAAACAAAGTCATGCGCCTACATAAAACATGACACAAGAACATATACGCCCAATGAGAAATTGGCCAAGCTGCATGTTCACACAAAACAAGATGACATGAAAGCACACAAGGGCACAACAAAACACAAAGGACAAGAGCGCATGGTGATGGGATGAACACTCAAACTCTGCACCCACAATGAGAGACAGAACATGGAGCATGAATGTTCTAACCAGGTTCTAGACTGAAGTGAAACTAGAGAATCTAATCCAGAGAGTTTTTTACCATGAAATCTGTTTCAAAATCTGTATATTAACAACACCTACACATTTTTTTTTAATGCTGCTTTGGGACAATGTTTATTGTGAAAGGTCCTATATAAATACATTTCAAGTATTCATATTTTTTTTCAATAATAATAATAATGTACACATACGATTGTACTTTCTTTTCAGCTTCTTTTTCTTTACACATTATTTTTTTGATTTTATGAAGGGAGTCCTTTGCAAGAGGGCCATTGTTATCAAATGTCCAAAAAATTCCTGCCTTATAACATTAGTGAATATTGGCAGAAAAAAGGCTCATTGTCTATTTTCAATAGCTCAGATTTTTATAAAGCACAGCTCATATGGAAGTCACTTTCAAACCAAGCAACTTCCTGTTGGTCAACACAATGAATCCGGAATCAATGAATTCCTGTCAAAATCGTAAATTCACCAAACAATGGTAAATGTGACCAGTCCTATGTAGACAGTTTACCAAAGGCAGCTCACTAGATCTGAGACCACAGGTCACTTCTTGTTCATATCATCATTTTACTAACCCTGCATTGGCTCCAATGACAGAAGTTGCCAAGTAAACACAGTGGAATAGCATTTGATATGAATGCTATGTTTGCTTAAAACACTCGATAATTAATTAAACGTGACAATGACCTTGACTGACTGTAAACAATGCAAATCCACAACAAATCAGAGGTAAATACTCTAGTGACAAGTACAGGGCTTAACAGTACAGAAGAACTCAATAAACCAGAACACAAACATTGGGAACTCAATAATCTGACAGCAAACAAAAATGAAGGGTAAAGGGGCGAATGCGTGGTATGGGGTGATGATGCAGTTTTTTCCAAAAAAACACATAAAAATGAACTGAACAAGCTGGTTTGGGACACTATTATATATACTGTACACAGTGGTGCTGCTGTTACCGTTGGCAGATTGCTATTGATTCCTGTGCCACAAGGGGTTTGGCCTTTAAAGATCAAACATATGCCCTCACATCCTGCCCCGCAGCAAATGTAACTGCTTCCTTTGCAAGTCTTTGCCTCTGTCTTGTCCTCTGTAAGTCTTGTAAAAGCTTCCCCAGTGTACTGTATATTGCAGTACTTAGACAAAGTAGATGATACACATGAAGCCTGGGATTTATAATTTTCCGTGTGTTTTCTTGCTGTAAGGAAGCTGAAGTGGCACTAAAAAATGTATTTTCCACATGCTCAAATCTTTCTCCCTTATTTTCCAACACTACAGGAAACAAAGCCCTGTGATAAGACAGAATCCATTCCAACTCCCGCCATTGATTTAAATGTGAAAGCGCTCTGATTGTAGGTATTATGGAGATGGCAAAATACGAATTTGCATTCGCGGCACAAAAAGGATTTACGGCCTCTTGTAGTGCTTTGTTCTGAAATGTCAGCACAATTGGAAAGTTTGCCGTTCTCTGGTAGATTATAATTATTTATTTATATTCTTTTTGAAGTTTTGCAGATCACAGGGTTTAATATGTCTCTGAAAGGTGAAGAATGAGTCAACAGAAGAATGAGTCAACACTCTTACTGAACCATAAACAGACATACAAATGTATCCACAAACAGGGCCGTGTGAAGATATTTTGAAGGTCAGTGGTTCAAACCGAAAAAAGGGCATCATACTTTTGACTTACAACAGATTGATAGTCATTTACTTTACTATTAAATTAATGAAGCTGTATTTATTGAGAGACAGATCACTCAAAAATGAAAATTCTGTTATTTACTCACTCTCAAGACGTTACAAACCTGCATAAGTTTCTTTCTTCTGCTGAATACAAAAGAAGATATTTTGAAGAATGCTGGTAAACAAACAGTTGTCTTTTCTATTGCATTTTTCCAAAATATGCAAGTCAATGGCCACCATCAACTGTTAACTGTTGGATTGTTAGTCTTTCTCTGGAAAAACTGATAAAGACAGAAGGAAAGAGCATGTAAGACTTCTACGCAGGGTACAGACCCTTGCAATGCTCCTGAGATTAAAATAAGCAGGCGCTCAGAGCAGGAGGTCAGATGGCAGCAAGACTTGTGATGTTCCTCATTTGTAAGTCACTTTGGATAAAAATATATGCTGAATGAATAAATGTAAATGTAAGAGTCTCTTGTTGAAGAGACCATGGATATGGACGAGCCGGTGGATGAGGTGATGCCCATGTACCAGGAATCCAGCTGTGGGAGAAAACACTGGAGTCTTAATAATAAATTATGTTATGTTAACAAAAAAAAACAAAAAAAGTTTGTAGATTATTTTTGGTGAGTCAACAGGGAGAATCTTGTGTATAACGCTCATAAAATATTTTCATTTTTAGGCTTCACACCAACAGCTAATTACAAAAATGCATATGACTGTCAGATATTAGATATTTTCACATTCCATACTCACATGTACTGAACGTGAGATTCATATAATCACAATGCATTACATATTTCAACATGGGGAAGTCAATGTAAATTAAAGTTGAACTAACTGGACTACTTCAGAATATATCAGATCTGTGCGTAAACTTTTTATACATAGATTTCCTTAGCCTCCTAAAGTATTATTTTTAGGCAAAGAAAAATAGGAAATTATGATTGCTGGCTTAATAGGAATTGGCAGATACACAAACAAACTTGTTTCTTTCAAATCATGGGTTAGAGTCTCCTCTAATAATTTTGCAATTACAAGATATGTGAAAAATATCTTAAAGTGGCACAAACGTAGGCCCTGTGATATATCATTATACTGTATATTGTATCATGATTTGTATTGTAATGTGATATATCGTGAGGCAGACAACAACACCCAGTCCATATATACAGTATATACTGCACATGAGTAGTTCATTTCTTGAAAAAAAGTATTTATTAGTTTTACTTTGAAATGCACAGTAAATTCAGACCACATTACCAAACTTTATTTTATAATACCATCTATTTATTCAGATACCCCCTTTATTATTATATAAGGACTAAAATAATTGTAAGTTTTAGTTTGTTTTCATTTTCTTCTTGTACAAAGTAGGGTCCCACTTTATATTAGGTGGCCTTAACTACTATGTACATCAACAAATAAGTACAACGCACTTACTGTGTATTGTATTGCACTTCTGCTGCTATTGAGATGGGATACGGGTAAGGTTAGGGACAGGTTTGTTGGTATGGGTAGGTTTAAGGGTGGGATAAGGTGTAAATGATGGGTCAACAGTGTAACCATAAATGGAATTACAGAAATAAATTACAGATCGAATTACATGCAAGTTTTGTTAAATAAAAGTACAATGTAAAAACATGTATGTACACAAGTGCATTGTACCAAATGATTCCATAGTAGTTAGGGCCACCTAATATAAAGTGGGACCCAAAGTAGTATAGATATAATGTCAGCCATTTATTGGTTATGAGCCACAACATGGAAATAATATGCATATCAATATCAGCTAGAATTTCAATATTGGTGCAATTTTGTGAAGTTTGTAGGAGAAGCAGTGAAAAGCTATCAAGATAATGGACAATTAATCTATAATTATATGTATAAGACGTTAAAAAGCAGATACATGAGTGGAAATTGAGCTGTTGGTGTCACTTTAGAGTTTGACTGTAACCTAACTAACCAAATACCTTGGCCCCACTGACAGAAGCTTCTGTCTGTAACAGCATAAGCAAATTACGGCATAATTTCCCGTAACAGCATAAGCTCCGAAGCAGCATAAGCATAGTCTAGCTCTGGGTGGAGGTAGCTCTCAATATTAGGCACAGTTAGACCAGGATGCATTACTGTACAAAATTATTTATTGTAAGCATTAAAATCTCTAAGCAGCTCTGCTCAAAACACAGAGGATATTATCTCTAATTTAGAAACAAAAGAGAGCTTTACATCAAACACAACATGAAAGGAGTAAAATAAAAAGGCTGGAAATGTATGTCGGATCATTTTGATATCACACAGGCAACTTACAACTTTATAGTATCCGACTAAAGGGTCTTGCCTGGGGATTTCATTAAATGACCAGCTAGTCATTTGAAAAGTGACCTATGTTCCCCAATTTTTATTCCTTGAGAGACCCACACCGCCAACTGAATACAAGAGACTATTAATGGGCTCTGAAGTCATGAGGGTTGTGCACCATTCATAACTGAACTGAGAAGGCCTTACAAATTGCAGTTCAGTTCTTGAATTTGAACTGAATCTGAATCGAGGTAGCAAAGAGGATGCAGAATTAAAATTATGAGCGCTTTTATGTAGTTTCTTAAAAGAACCAGTATAAAGTATCCCAAATTAAAGTGTAAGTGTGATGTGCAATCTACCATACTCACAATATATGAGGTATTTCCAGACATATTTATTAACTGTGGAGGATGAAAAATGTTAGAAATTAGTATATTATATGGTTAGGTATGGCTTCACTATATGTGTCAAATTATATCATATAATATATAATAATATTATATTATATTATTACAATTATGTTAATAATGATATATTTCACATATACCAATGCAGAATTTTTTTTAAATTAATAACAATTCGAATTGAAGGATTTTTGAAATTAGCTTAATATATAATCGGTATATTACAATTTTGATGTTAGCCATGTTAATTGTTCTGAAAGTATTGAACTTAATTTAGAAATATAGGTTACTTAAGTCATAATAATCACACAAGTCATAATAATCAAGTAAATGTGAATGTAAACGACGGGATAAATAGGGATGATTAGTTAAAATTAAAGATGCAATGATTCATATTTTGTGAATTTAATGAAACTCCTCTAATGTCTTCAAATTCTTCCATTCTGAATCTTGCCCAAGCCTGAAAGTCATATACAGTAGTGATGGACCAATATATAGACCAGGACGACCAACTGTCTGATAATGGCCATTTTTCAGAGTAGTTAATACTCATTATGATTGTTGATAGATAAGATGTTAATTTTTTTTATGAATTTTGAGTAAATATCGTGCCCTTGTCACATTCCCTATACATCTGTTTTGCCATTATTACATTTATCGCACCTATTATAGTCTTCATGCATCATTAAATCAAGACCAATTTACCTCAGAAGCAAAACTGCACAGACAAATGCTTAAAAAACTAAGGAAACAAACTAATAAAGAATAATAAATAGAATTCAAGATATATCCTCTGAAAAGCATTATATTACACAATGTTGCTTCAAATGTAAAGTTGTCTTGCTTAACTGATATTTTTTTTTTACATTCTTAAAACAAGTCAAACATACAGAAACCTGCATATTGGTCAACCATTTTCAACACTGCACGTTTATCCGTTCATGTCCATGTAAAAAAAAAAAACACTGAAAAAAGCTCACATTATCCACAACAAGATAACATCTCAGCGCTGCAATGACCTCCTTCCAGCTTATCAATGAATCATATATGAAAATATCGACACACTGACAATTTTTCCACTCAAACAAACACACCATATTCAAGGACAAACCCTCCAAACCTGGAGAGCGAAGAGTAACACTATGAGAATGCTAATGATCCAAGACACCTGCAGGTCAAACCATCGCCCCTCCAAAAGATTCCCTCTTCTGATGACCATTGAGTGCCGTCAATTCATCAAACAATAAACGCCATCTTGTACAAGTGAACAAATTCAGTCTGCTCCTCTTTATGGCTTTGGAGAGAGAAAAGGCTACATGAATACTTCTCCTCTTTGTCCTCCTTGTACAGTTCCAATCAAAACACTGATTGTCACGTCTTTGTGCTTAATCTAAATTGTGTTTATATATACACCGAAGAGCAATCTCTTTGTACCGTCATCTGGTCTTCAAAGCAAATCTGATATTCTCAGGATGCAGAAAAGGTCAAACTTCAGCAAACAGAATGATGGCAAGAAGCAAAACGACTTTCATGCAAAATACAAGGGGAAATGGATTGTAAATCATCTGTCGCTACTGACGTATGCCATCATGCAATTTCCGACGTTGATTCCTTCAGTGTTTTTCAGCCGTTCATTTCATCCTGGTCTGCGAGGGCCTGGTCGTTTCAAAAACAGCAGGGAAATAAAAGCTCAATTTTGCTGATTCTCGTAGACCAGAATAGTTTTTATTGTAATTTTTCACTTATATCTCCCCATGTCACTGGCCATGAGTTTCCATGCTAATAGAACGCTCCATGCTTAATGTTGCGTTAACCGTCAGGAGCTTTCCGCAGCCATCGGTAAAACTGTTGGTGGAACAGGACGTGCCATTTTACATTAGTTTGAACGATCTCAAGGGCTCGAGCGAACGCAGGTGCTGATTCTCCCCCGCTGGTCAGGATGAACTCTTTCAGCTGAGGAGAGAAAAAACTATTTTCATTAACATAATCATTGTATTGTGTCTTGATGTATCAGATATTGTGTGTTTATTCGTGTAAGTGGCACCTTCATCTCTGAGAGTTAAACGGTGTCAGAATATACGATGCATTTACATGCAAATTCCTGATGTGTAATTTAGCAGATAACAATGCTGTTTATGATAATGAGGTGTGGGAACGCATTTGAAGTAAACAGAATTATCCGTGTTGTTTTTCTGGAAGGGACGGACACTTGGGTGTCTGTCAAAAACAAATTCTGACAATTCGATTAAGGGCATAAAAATATCATCAAAAATCTTTGTTTACTAAATAATATGTTGCAAACCCGATTCCCAATTCCTGGGATCATGAGAACTACATGAATAATCATACTCGGGGATTCTGGATTCAAATTGATCTTTTGTTTCTAAACTATTTCAAAATTGCTGTTCTTTCATAGAAACATTTAAAAGAAAATAAAACCCTTGTTTCAAACACACAGTGTTAACCCTTGAATGCATGAATGTTTTGCCAATCATTATTACATGTTCGGGTCTTTAGTGACCCGGACCTACTTATATATCCAGCACAGGTGGATCTCTTAACTGCAGTAATAGCAAAAATCTCTTGATATTTTATTACAGAATAATAAAATAAAGCATATTTCATTACCTTTTGAAACTTAGAAGGGTATCAATTTGAGCTGATGATTTTACCATCGCTGTCATCATCAGAGCATACTTCCACAGTACATTAAGCATCTGGCATATATTCGCGATCTCAAGTGTATTCTCTAAACTATCGTTTTCAATGACTTCAAAACTAATATTTTGATTGCTGGCAGCTTATTCACCGCATCCACCATCAAATGATGGTGACATATTTCATTGCACACAGTAATTGCTCAGCATTAAAACCATTCAAACCAGTTCAATTTTGTTTTATGTCTGCGGTAATGAGTGAAACATCATGTTATCGTTGTGTATAAAACAGTGCCACCTCGAGGAATAAAGGTGAATTGCATGTATTGAGTTATTAGATATTTAAATATTGTTGTACAGGACAAATATACTAACAATATTACATACCTCGGATCTTTAGCGACCCTATACACTTAGAACTAAAATTATGATTCAGAAAACAGACATTCTTTTTTTCTTGCTTATTATAAATAGATTGAGGATTTTAAAAAAGTTGGTCAATACAAAATTAAGAAGTTATAGGGTAGTGAATGACGTCCCAGGGCGCCAAAGCCAAGAGGTATGCATTTAAGGGTTAAACTTAGCGCTGATTGTTCATGGATCTGTGGATGAAGAGCTCTGGTAGCTGCTGATTTTCAGTGACAGTATGCTAATGCTCTGTTTAAGAAAACACTGAGGGGGTTCGTGTTATCTCTGTATGAATGATAAATTGTGGAAGGTGATGTCAGCTGGATGGGAAAGTGCTGCGCTGCAGTGAAAAGCATCAGCAGTCTGTGTCCTCTGGGACTGAAGCTGAATGAATTTGAATAAGTGAATATACGTTCCATTTCCTGTAATAAGGTTAAGCAGCTACAATGAGGAAATAACCCAACGAAATGATCCAGAGCACAATTCTGCATTCTTCAGAGTTTACTTTTGCTCATTTTCTCCATCTCTTTATCTTTGCTGACCAAAGTTGTTTGTAAGTATTAATGTTCCATAAAGTTTCGTCAATAATTCATTACGGTTTTAGTTTGATTAGAGGTGTACAAGCCTCAGGATGATGTAAAAGTTCAGCCTCACCTCGTTCAACTCGGCTTCAGTGTTGAGAAACTCTGTCACGCCGCTGATTAATTTAGAGTTCATAAATAAAGCCTCTCCATACCTGCCAAAGAGAGACACTGTTATTAAAAACACTGGAGCACATCTCTAATGAGCCCAGAAGCAAACAAACACCAACAGATATTTCCCATAATGCTCTCGGTCCTCCAAACACAAACAAGACACAAAATAACATTCACAAATAAATATCTTATGAGAGCGCGAATGTGAAACTCATATCAGGGACTGAGAGGAAGGTTAAAATCACTGATAAACAGAAATGAATAAAGCCACATTCACCTGGAATTCAATATATCCCACTTCTCACGGAAATATCTCCACGCTAAATGTCTTCCAAGCGGATTGCGTCCCACATGTATGATGACGTCGATCACGTCCTGATCCGGCACCAGGTCAGAGGTGAGGGACAGATTCAGCAGCCTGTGGACATCAGAAATAAATACGAAATAAACCATAAGTGAGAAATAATTGACAAGGGCCTCTGAATTATTTAAAACGAATTGGTGTCCATGATATGGACTTTAAAACTTGTTTAAAGATTTTATTCTGAAAAATCACATTTTTAGCACTTCACGTATACAAGTTGCACTCCAATTCAATCCTATGGAATGTTAAACAAATAAAGAGGGTGGAGCTGAAACAGTGTCAATAAACTGAAAATAAATTATATACTTCATTAGTTGCGTGCGCTCTTATGCTTGGAAGAACTTGGTATAAATACAAAACTTGGCTTATTAATGGCTATTTGACTAATATGACTATCATCATGAACATGATCGTGTCTGTTGTAATTAAGCCTTTCTAATCAATTTTTTCTATGCTAGTTTTAAGCTTCAGTAAATCAGAAACACAAAACACATTATTCTTCGCCGTTTTCAGCAAAGACAGCCGCTGACAGGCCTTGCAAAACAATTATTCAAATATGTTTTCAGACTGTGAGTTAGCATCTTCAAAAAGTAGTTAACCTGAAAAGCCCAAATCAAATGCAGATAGACCCATTCGCTTCAAATTGGTGCGAAATGTCAAGTAGATGAAAAAGGAAGAAATAGGAAATGAGATGTTTCACATAAAGACGCCGCCATGGTGCGTAAGATTCAATTTGAAAAAACATGTGGGGTAATTGCTTCTCTGTTCTTTGGTCTCTTATTTCTGTTCAACCACTCATCTGGGCTTTTGACTCAATGCGTCGCCGAGTCACTTGAAGCACCTGTTTCTTTTACGAACACCCTGGAGATTATTGTTATTGTGACAAAGCTCACATCTGTGTGCGGACGGCAGCTTCACAGCTCGCAAACGTGACATCTTCAAGGACAAGTGCGAACAAGCTTTCAGAGGAGTTATTTTGCTGAGCTCATTCTCAAAACCCGTTTTAAAAGTTGACACTTAGAAATTCTGACTTCGGACTTGTGTAATTTATTTCTAGCAAGTATAATTGTGACATTGTCAGTATAGCATGGTTTCTTTTCATGACTGATAAAGCAAATGTAAAGATTAGCATGTTCAGATTAGCATACTAGCCTATTACAGTATTAAGTATACAGAATGTACACTTGACCTGAACTTCAATTTCTAGTGTGATGAATGAACAGGAAGTGATTACAGAGGTGATTTTATTTTAATTTTACTGAGATTTCAGTCTCTAAGGCTGCAGGAACATCTGTAGGTAAGCAGTCAGAGCGGAAGCGCAATCAGCTCAAACACACACACACACATTCCAGTAGTGGAGAGGAATAATTTTTGGCCCTCTGGATCACAACATACATAATCGAAAGAAGTACAAACATAGAGGAGGGAGATAAAATTTACTTCATGCTATAGAAATCAATACTAAACACAGACTCCATACACCCCATCTTTCAGACTCAGTGATTGAAGCACATTTACTAGCTCACTCCAAACACAGGGGAGTTTTCTCTGTGGTAGATTAAATATCACAAACACACACTTGCACACACATGCACATCTGGGACGGTGGGCTTTGCTTGTGCGTTCTGTGTGAAATTTAAGTGTGTCTGAAATCAAGAAACAGCTGCTAGAGGTCTTCTCTACTCTTTTAAGTCTGACACTAGAACAAAGGTGTACATCTGAATGCTGCAAATATTTCAAATATCCTATGTGACTCTAAAACAAATCTCAGTTATGAGAGGTATTTTAAGCATATAAAGCAACACCAAATCCTGTCTAGGCAACAATAACGCATAAGGTGCAACCTGTACACTGAATAGTGAAGTACACCTTTATTTAATGGGAATTCATTAATAAAATGGAAAGATAGAACTGTAGAACTACAGATATTAACAGCATTAATAACTCTTAGAAGACAGTCAACAGCTGCAGTTTTTCTTTGACCTGATAAAAATCAGTTACAGGTCTTCACACATCGATGTGGCTATCACATTACACTAATACCATGCAGTGCCAGTTTCTAATTATCACGCGAGTGTTGCTAACTCTTATGTTTTTCTAAAAATGTCTGGCACTTTCAACACCATCTCATCACTTTTGCACTCCACGTCATTTGCTAATATTCATACTTATGGAAATAACAGTTGTGTGTGTGGTGGAGGGGGGGGCTTGGCCTTTTCTCAAGCTAGTTTATGTTTGTCCACTTTAACCAGATCCAAACCTGCCAAGATGATCTAACACAGGGGTTCTCAACTCTGACTCTTGAAGTCTACTTTCTTTCCTTGGGTTTAGCTGCAATTCTAATCAAAGGCACTCTGAATAAAGTTAATCAAGGTCTTTAAGATTACTATAAAGAGAGGTAGCTGAGTTTGATCAAGGTTGGACCTAAATTCTATTGGACAGTGGACCTTCCAGCAGTAGAACAGTTGAGAATCCCTGGTCTAACAGCTCTAACTAGCTTGCCCTTGGCCTCACTGGCTGCTTGTCCAGCATATCAAGCACCTAAATAAGCTTGCACCAGCTAATAGCTGCCAAAAAAAAAAAAATCAAATCACAAGGTGACCACGATTTTACCAATACAAAAAAAAATGTAAATGTAAAAAATGTACAAGAGTTTTGTCTTACACAATCCTAACCAAATGTAATCCTACTGTAACCAAAACCAGCAATTGAGAAAAACAAGATATTATGGCCTTGGACTCAAGACTCGATGGTCCAATTGAACCATTTCATTGGATATTCGACGGCATAAGGAAGTGATGTCTTTGTTCCTTGGATGTTTCCGGTAAGTGTTTGAGTGCATTCAAAACAACGGCGGCAGGCGCTTGATGCACAGTGGGATTGCGATTTATTCATTTATTTAATCCTTCTGTTTAAAATGTCAAAATTAAAATTTAGATCCTTGTTGCTCGGTGGTTGGGTGCTTCCTCTGGGCTGGAACTAAAATTTTAATAATTTATAAATAATCGGAAATTAAAGGGTTTAGATTTCTGAGAAACGTGCCTGGATTGCAACAGTGAAGCGAGAAGCAGAATAGCTGCTAGCAACTCCAGGATATAAATTACAGCGCACATTTCCATTCAGGTAAGAACAAGTTCTTGTTTTTGCCATTTGATTATTTGTATTTCTATGTTAACTCTTCAAGTATGATGCAGTGTTGTGTTTCCGTCATTGTTGACATATGCGCCTAGCGGTTTGATTCTTGTTTAGTGAAAAAGGCCAAGCTTTTATTTCAGTTTTATTGCAATTAAGTTATGTGGGCTGTAATTAAATGTGATTTCACATTAGTTGTCTAGCTATCTTGTCAGCAGATAAATGCAGTGAGTAACACGTTATAGAGATGTATACTGTACACTTGAATGTCGAATAGTGAAACAGTTAACTGCAGTAGTTAACAAAAGCTAACGGAAAACATTTTTCATCACTTATGCTTGTCTAATAATAATTCCAAGATGTACTGATGTATTAAACCACAATAGTATTATTTGTAAATATTGTGCATTAAATAAAATAATAGTTTCTCTACTTTTGTCTTTAGGAAAGCCATCATCTGTAATGTAAGACACCTAAGACAGTGAGAGCTACAGGGAGACAGGAAGGACAGCTGGTTGTACTGCAGCAGTGCCAAACCACATGTGACCATACGAACACCCAGATGTGTTTGAGAACTTGAGGATGAAATGTAATGTAGTACTCAAAGCTGCTCATGGCTAGCCTGCTGCTTTTGATATTAATCGCATATTAATACATTTGCTGGAAAGAAACAGTCTCTGTCTTTTGTTTGTATGCAGTACTGGTTAAATGTATGGACATCATTACTATTTTTGTATATTTTTGAAAGAAGTGAATCATCAGCGTTTACTCCAGTCTTAAGTGTCACATGATACTTCAGAGATTATACTAATGTGCTGATTTGATATTTAGTTGTTTCTGCTGCTTAATATTTTTTTCTGGAACCTTTCTGTGTTAACTTTATATAGGATTGATTGATTGATTGATTGATTGATTTAATCATGGCAGGGATTTTCAAAATATAGAAATCGTTCCTAACAGAATGTCTTTACTATAACTTAAAAAAGTAAATTTAACATCCTTGCTTAATAAACGTATTCACATTCTTAAAAAATAAAATTACAAGACTGACTCCAAACTTTTGAACAGTAGTGCATGTTGTTACAAAACATTTCTATTAGAAATGAATGCTGTTTTTATTCAAAGAATACTCAAATTATCTTGATTATGAAGAAATATAGCAGCACAACGTTTTCCAACACTGATAATAAATCAGCATATTAGAATGATTTCTGAAGGGTCATGTGACACCGAAGACTGGAATAGTTATGTTGAACATTCATAAATTTGATCACATAAATAAATTATATTTTAAAGCATATTAAAATAGAAAACCATTATTTTAAATTGTAATATTACTGTTTGTTGTCTGTATTTTTGATTAATTAAAAGCAGGTTTGATGAGCATTGGATACTTATTTAAAAAAAATAGTTATAGTGCCCACACTTTTGACCAGTATGTGTATGTGTGTTTACAGTAAATGTACATAGAAACCTACATACCCACATATATAAACTGTATGTAGTGTGTGCATTATTAATCTACATGTAGGTTCCACTTATATCTATAAAAAAGAAAACACAAACAGATTTATGCAAAACACGGTAGCCAGCATTAAATTGTATTCATCTTGTTTATTTGTGACCTTATAATGGCTCAGATAGAGCATTCAAATACTTTCTAGCTGTTCCACAGCAACAAACTTGACCAAACTAAGCACACATTTTAAAACGAATGTAATAATGGCATGAAGTGATTAGCTTACTGGCATTCATTTAGTGCTGTAATAAACATGCATGTTCTGTAAAGCTGCAGTGAAACTATGTGTATTGAAAAGTGCTGTACAATAAATATGAATATTTGCGTAGACATACAGACTGACCCAGCAATGCAAGTGAAAATGTCCACTAAAATCCTCCCTGGACATCTTAGAACAAACCATGATAAGTTCGTAAGTACCACTGTTTGTCTTGCTTCAGTTTAACCACACAAATGACTGATGTCATCCATTGTACAAACAAATGTAACATTTACCGCCATCTCTCGTGTATACGCGCACAGCATCAATCAGAGCCGCTTTGAGCCGTCCGGAAGATTACTTTTAATGTTCTTTGTAAGTTTGCACCTCATATTTAAAGGGTAATTCTACTTTTTTAAATACCTAACTTGCATTTTCGCTAGACTTAAAAGGTAGGCGCTGTAGGTTTTGATAGATCTGAGATTTAAAAATGCTGCTACCAGAAATGCTTCAGGACCAGACATGCGCAGTAGCGTTCCAACACCTTTGTTATTGTTTAAGTCCTTGAAATGGTCTATACCATATTTTATTAGTCTTGATAATCAGGTCTGAATCCAAAACTATATTTTCATGGTTTTGGACTTGTCATGGACTCAGGGGCATTGGGTTTTGGTTTTGATTTAGACTCAGATGTACTGGTCTCAAGCACAACACTGTCAATAACTTCTGCTAAAAACGATGGGTCCGTTACATTTTAAACTTCAATGTCAACCTAAAGCCTATCTCTAGCATCTAAACAGAATATAATTGGTTGAAGGGAATCTTGGTTCAGAAACATACAGTATTACTGGACAATCCAATATCAGAAGCATGATGACCTTTCAAAAGATGGTATTGTATGAGAATAATGGATTTTGTATTCAAGGTTCAGCTGTATGACTGTAAATGTTGTATCTAGGTGTACTGTGTGTGCCGATTCATGGATAAGTGGGAGCATGTAAGACGCATTGATTTTACCTTCAAAGAAGGTAATTACCACTACAGAAAAAAAATGAATAACTTTCTTGCTGACAGTAATATGATGAATAGTATCTTAACATGAAGATGGAAATGCATGGATGTAGAGCACTGAGATGTGTGCTTACTAAGTGTGGTGCTATTTATCTTCTTCCTCTAGTGAGGCAAACCACATCCCTCTCAACAGACTCACACTGAAGCCGTCCCACAGGAATCAGCCTGTTGAGTGCTGAACACTCACTGCAGAGAGGGGTCATGCTGGGTCTCTTTATATGGGAAAGTATCTTTCTCTCAGTGCATCCATAAAACAACGACCAAATGCAACAGAATAAATGGAGACGTCGAACCCACAGTGAATCTGCTTCAGAATATGTGTGGGCTTTGAGATCACGTCTACTCTGGACAGGGTGTAATCCGTCACCGTCCTCATCCTGCTATTGAGCTGGGAGAGGATTTAAGACACCGTGGAGACTTGTGGGAAAAGCTCCTACGGCAGCCATTGTCTTTACTGCCCCATCAGAGGAGTGAGTGCAGCTTTGCTGCTGTGAGTGACAAGATGTGCAGGAATGGATCGAATGGGATTGCTTCATGAGGTACAGTAGACTGCAAACTAACTAGTGAGTTATAGTCAGGCGTGCCATACAGAGACCTCCAGACACTTCCTGCTGTCAAAAAATGGCAAAAACCCCAGTGAGTTTTGCACTGAGGTTGGTGGACGGTCCTGAGATTCCAAGCTAAAAAGAAGCTAATACTTTCAGCTAAGACTGATTGATCAATGTGTCATGCTACAGTGGCTTGTTATTTGAATTTCTTTAAGAAGTTTAAGTATATCGACTGACCTGTTGAGCAGAAAGATGTTGTCACTGCAGGTCAAGGCCTCCAGAAGAACCTTCTTCTCAGAGATGGCTGTAGAAGAGTGAAACTTCATCCAGATAAACTCCCACACGTCCTCATCCATCAGAGAAACACCTGTGCAGTACACAATGTCCCGCACGTTGGGTGGAATCCTGTGGGACAGAGTGAAGACACAAGATAAATATTCACAGCTGTTTGCTGTTTTTCCAGGACTTATAAAGCACATATTAATGCCTTTGTGTTTTATTTTATGTTTCAGATCTCTTAACCCAACCCAATACCTAAACATAACTACTGCAACAACCAACTTAGCATCAACAAGCAGAAAATTATGAGCTTTTTGAGGGAAAACTCTCGGTTAAAGTATTACTTTTCCTTTGCTGTTTCTTCTTTTCACTCAAAATGTATATGTGCATAATACCATTTTAAATAAAAAGACACTCTCAGAGTCAAAATGGACCACTTTGGTTCAAGTGGTCTTCTACTGTCTGCAATCACTTCAAATCACATGACTTCTGTCACAGCGAAAAATGTCCATAATAACACCAGCTGATCTGATTCGATGATCTTTAGTGAGCTCATCATTTAAGTGGTGAAAATTTGACCCAAACCATCACTGCAGGCCTCCCGAAATGAGTCACAGTGCAATATATATAGTCTAGCAACATATCGGTCATAAGTAAGAGCCCTCTGTGGACCCTTGAAATCATCTGGTTATAAATCTCAGAAAAGAATAACCATCTACAGTAGCGCTACACAGAGACAAACGCATCTCAGGCTGTGAGGCGAGAGGAAGAAGAAATAACATTAAACCTCTAGAGGAGCCATGGCAATACAGTGACTGAACTTTTGATTTGCTCAAACAAAGCACAATAAAGACCTGCTGATTCTGGATGAGCCGTCGGAGCCTCTGGGAGATTTCAATGTAGCAATACAGAAAACGGCATCTCAGCAAAATATGAAATCATGTCACAACCAATTGGAGCGTAAAGACAGAAATGTCCACACCTGTGAAAGTGATGTCTTGTTTATGACTGCCACTGACAGGAACGATAAGTGAATTCCAAAACATAGTTAAAGAATAATATTTGTGACATTCCGTTAGCTGCCATGATTTTGGAATACATTATTTTCAGGTATTTTCAGAAAGAAGATGGGAGACGACATGAGCCATAAATCTAGTTTTTACTTCTGATATTGTAACCTGATTTTAAACACTTGATTTGCTCTAATATTTGGCTGTGTTGAGGCAACACTTTTGTAATAGACTGCTGTTATAAGATTTTGAAAAAGTTCTATATATTTGTTTTGAAAATTTTTACAAAGTTCTTTGAGTGAGACAGATTAAACTGGACTCAAAGGCAGTTTGCCTTAACAGAGGTGTCTGACTTTAATTTCAGTTTTCTTTTTGTAGTCTATGGTATCTTGTTTTTAATTAATAAATGAGGAGGACATGAGAAGGATTTGTCAGCATTTTGTACAGTGAGCTGAACCTGTCTTTGCAGCTCATAAAAGCTACTGGGTCATTCCTGTGACATTATATCACCTAAACCATAAAAAGACAAAGGTGAAACACATTCCTCTTTTATGATGTGCTCATCCCTAAATATCAAACTAAAGATATTCTTTGTCATTGTCTTAGTAATACTGGAGGTCATTTTTGAAGAAAAAGGACAGTGAAGGACACATCTGGCAAATCCAGACTTCTGCTGTCATGTAAGAGGCATGATTAAGAACAGTTATGTCATAATACACTATAATACGAATCAAAAGTATAAGACTAATAATCACATAAACAGTGGAGAAGAAAGACAGAAATTCATAGCGGATGAATTTCAGAATTTCTTGCCATCTGTTGACTTTGACAGTTGTACACGAGAAACAAAATAATTTTTAATCAGTGAAAAGTATCTGCTAAATGCCTTAAATGTAAACAATATCTCAAATATGAGTGTCTCTGTAAGTGGATTAGACTAACCTGTCCACATGATGATACGTCTAGCAGGAGGGATTGTGTTCAGTACAGAGACTTCCTGTCTGTTCTGACACGATCAGAAACCTCTCACTGGAATCCACGGGGTAATAAATACAGAGCCACTGCCAGAGCAATTCAGCAGTTTCAGGTCAAAAGAGTGGAAAATCTTTGACTGAGCAGGTCAAACACTGGCTGAATCCAACCGAGTGTGTATTTCACATGTTGAAAGCAAGGATATTAGGCCAAAAAGCTTTTAAATTGAGCAGCCTGCTGTTATTAGAGTCATGTTAGACTCAGAAGTCATTAAATGCACATTATATGAAGGCAAGGTCAATATGGAACACATTTTATGTGTAATAAATCATCTGTGTGTGTATTTAAGGTCTATCTGTCGATTTCAGGGCATGACATTAAAGAAGCCAGCAAGCAAATTTCCAGTGCGTTTGAGGTTGCCAATATGCAGTTTAGTGTGTGTGTGTGTGTGTGTGTGTGTGTGTGTGTGTGTGTGTGTGTGTGTGTGTGTGTGTGTGTGTGTGTGTGTGTGTGTGTGTGTGTGTGTGTGTGTGTGTGTGGCTTAAGCACAAAAAATATTTTCCTAAAAAGTGGGCAAACACAATATCTTGTGCAGGGTAAAGCCGTTTCTTCAGACACACAAACACACCCACGATCCTGTTTATTCCTCATTATGGTCATTAGTCCCTGCCGGTGGCAAGGTGTGTTTGACAGTGTGATACTGCATACATGAATATGAACATTGCTGTGGGAAGCAGGGAAAACTAATCAGATGAACAAATGTGTGTTGCCATGGGCACTTGGAAAAAAGCTCCTAATGTATGAATCTTAGCAGGGTTGATGAGCAGAACATATTGATCAGACCTCGAAGTGTCCACGGTCCATCCAGCGCTGTGCCTCGATATTATCATAAAAATATAATGTGTGTTTGACCAAATCAAAAAGGACAAATCTGGCTGTCACTGCTGTATTTAGATTTTTTTCCGGTATTTTTGCTTAGGTTGAAGAGCAAAAATTCAACTGACTGTATTCATACAGCAGTGCACAAAATCTAAAAAAAGGCCAAACAACATGTTAATATACTATTTTTTGTCTTGAAGTCTTTCTTATTAAAATGGTAGTTTTAAACCAATTTTTTTTTTTTTTAACTACTCATCACTAAACAAACATTTTGTTGGTAGCAGTATTATCAGTATTTTAGGCCAATTTAGTGAATCATAGAGCTGTCTGATTTAATCCATGATTTAGACCAAGGATCCTCAAATCTGGCCTACGAGATGCACTTTCCTACAGAGTTTAACTATAACCCTAATCAAACACACCTGAGCATGCTAATCATTGTCTTCAAAATCATTAGAAAATCACAGCTAGGTAAGTTTGATCAGGGTTGGAGCTAAACTCTGCAGTGCATTGGCCCTCCAGTGCAGGATTTGAGGAACCCTGATTTAGACCAATTCGATAAAACAACTGCCTGAACTGCCAGCAATTAATTGAAACCTCAAACATCATTATGGCACTTTGCTATATGTATATTTTTGTGTCAAGCCAGTGATGAGAAACACTGGGGTTGAATAAAAGCTGTCACGGTACAATGTGTGGGTGTCACATTATAAATTTCCTCACCTGTTCTTGTTGCTGGAAATCCAGTCTGAAATGAGAGAAACAGCCTGCCGGTGACAGTGTTTGTTTCCAAAACTGCAGGCCAGCATCATCACCTCTCTCTGCAACTCTCTGAGGAGGAAAGAAGGAAGTACATCAGCAGGAAATTAAAAGATGGAGGAAGGGGAAAATAAAATACTGTCTACTGAGGTCATTCCCATCTCTGAGGTGGAAAATGCCTGGCTTTCACTTTACAATTCAGTGTTTACTTAGACTACATACAAGTTTATAACTGTAATGTATAATTCAAGAAATATGAAATTTAAGACTCACTCGGTTTGATAAGACGCCTGCATGAAGGAGCCTTCAGGGGACGTGGCTGGCCAGCCCAACTTGTGATACTTCGGTTCCACCTGTCTTAGAACATAGTCCTAACAAAACAAAACAAAACAGAAAGGGAAGGGAAGCAAAGAAATTATCAAAACAAAACATAATAAGAAATAAAAAAATGCTAAGCAAAGCAAAAACAAACAAAAGTGCAAAACAAAAGGCATTGTTGCCATGTTGAGACCAGGATTGAAAATAAATTAACAATATAGTGCTTTTTATTATTATTGTTTCTTGTACAGTACAAGTGTCTGTGTGTGTGCGTGTGTGTGTGTGTGTCTGAGTCTGTGTGTGTGTGTGTGTGCGTGTGTGTGTGTGTGTGTGTGTGTGTGACTCGCCATACGGTTGAGGGAAATGTCGCAGCAGGTAATGTCATGGCTAATTTAGCATGACTGCTCTCCTTCATGCCCTCTTACTGAGACGAGTGAATGATCACAATTAGACCCTGCTATGCTGCAATTTAATTCTTAACACACACGGATAAAAGCACATAAAAGCTTGTAGAGTACATTGTTTTCCGTACTGTGGTGGAGCTACAGCTAATGAGGTGCTTTTGTCAAGCTGGTACTGTACAGCAATTGAGTGACGTATTCTTATTTTGCCAACAAATTAATCTGTTTGAACAAGCCAAAAACTGGCTCACACACACACACACACACACACACACACACACACACACAAAGGGGTTTGGTCTGGCAGGTTGAAACACCTGGTCACATGACTGAAGGCTCCTGACTAATCTGCTTCAGCTGTTTCCTGTCTTGCATTACATCCTAAACATCTG
Source organism: Gymnocypris eckloni scoliostomus (assembly GCA_027564155.1). Lineage (NCBI taxonomy): Eukaryota > Metazoa > Chordata > Actinopteri > Cypriniformes > Cyprinidae > Gymnocypris > Gymnocypris eckloni. The sequence continues at coordinate 19,098,112 of CM050432.1, read as the reverse complement.
CTCTGTCTCACAGTAAACACAACGATGGAGATAAATAGAGAGAAGATGCTATTAAATTCATCACACTCTCACCGCCGACAATAAAGGGGTCGTCCATTACAGAGGAGGGGCAGAAATGACTCATGTGCACCGAGGGATTGTGGGTAGGCGTTTGAGTGATATTTTGAATAACATAGTGATAAATGAATATGAAAGCAGGTGGACAGGTAAGTCAGAGAAACAGAGAAAGTGTCTGACACTGTCACATTAGGCTGCGTTCAGAATGGAATACTAGCACACTGCATACTGCGCAGTACACACTGCATACTGAATACTATCTTTAAAATATGAGAATGCTCATAGTGCTTTCTTTTCCAATAACTTCCGATAACATACTGTAGTGTATACTGCTGAAATAGTATGAAAAGTTTGGTAGTATGCTATTCTGAACATTTCCAATGAAACAAAAGCAATGGTAGAGATTTCACTCTTTATTACGGATGATTTTCTAAACTGCTTCAGCAAACAGGCATTGTGTCTGGAAATATTTTGGACTGCTGTTTTGGATGATGACCAGAGGAAGTTTTGAGTTCGATCTGTCTGGCGGTGAGTCGAGTCATCTGAGACATGCTGCTAGATATCAGCCGTGTCTTTCTTATTGCACTAGTCAAGGTTAAAATACAACAGACAACAAACGGATCTGAGATCAGACTCACGCTGAACAGGCTGTGGTCTTCAGTGCGGTCCAGGAGTTTGTCCAGCTGGTAAAGAGCGCGACTAGCAGCATGCCACGGCAGAAACTCGGTCTCCTGAGACAAATACGAGATCATCTGCAGGGGGACGTTTTGGGGTAAATACCCCGCTCTAGAGAAAGAAAGAAAGCATGAGGATCAGACACCAGCAGCTCATTTTTACACATATTTCCCCTTTGGAAGACACGTCGTTAACATTTGATTACAAACAGTTCATTTTGTTCATTATTATTCGTTTAGAATGACTGCCAGGCATTGTGCCTTGCGTGGGGAGTCATAATACAAAACAACAGCTTCTCCTGTACAGCTACAGTCGTGTTCAATATGCATAAATCCATAAAACATAAGATATTTTCTAAAAGCTTCAAATGTCTTCTCCCTTTTTCCCCTCTGCCTTTTTAGAAACGCCTACAATACTCCCACTAGAGCATGAAAACAGAGAGGTGGCCAATATCCTTAGACTAAAAACAAGAAAGACAAGACTTTTCACAAGTCTTTGAATATAAAGAACGTTTGCTAGCAAGCACAGTGTCACTGCTGCATTATGCAACCACTTAGAACACCCTAGCAAGGCCAGCGTTGTCGCTAGCATTGTTTTCAAGTAATTAATCTGTGTGTGCTGTGTTATTCTATGCTTATGAAAGTGTTTTGCTGTTAGCTTGTCAGTTGTGTCAAAGTGCACTTCACGTGAGCAGTGCTCATTTGTGTGCCGCAGCCCAGGCTCTTTGGAATAGCATTAATGACGCAATCTTTAGGCAAAACAATAGGGTTTTGCTTTAAAAATTAAACTTTCTAGTTAAATTGGCTTGAAAAGCAATAAAAGTTGGGTAACCAGTATCACTATTAACTAGTTGCTTATTAGCAAGCCTATTATTAACATGTTTATTAGTACTTATAAAGCACATATTCCACATGATCATATTCTACATCCCTAATCCTCTAATAATCCCTAATCCTACTCAATACCTAAACTTAACAACTACCTTACTAACTATAAATAAGTAGCAAATTTGGAGTTTATTGAGACATAAGTTGTAATAATGGTTTGTGAAAATTGGACCTTGAGATAAAGTGTGGCCAAAGGTTTTTAGTGCTACTAGTGTTTATTTCAGATGAAACCCACAGTGAAATGTATGTATGGTGAACCATGGTTGTCTATTTCAGTTTCTCAATTTCATGCAGGGCACATAAGTGCTCCGAATCTGAGGTCAGGCGAAATAGGAAGTGATCAGACTTGAAAACGGACTCATTAAATTCTAGAGGGCAGATTCACCCAACACGCATTTAATTGGGACATTAATCAGTTACCCACTGTTACCCAAGGAGGTTTTTAACATTTTCAGGGAAACTGATTTGCATTCACATTAGCAGGAGACAACTGAGGATGTGATGAACTAAAAATTTCCACATCTCCACGAAAAAATTTGCAAATGTGTATATAGATAGCATCAAGCAAGGTGATTATAAACCATGTAACTAAGAAGAGTTTTATCTCAAGGCGCTTAAAGAGGTTTGCATCTAGAGCAATGTTCTTATTCCTTTAAACAGCCTGTTATTATATTAAAAAGAGATGGAGAGTTTTCAAATTGTCTTTAATCGTTGAAGCTCAAGGATTAATGGTCCTTAAAGTTTTAATATGAAGTCAAATTTTCCTATTATACATGGTAAAGTATTGCTCAATTATAAAAATATTCAGAAAATGAGAGTTCAGAAATGCTTTATTTGACTGAGACTAGCATTTATTTCAGTCTTCCAGCTATATAGATGTTAAGAGTAATTGACTCCAGACTGTTGGATTATTTGCAGTTAATGCAAACCCAAAGCAGGCTTTTACACCTCAGGCATGTATTCATTTTCAATAATTCAACAGTCTTCAGTCAATAATTCTACATTTACTGCGATTACCATAAGTACGTGTGCTTATCTCCAAATATTTGCAGCTTTTTTGTCTAAAGCTTGTGTAAACCACTTGCGTATGGCATTGATTATGCAATTTGTTTAGAAACCAGTGGTTATCGAAAATAAATCAAAACCATTGTGTCAAAACCAAACTGAATAAAGCATTAAACTGTGGTCTAATGAGCAATAATTGTATTTAAATAAATAATGAATCAGCCTATAATGATGCCAAGGCACTTGAAACACTGTCATTCTTTCACACTGATTACAAGGAAATATTCAATGTATATTCTCTTGACTGATGAGCACATGAAGGATGCGGTTTTCACACTGAGCCAAAAGCTTAATCACATCGCATGTGCATTAATTATGTTGTGTTTCTCTTTAGCGTTTAAAGACACAGTAGCACATAAATCACTGCAATGATTTCACCTGTCACAACATATTAAAGGTGAAGTGAATGATGGCATGTAGACGACACAAATCACATCTCATTTGGTCATATTGAGATAGATAGATAGATAGATAGATAGATAGATAGATAGATAGATAGATAGATAGATAGATAGATAGATAGATAGATAGATAGATAGATAGATAGATAGATAGATAGATAGATAGGCCATTCAGTTCCTCCCTTTCATAAAACTTTCCTTTCTTCCTTGTATTTTTGAATTATTCAGCTTTCTTATCGAAGGTCGGAGGGAAAATGTTCATTAAATATAAAAGCAACATTACCATAAAACTGTCATGAGGCGTTGAAGTTTCCCTGCTGTTAGCGAGCACAGTAATGGATGAGCTGATCACTTTTGTGCTTCAGGAACGTGCCAGTACACACACACACAAGCTCAGAGAAACATGTGTTGCATTACATGAATGCTATTTATCATTGATAATAGCACTCCAGAAGAACAGCAAGGTGAAAATAAGAGTGTGTGGCTCTTTAAAATTGCCTGAAATCATTCATTTTCAATGAGGGCGAGTGATGTCTGGCGACATAAACATCTGCGACCATTGGAGAATTGAAAGAAACTCTCAAATTCAAATGGATTTTTAATTCATGAGTATATAAAGAGTAACATAACAGTCTCCTAAATAAATCATTTCTAAATTGGCCTGTAATTGTAGCTCATTTAGTCGAAGCTTTAGCAGAGCATTTCAAAACGAACTGCTGTAAACACAATAATTTGCTGCACAAAAACAAAAATAAAAATGGATTGTGTGTTGATGTGACTGTGATGTTCACAATATATTTAACACACAAAAACTGAGACCCATGGTCTTTGACTCATGAGTCTAAAACACATTTTCTCCTAAATCAGCATGAAGCTAATACAAATAAAATAATACAAATACTTAATTTAATTGCATAAAATGACAATCTTTTTTATTTTGTTACTATGCTATACTGCATTATATAGTAATGAAAATCTTGACACAGTTTTTTTTAAATAAAATAAATATTAAGCAGACTAAGTAATGTACTAAAATATTAAATATTAAAAAGTATAATTACAAATGTACACTACTTTATTATATTATGTTATGTTATATTATGATACATTATATTTTTAAGTTTATTACAGGTTAAAATATTACACATTTTACAAATTACACAAAAAGCTCATAGAGCTGGTGCTCCAGAACATATTAATAAATGCTTTAAAGGTATTTTGGTCACACTTTATCTTAAGGCCCAATTCTCACTATTAACTGACTATAAACAACGTCTGCCTTAATAAACTCTTATGTACTGCTTATTAATAGTTAATAAGGTAGATGTTATGTTTAGGGTATAATTAAGGGATCTAAAATATGGGCATGCAATAAGCTATTAATGTGTGCTTTATAAATACTAATAAACAGCCAACTTGCTTGTAATATGCATGCTAGTCAATAGTGAGAATACCAGTATTTTTATGGAAGTAAAATAATGACTAAAGTATTTGAAATGAAAAGTTTGTTGAATTGCACTAATTAAAAAGAATATATACATTGCATTAAACCTAGCTTGCATTTTAATGCATTGTATTTTTAGAACATGCATTTTTTTGAGCTTAAATTCAACATGGTTGTTTATTTAAACTGTGAATATTTCAATTAAAAACATTTCACATAATTTAATTATAAATTCAATATTCAACTTTCAGATTTCACTTCCAAAACATTCGGTCTGTTTAAAGACACGACCTGTAATATTCAACAGGTAATTGTCGGTCCATTTTAATTTGCTTTACAAATTCGCCTCCACAAATTCAGTAGTTAAAATTCAACAGAGAATTCAACACAGCACATCCGGGAACTGCAGGAAAAGCAGTAGATCACCGATGCGTGATCACCATCTGCTGTTAGTCATCCTCACCAGCAGTTGCCGCTAGCGGCTGTAGACAAGGCCAACATAACGGCTTAAAAGAGGCATTCATTGTCAATTTCATTCACAAAAACGGATTTACAGAAATGGGAAGTATATATGATGATCATCAGGGCCAGTATATATTAGGAAAATCTGGTAAACAAAACAAAAGCTGTGTTTGTTTATTCAATGTCTTCACGATTGCTTTTCCTGTGAACGTTATTCCCACCTGTATGAATATTCTGCTCTGCTGCCTAATACATTTATTAGGTACATCCCTTCGTCCCACCCACAATTACCCCTATGGCGTGATGATAAAACACAAAATTTTGATATTATGTACAGTAATGGATGTAGCCCAAAGTTTCACATTAAGCGTTTTTCTGCCAAAGAAAACTCATCTAGCTCTAGCTCTAGCTCGTGTTGCATTTCACTGGTTTCATCTGTTGCAGTTTGATCTTTTAGACATTTATGGCCACTTACTGTGCTCATGTGCCAGTTATTTATAGAAGATATAGTGTTGCATATTTTGTACATCAATATGGTGTACACTGACTTTGCTCTATCACTGTATTAGTGCATTAAGCAGTGTTTTTGGTTGTCGGGGAATCCTGGGGTGTGATGTATGAGGGAAACCCCAGTACTACAGCACAGCGCTGCAATATAAAAGCAATACTGTATCTCTTCCTCAGACGTAATATTTGATCTGTGCATCATCGGGTGGGAATAACGTTATAATGTTGTTGCGATAGAGAAAGCTACTTATATGTGGGCTATGCACAGGGAAAGCAATCGTGAAGACATTGAATTAAACATAAACACATCTTTTGTCTCGTTTACCAGATTTTACGAATATATACTGGCCCTGATGATCATCATATATACTTCCCATTTCTGTAAATCTGTTTTTGTGAATGAAATTGACAATGAATGCCTCTTTTAAGCTGTTATGTTGGCCTTGTCTACAGCCGCTAGCGGCACCTGCTGGTGAGGATGACTAACAGCAGATGGTGATCACGCATCGGTGATCTACTGCTTTTCCTGCAGTTCCCGGATGTGCTGTGCTGAAATTTTCTGTCTAATTTGAACCACTGAATTTGTGGAGGCGAATTTGTAAAGCAAATTAAAATGGACCGACAATTACCTGTTGAATATTACAGGTCGTATTTTTACAGACCGAATGTTTTGGAAATCTGAAAGGTGAATATTGATTATTGAATTTTTTTATAATTAAAATGTATGTGAAATGTTTTGAATTGAAATATTCACAGTTTAAACATAAAACCACGTTAAATTGCAGCCCATAAAAATGCAACCTCTAAATATACAATGCATTAAATGCAAGCAGGTTTAATGCAATGTATTTTTTTCAATTAGTGTTCATTTCAAATACTTTAGTCATTAAATTACTTCCATATGTATTAATGAAAGATGCCAAAGCTTCGCATTTAACCCAATTATTATACTCATCAATCAATAATGCACTTGAAATATTATCTTTATTCTTAAACTAGGCTTCACTAACACAAGCTTTCTTCTCCTCAATTGATCCAGTAATTCATAATCATAATAAAGGCTGACTGAGCTTTGTGAGGCAGTATTGATCTGTCAGTGTCTCCCATGAGCATCAGTAGCATTTAATTATGTAATATCACTCGAAGAAGCAGCGCTCATTCAGTTTCCTCAGTCATATCAACTCTCTTCATCACCCCTATAATTTACAGAGAAACCAGACATTTTACACATTGATATTAATGAGGATGCTGTGTTTTTAATATGCAGGTTGGCATTTTCTCTTCTCAAGTGCGTAAGAGCTCATAACCTCCTCCACAGATTTGAGCCCTGAGGTTGAACAAGACATCTTGTTAACATCCGCTCTTCTTTATTAGGATTAGCTGTAAACAACAGCAGAGAGAAACAATATGTACAAACCTGACTCAAATCAAAACTCAGGAACAAAAGGATTTGCCTTCAGTCCTGTTAAGTTTCAATTATCCAGCTCTTCAGTAAACTAGGCCGAGTCCAATAAACAGGCTAAATGAACATGACGTACCACAACACAAGGAACAGGTTTCCATTCTCAGCCCAACATGACGGTAATATACACAAGTTTCCCTGCAGGCTTGTCGCCAGTTGACTGAATTGTCATGCTTAGAGAACATCTGTGGCCAAAAACACAATTCTCCACATGCCTGTTAAATCCCTGTCTAGCTCATCGTGAACCGCACAGCGCCGGCAGATGAGCCTGTCGCTTCAGTTTGATGAACAGCGGTGCTAATGCTAGCAGAGCATCTGGCAGCTTCCTCAGTTAGATTGGTGGAAGAATTAAAGTGAATGAATTTCAAAATCTATACAAATTAGCACCTGAATACACAACATTCAATGTTTAAGAAAGTCAATCAGTGATACTAAAAACACTGTTTTGGCTGCCAGCGATCGAAATTTCCTTCATTAAGCAGAATGAGCAGAGAGGACCTTAGGGAGAGCAGTCGTTCCTGAAGGGACTAATGGCAGCTTGGCAGCCTGTGGCACTATAAACTCTCAGAGGACGTTATGTCTCTCTCTACCTTCATCGTTCTGTCTCTCCCTCCTCTCACATTAATGGACGTTATGAGTTTCCAGCTACTGATGAAGCTCTGAAGGATTGACACAATGAGGCAGCGGTGGAAAGGCAGGAACACCCTTGCTTTCTTATTATCCGCACAGTCTAAGCACATGTCTCATCTTGATGAGCTAAAAGGGGTTTGTTGGTGCTAAACGTCTTACTTTATGATTTAAAAAAAGAAAAAGATAGAAGCATTTATTGTTATTGGTGCCAAATGGCTAATCATTTCTGATTGAGTACTTAGACTCAACTGCTGGTGTAATTACGCACAACTTAATGCATCATGCAAAGATGATATTCATATCATATTTTATATACTGATGATGTATTCCTACAGCTGGTGAATATGACATGATCATGTTAAATGTGATTCATCTGGCATTAGCAGATCAAATATATGAACATTGTCTGGTGATGCTATTGTAATCAGCCTGGAGAGTGTTATGAATGCACAACCACAGTTTTGCAACACTTTGATTTTTATACAGATTTGTTAATCATGATGTAACCTTTTGAAATCCCAGGATTGATTTGCACTGTTCTCTGCAGTAACTTTCACTCATTGCAAGCCCATTTTTTGATAACTGACTGACATCTATGAAAAATAAAATCTTCAAGTATAATCAAAAGCTTTTTATGGAAATCAGGTTTAAAAAATATTGATTCGTCTAGTGAGTGTAATTCAGAAATAAAGGCTAAAAACATTTAATGCTCCTTTTTATTTGAAAAATAAAATTATTTAAATGCAAATGAAAGTAGATATAATGAAATGTTAATAAAACAATTATTATGGAATAGCTAAATATATATTTTTTTATTATATGTGGATTTAATCTTAATTTTGGCAATAGTGAAGTTCATAGAGATACATTGTTTCATTTAGAAATCTGTTTGATGTGTTTTGCTGAAAATCCAGACTTGGTCTCAACAGGCTTTTATACTCCAAGAGTTTTTTCTCACTGGTAAGTGAACGAGCCCTTGAAATAATGTGACAGTTACAGTGACAATAAAAAGCAACACACAAATAAAGCTGAATTAGACTGAATAGTCCAGCGGGTCTCTGTGGGGGTGTGAAGGACGTTAAATGGATCTGTAGAGCAGGTTTCAGGCTCTGAATGACTCTGTGTGTAACAAACTGAACCCACCTCGCCAGGTTGAAGACGTCATCAATCAGACCGGCCCTGTTGCCCACAGAGATGATCTGCCAGAGGAGAACAAGCAGAGACATTTATAATGCAGCAGGAACCATGCAGGAGAGACAGGAGTGAAGAGGAGGATGAGGAAAAGGAAGGATCGTGACAGAAAAGTTGAAAAGAAACTCAAATGAAATTCTCAAATAGGAAAGATGATGGACTGACAGAGGTGGAAGAAAGTCTACCGTTGGTTTGGTCTTCAGCTGTTGAATAAGAAGTCTCCAGTTGTGAAGGTCGTAGTTTACTCTGAAGTAGCCCGTCTGATTGATGTTGCCCAGCAACCACGTCTCGCCGTCCATGTGACCCACTCTGTGCGTCTCTATAAATACACGAGTAAAAAAAGAGCATGAAACAAACGTTTAATGAGAGCTCGCTGTAGCTCGACTCACACTCATATAAGCAGAAACACGTCGCCAAATGACATCTAGACACTCACAGACAGATGTGAATATCATTAGATAACAGAAAGTAAAGAAACTAAATGTATTTCTAATGAAACATTTCAGAAAATTAAACAAGCTTCTCACTGTAGTTCATATGGACTGATATATTCTTCCTGACAATGCACTCACAAAGCTTTTTATTCATATCAATGTGTAAAAATTTCAGCGCATTTATCATCTTTGGAATAAACTCATAAAAGCAGTCCTGCATGAAAATATACATGAAGAGACGATACATTCAGCATTTCATAATGCACAACATCTGTAATCTAATGTGTTTGCCGCGTTCTCATCTTGTAATATTCCAGCCAGACCTTGTGCTTTTTCATGGATAACAAATGCACTGGTTAAGTGCTTTCGAGCGCTCGTGGACTCAATGAGTTTGAAGTGTATCGTGATCCAGGGAGCAACAGATTGCAAGAGTCAGGCGGTGAGTTAATGCATATAAATGGGGTCTTTATGTTACAGTCTCAGTTTCTCTGTCTGAGCTGCTGTGGATCTGCATTGTACCCCTGATGAGGGCTGTTTTTAAAGGAAGGTGAGATGAAAATGGAGGCTGTTAAATGGGCTCACAATCAGAGGAACTCTGAGTCACACGGATCACTCGCAGACCAAACTCAATTCCAGCTCTTGAATTTGACTCGCTGTGGCTCCATCCGAAGAAAATCCCCCTCGTTCTCCCAATGGAGGGGAAAGGAATGGAACAGAATTGAATTTAATGATGGTGGACATGGAGCTGCAGCTTGAATGTGTGACTCAGAGATGAATAGTATTTTGAATGTGTTGTAAAATTACATTTACATAAAAGCACTCTTGAGATCTGAATAAGTCGTATTTAATGAGGAAATTCAATTAAATTTGTACTTTTATCTGTATTTTTATGTGTCGCTGGTTGATATGACAGCAGTTGTCGACTTCATAGGTCACGAACAGGACAATCAATTACCTGTTCAGATCTAAAAATGTACTTTTATGTAGTTTATCTGCTTACCCCAGGGCATCCAAGATGTAGGTGACTTTGTTTCTTCATTAGAACACAAACAAAGATTTTTAACTCAAACTGTTGCGGTCTGTCAGTCATATAATGGCAGTCAATGGGACCCACGACTTTGAGAGACAAAAAAAAATACACACGGAAAAACCAAATTAAACCCTGCGTTCGTGGCGATATATTGAGGTCTTAAGACACAAAACAATCGGTCTGTGCAAGAAACTGAACAGTATATCATGTTTTACCTCTGATCCACCACAACGTCCAACTTTCCTGAGTGTGTTCACAACAGTCAGTGTGTGAATGACGTATACACGCATCAGATCGCTTCCGCGCATGCGTCTAGTGTTGGATCAGAGGTCAAACATGATATACTGTTCAGTTTCTCGCACAGACCGATCGTTTTGTGTCTTAAGACCAATGAATGAATGTCACGAGTCGCAGGGTTTAATTTGGTTTTGTCTGTGTATGTTTTTTTGACTGGGTCCCTTTGATTGCCATTACCTGGGGGTAAGCAGATAAACATCACATTTTCATTTTGGGTAAACTATCCCTTTAAAAGAATTAAATTCATACACACAATGAATTAATTTTAAAATATTGTTTTCATTTCTTCTTCATTTTTGAATTTATTTTAGGGATGTTAAAAATTCCAGTGAACACTGACAATATAATTGTCTTATAAGCCTTATTAAAAGATTATAGTTTGGCATCATATTTTTTTCTCTATAATAATTTATCTTGTTTACTACTACTACTACTAATATTATTAATAATTATAATATGTTAGTGTTGTTTTTGTAATTACTATTATTTATTGTTTGTTTGTTTTTGTCTGGTAAATCATAGCCATAAGTCAAAATCAGGAAATTATATTATGGAGATTCTCATGATTGTTTTCCAGCGTCATTAATTCACTTCAATATTGTGATCATTTTACCCTCTTGTGACAAAGCAAATTTAGTTCACGACTGACAATGTAACATGCAGAGTGACTTACGTGGGGTGATAAATGAAAATTAGTAAAAACTACTTTTTACCTTGAAAAATTTTTTTTTTTTACATTTTGGAAAACAAAAAAAGATTGCATTCAATGTGTTATGACTTTTTATCTGGTGGTTACAATGAAAACACATTTAGCATAATTCATACCTGTTTTATTGGAGACCCAGATGATGGTCTCTGTTGATATGTGACTGGAGTTTCCCACTGCGAATGTGTCAGCGGTATTTGCCACTGGAAGCTGAAATGAGACAAAGAGAGAAATAACAACTTCTGTTTGATCTCAGGGTTTATATGTCACTGCCACAGATCGTACTGTATGACGCGCATAATCTCACACATATGGACTCCCACGACTTAATGGGATTGTGGGATATGACCTCCGTCTCGGCACCAGCAGGCAAAGTGACAAAATCAGAAATATCAGATGATTGTGAAGCTGAAAGAAAGCCCAACAGTGTCAAAGCTAAAAAATAAATCAGCTTTCAGTTTTTCCCAGAGTGCTTTGCTATCTCTCTATCACACACACACACAGCTGTATATAATTCCTCACCCGATCGCTGTCATGTTCTGTGTCGCCACCTCATTTTGATGTCGATTCATCTGTGAGTGTGTGCTTTCATGTGTTAGTGTGTGTATGAACATCCCTAGGTATGAGTGCACATCCAGTAAAAGCCTGTCTGACAGCTGTCTCAATGGATGGCCGCCCCTCTTTCAGCTGTCAAAATGGCTGACACACAGGTGGACGTGGTCTGCTGTCTGCCGGTGTAAATTACCCCAGATGACAAGAGCACAGCAGAGCCGACCAAGAGCAATAAATACTCTAACATTAACAGATCTAATGCAAGACTGAATCAAGCTCCAAACAACATATCGTAACTTTACTTTAACTATTTTCCTCCTTCCTCAACAAAGCTATTTCACTGAGAAAAGTTTTATAACAACAGGGATAAAGATACACTAGGGAAAGAATATGTACGTATGAACACATAACAGTGTATTTATTGAATAAAAGTAAATTGAACTATTTTATATATCAAAATAAACATAATATGGTACCTAATACGGTACCGCCTTTGTTGAAGTGATAGTAATAAACAAGTACTAACTTTGATATTATGCAAAACATATTACTTTAGTTAACATATTTGTATCAGTAATACTGCAGGCCTTTCGTCCCATGCTGGTGAGCCTTTTACCCCAAACAAAACAAACTACTTTATGATTTATTTTCCCATGAAATCGTTAAATATCGTTAAATAAAAAGCCGCAATCAATCACTATAGCAGCAGTAAATAGCACATTTCCCTGAAGGTGTGTCATTAGCCCCATTTTACTTTATTCAGTGCCTGATAAGAAATGATAGAATAACACATAATGGTGTTTTCATTCTAAATCGTGAAAATATGTTAATTCATGTCTTTTAAATCACATATCACATCATATGAAAGCTCAAATGTTTAAAACAATACATATTTTAATGTTTTCAGTTTGCCTTTGGTTAGCAATAACAGCTTACTCTCTTGGCTTACCACTAAATGCCTTCGGTTAGCAACCTTGCTTACTTAGCATACTGCTAACTGCTAAAGAAAGCTCTGTTCATTAGTTAAATAAACAAGAAAATTGTGATAAGCAATGTTTTATCTTGAAGGAAAAGGCTTAAAAGTACTCTGAACACCTTGGTAAACACATAGCAGCACCCTGTCAACCATCACAGCAGCCTAGCATTGTAGCAGTGAACTTTACACAGACACGCACCACATTTTCTTCGTGAAATGTCAAACTTTAGTCATCTATTTTGAGAAGAGCAACCTGGATTATTTGGTTACATCAGTCTCGGCTGTGGGGAATGGATTGGATCATTAAGGATTTGTATTAGTTGGAAAACTGACAGGAATGGACAAAATCCTTTCCGGCTGTTGGTGACTCACCTCAAATCATTCAAAACATGATTTGCATTATTTAATGTGTCTTAATTACGTCTGAAGCCGAAATGAGGATTCTGTGTAAAGTGACTGAAACTAGATAATAAAACAATGATGGCAATGTTTAATATCAGCAGAAACAGCTGTAAACCGCAGACTGAATGTTCACAGTATATCACAGAGGAAACTATAGCACAGTCAGGAAGACATTATGCATGAGATGAAGCAATAAGATCCTGCTGGGAAACAGTATTTAAACGCATATGTGTGTAAGCGCACTATAGAGAGATTCTGTGCTAGACGAGCGCTGATAACAATACTTATGAATTCCAGTGATAACAGAAGCATCTGTGTGTGTTCGGATGAAACCACACACTGATACATTTACATAAAACTCTGTTCATCAGCGGGATTGAACAAGAGAAGAAAGCAGAAGAAAATTAAAGTTCTCCACAGGCTGGTAATTTAGTGGCTCGTGTTTATGTTCATTTATGGAAGCGTCTGTTATAATCATCGGTATTTACATCCCCCAGGAACTTTGTGTTATGGCCCAGAGCTTTAGCTAAAACACGAATCAAGATTTCAGTCTCTACTGCAGTCATATTATTATGTTTATGGAAATAAGCAATGTTTGTTAGCTAAGGATCTGTTGCTTCTTAATGGACAATAATATATGAATACAAGTAAAACATTATATAAATATGCATATTTGCAATTCCTAAGAGTAAGAATCTATCGATTCTCTCCACCCAGCCTCCACTCCACAATATGTTTGATCATGCTTATTTCCCAAAATGGCTTAATTATTATAGAGAAGAAGAAAGTCAAGAGTTATGTTGTTTGTGGACCATTTGGGATGATCACATCATGAGCAAATGGTCATCAATTGTAGAAGTGGAGCGGGTGTGGGACACCGAGAACCACCTCAGACAAAGGGGTGTCAGAACTTAATTAACATACAGACTACAGGAGCAACTTCATTTACATGAAGGTAGTAAACTGAAAATGTATAAAAGGTTAGAACTTAGGATGTTCTGGGTTCATTCCAACTCCGTTGAACCCAAGGTACAACATGTATTTTATGTCACTGCTATGCTGCAATAAACATCTTCATCAAGATCATCAATGTCCTTATCATTTTTTTTAACATAAGCCTTTAACATTTTATCACCAATGCAAAAGAGTAACAGCTGTATTGTATCTACATTTAAAATTCACTGTGATTAACCAGTCAACCAGTCTCTCTCTCTTTTCTCATTGGTTGTGAGGTCTCAGTCTCACTGTCTCTGTGCGGGTGTGATAATATCTCAGGCTCTCTTTAGGGACGGCTGGCTTTTGCAGTCTATAATGAGTCACTGGGGGCTTTTGTGGCTCAACATGTGTGATAGATCCACACAACACTTTTATCCAACACCAGCTGCACAGAAGAGAGGAAAAATACAAGTGTCTTCATTTGAAACCTTCCATGCATTCACACATTCTAGAGTTTGTTTTGAACTTGAGCTGTTGTATTTAGTTACAGTATGTTGTAGACTTGCTTTAGACTTTCAGTCAATCATCTAGCAATGGTTTGAAACCACTGAGAGCATGAAGAACTGGACAAAAGAATATGAAGATGTTCTGCTGGATGGGTTAGAGAAGAAAGACTGGGATTTGTTAGATATTGAGGAAATCTACTGACCCTGCAGAGAGCAAGATGCAGCTAAACAAAGAGGTGGTGGTGGATTACTGGAGAATCAGGGATTCATTCAGTTGAAAAAACGTGGAGGTGGTAAAGTCTAATAACTATTTGGGAATTTGCATGAACTGACCCATTTACGCCTTATATTATTAAAGTGATCCAATCATAAGTGATCAGACATAAATATAGGTATAAATGGGATCACATTTCATCACATATTGCATTTGTTGCAAAAGCGCTAATGTAACCCCCCCGACACGGGTCCGCACCCACTCACCGAGCGGGTCTCGAACCTGGTACTCCGGCGCGGGAGGTGGGCGCTCTAACAAGGAACACCAAAGGCTACAGCCTCTAGCGTCATTCGCTAGGCGCCTCTTTGAGGTCAGGAGGTGAGGTTTACACAGCCCTTACTGGCATACATCCGTTACACTCACCCCTAAACCTCACTCCCATCCGGGTCATGGCACCTATGTAACCCCCCCGACATGGGGTCCGCACCCACTCACCAAATGGGTCTCGAACCCGGGACTCCGGCTCGGGAGGTGGGCGCTCTAACAAGGAACGCCAAAGGCTACAGCCTCTAGCGTCAGTCGCTAGAGCGCCTCTTTTGAGGTCAGGAGAGTGAGGTTTACACACAGCCCTTACTGGCATACAAACGTTACACTAACATACCCATCAAACATGTCCTTTCGGGGTCCATTCTGGATTTTTGCCGGACAATGGGCTAGAGCCAGCCCACACCAAACCTAAACAGGTCCAGTGCGGGCTTGCCCAGGCTAGGCGCACAGTTTTGGGCTCACTGCAGGCTCTCTGTAGGTTTTCTTCCTAACCATTAGGGGTGCTAGGGTGTTTTAGGTTTCTATAACTAAAGCCATGTTGTAGAGGGAGTAAGCAATAACAAGTAGCAGTATCCAGCATAGCTCACCTGCTGAACACACTGTGTTGTGTCCTGTTTGGGAAATGTGTCATTTCAAGCCTAGTCTAAAGGAGTTTTTATTTTCTACTTAAATACATATTAAAACTGGACCATGATCTGGTAACCTCATCAATAAAGAGTCCTTCTAAAATGCATAAAAATACACTGTCCTAAACTCTTAGCATCAATCCAAACATAGACCATGCATGCATGTAACATCTCTGCAAGAACATCAGCAATGTACACTTCGAAAGTTATTTTCGATGTGAGACCAGTCTGGACTATTATTGATTTTTCCTGGTTAGGAAGAGTCTGATGTTTGAGAGCTGTGGTGTGTTTTCATTACAAGATATTAGATTATTAATTTCCTAATAGCCAACTTCAGCTATGGACAGTGTTTGGACATTGATGTACTACAGGTAAGACTTTTGCAACGATGTTTCGATGTTTCTCATGACGAAATCCTACAATCGTACATTGCTTTGTTAGCATGCATCTTTGTTTTTGTACTTTTGTGTATTAAAATGTTTTGCTCTATGTAGCTGTATTAACCTGAATTGAATGTTTTCTATTTTGTATTTAATAAATCCATTGATTTAAAATCCCTTTGACTACTGTACATTTTTGACAATATAGACATTTGTTATGTGATGACTGCATCCATTTCAGATGTATAATAACTGTTTTCCCCAAAGGCTTATGTTATTGTAGCTGTAAAAGTATTTAAAGGGAAACAGATGTATTGTTATAGATCAGGGGTGGCCAACCCTTTTCCTGGAGATCTACCTGATCAAACACACTTGAACCAACTAATTAGGATCTGAAGGAGACCTTGATAATGACATACAGATTTTTAATCAGAGTTGGAACTGAACTCTGTAGGAAGGTAGATCTCCAGGACCAGGATTGGGCACCCTGTTGTAGATTAATAGTGTGGGCTAAGTGAGGGCTGCCCATGCAGGGCCAGCGCTAGGGGGCCAACGTTTGCCAAAGAGCAAATTTCTCAGAGGCCTTGCACTGGCAGCCTGCTGGGGGCCTTTAGGCTAGCCCTAAGTGGGTCCATAAAGGGCCCTTGCAGGCTTGTTTGCAGAGATGTCCTGAAGCAATCTAAAATCTGTTTGTTTTTTATGTAGGCTACACTAAATAAAATGTACCATTCATTACTCTAAACATTGCACCTGTTTGTTTATCCCTGCTATGAAAGACAGTCTATATCTCCAGTCTTTCTAATTTATTCATGTGCCCAGTGGCATTCAAATTGATGCATGTTCACAGTTAATGTTTAATTGCATTTCAGAAGTGTGTGTGTGTGTGTGTTTTGCACTGTTAACTGTCTATACATATTCCAGTGATGTCACATGAATGCATTACTGCATGGCATAATGTTTCCATCTTTAAACCATTTAACCACACTGTGAGTGTATATATACAGTGGGGCAAAAAAGTATTTAGTCAGCCACCAATTGTGCAAGTTCTCCCACTTAAAAAGATGAGAGAGGCCTGTAATTTTCATCATAGGAATACCTCAACTATGAGACACAAAATAAGAAAAAAAAAATCTTAAAGAATTTATTTGCTAATTATGGTGGAAAATAAGTATTTGGTCACCTACAAACAAGCAAGATTGCTGGCTCTCACAGACCTGTAACTTCTTCTTTAAGAGGCTCCTCTGTCCTCCACTCGTTACCTGTATTAATGGCATCTGTTTGAACTCGTTATCAGTATAAAAGACACCTGTCCACAACCTCAAACAGTCACACTCCAAACTCCACTATGGCCAAGACCAAAGAGCTGTCAAAGGACACCAGAAACAAAATTGTAGACCTGCACCAGGCTGGGAAGACTGAATCTGCAATAGGTAAGCAGCTTGGTGTGAAGAAATCAACTGTGGGAGCAATTATTAGAAAATGGAAGACATACAAGACCACTGATAATCTCCCTCGATCTGGGGCTCCACGCAAGATCTCACCCGTGGGGTCAAAATGATCACAAGAACTGTGAGCAAAATCCCAGAACCAGACGGGGGACCTAGTGAATGACCTGCAGAGAGCTGGGACCAAAGTAACAAAGGCTACCATCAGTAACACACTGCGCCGCCAGGGACTCAAATCCTGCAGTGCCAGGCGTGTCCCCTGCTTAAGCCAGTACATGTCCAGGCCCGTCTGAAGTTTGCTAGAGAGCATTTGGAGGATCCAGAAGAGGATTGGGAGAATGTCATGAAACCAAAATAGAACTTTTGGTAAAAACTCAACTTGTCGTGTTTGGAGGAGAAAGAATGCTGAGTTGCATCCAAAGAACACCATACCTACTGTGAAGCATGGGGTGGAAACATCATGCTTTGGGGCTGTTTTTCTGCAAAGGGACCAGGACGACTGATCTGTGTAAAGGAAAGAATGAATGGGGCCATGTATCGTGAGATTTTGAGTGAAAACCTCCTTCCATCAGCAAGGGCATTGAAGATGAAACGTGGCTGGGTCTTTCAGCATGACAATGATCCCAAACACACCGCCCGCAACGAAGGAGTGGCTTCGTGAAGCATTTCAAGGTCCTGGAGTGGCCTAGCCAGTCTCCAGATCTCAACCCCATAGAAAATCTTTGGAGGAGTTGAAAGTCCATGTTGCCCAGCGACAGCTCCAAAACATCACTGCTCTAGAGGAGATCTGCATGGAGGAATGGGCCAAAATACCAGCAACAGTGTGTGAAAACCTTGTGAAGACTTACAGAAAACGTTTGACCTCTGTCATTGTCAACAAAGGGTATATAAAAAAGTATTGAGATGAAATTTTGTTATTGACCAAATACTTATTTTCCACCATAATTTGCAAATAAATTCTATAAAAATCCTACAATGTGATTTTCTGGATTTTTTTCTTATTTTGTCTCTCATAGTTGAGGTATACCTATGATGAAAATTACAGGCCTCTCTCATCTTTTTAAGTGGGAGAACTTGCACAATTGGTGGCTGACTAAATACTTTGTTGCCCCACTGTATATATATATATATATATTACTGTATATCTGTTTTGTGTGCTCTGTATTATTGCAGTGATATCAAATTTCTTTTCAAGGATCACTGAATCATATAACTTGAGCAAGAAAATTTTCTTCACTTTAACACCAGTATGTGACAGTTTTATTGCCAGAATCTTAATGATATTCTTTCGTTGTGGGTATCTGATCATCACCATTTGACCTTAAACCTCTAGTCACAAGTTAGTTTGACAAAGTTACACACCAGCCTCAAGTAGACCTACACCTGCAAAACAAGACTCTATAAGGCTCAGATCCACCTGTAAAATAATTAACATGAGTAACTGCACATCCCCATTACAGTCAAGCAGCCTTCAATGCGAAAATTAATTTGTGCCTTCAAGTGCTATAAAGTTGTTTATATTCTCTATAACATCACTTCAGCATAAAATATGTGCTGTGAAAATCCTCAGGTAACATATGAGTGCAAAGGTGTTAATGAAGGAACGGTTGAGCTTCAGACTTTTTGCACATGTGAAAATAAGCACAGGATCTAAAAACTCTCTTATGTGCACCAAATGGTCCTTTGATGATTTCAGGTGAGGTGTGTTGAAGTACAGTGTCACCATTTTAGATATAAACATATCAACTTTCTACCTTCTAACTTAATACTAAGGTTTTATAAAAAAGACGGAAACTGTGGCCCTTAATAAATGTTTTATAAGCTAACTGCTAACATGCTAACAAGCTGATCAACGATCTGCTACAAATTACTAAAGATCTACAACACCCTTTGTAGTAAAACATTTAACATATACTCTATTTTTAGAATGCTAGCATGCTGGGTTTCAGCTGTACACTAGCATAACATGTTTTCTTTCTTTTTACAAACTAAAGGATGACTCAAAATTAATTACTGTAAAAATAATTAACAGACCAAAGAAGATATCAGTACAGGGGTTAAATTGGGCCGGGCTGTCCGGGGCTTAGCCCCGGCACACAGCTGGTAACTCATTGGATGACTTTCCTCGTACATTTTCAACATTATAGGCTATAGTTTACATGCACCCTCTTAATGCGATAATAATAATATTTTGACAATATTGTGATTAATCTTTACCTCAAATAAACGTAATACTTTGATTTAAATAATGCGATTAAGCTCATAATCGCAGCAAGCATAATCGTATTAACATACGTGGTGTACGCCGATTTTAATCGAATATACAGGCATGTGAACACCTTAATCGCAGGTGCGATTATGAGCTTAATCGCATTATTTAAATCAAAGAATTACATTTATATGAGGTAAAGATTAATCGCAATATTGTCAAAATCTCATTATAATCGCATTAAGAGGGTGCATGTAAACGCTCTCATTGTCTCTACTAAAGGCGTCATCAGTAAACAGAGAATTAGGGGTATGGGTGTGTTTGTTTTGGGTGTTGAACTGGAACACGCTGTCGTATATGCCGATCCAGAGCATCCCAAACATGCTCAATGGTGACATGTCCGGTGAGTATGCTGGCCATGCAAGAACTAGGATGTTTTCAGCTTCCAGGAATTGTGTACAGACGTGGGATTGGAAGGAGAATGTGGTGGCAGAAACAAAAGTGCTCTGTCAGGCTCTCTTGCATTCTGTAAACATCAACCTGACTTGATCAGTCGAGCATGTGCACTTCCCTTTCTCCAGTGTAACTGGGAAACTCTTGCTTATAAGAGATGATTCTGACCATTATGAGTATTAAAATCTGAGACTAACCAAGCTTGCATGAGATGACTCGGCTATTATGGAAAACACCAAATGAGACCAGACAACTTCTCACAGCTGTCAATGACTCATGATTTGTTTACAATGAATAAAGAAGAAGCTCTGCAGAGGCTGATGACGGCAGCTGATGTTCATACATTATGAATCATTTTCAATAGGACAGCTTTCAGGAAGCTACTGTACTTTTGCCATGGTGGATAAAATTAAAGTGAAGGCCGGTCCGGCGATGGGTCGTGAGCTTGACAAAGGGCTTTGTGGGAGCTAAGCACTGCCAGATTATTGCAGCAAATTGGATTTCATGAATAGCTAATGAACACAGCGCATATCAGTATTCATTAGATGATAGGCTGTCATTGAGTGTTAATGTAGCTAAATTCGTCAGTGCCTGACAAATACGGCCACTGAGAGGATACCGAAGTCCAGGACCCTTTCACATAAATTCACCTTTAAATCCGTTCCGTTTTGAAAGAGAAAATGAAGCGGCACACATCAGCTGGCATTTGGGAGAGTGATGTGAATGACAAAACACTTCATAAGACGCTGATAGCTGCTAAATGTCCTGCTGTTCCATTACAAACTATAATAACTTTGAGATTACGCTTGAAAGTAATCTCATTAAAGTCATGACACTTTGTGAGATGAGCGAGAGGGGACTTGCTGAGAGTCCTCTGGTTTTTAAAGCACATCTCTGTGCTTTGAGCTGATGACTTGAACTCAGTGCTTAACTCCACTGTGATTATAGCTGTTGGCTACGACCGTTTACTTCACAGGTGCTAGCAGTTCCTCTCGCTCCTACTTTTTAGCTATTTGTATTATTTTAAACTGCACTGCACTGCACAGGTGAGCTAGCATATTAGCATAATGTAGCACCACACATCCAGCCTAAATTCATATCGTCATCTGACCAATTTCATCTTAAGCTGCATGTCATCAGTTAGATGTGAGATATCCTAACTTGATATCTCCATCCATGAAGGGTGTTTGGTTGATGCCGAGAAAATGGCTTATAAAATAACAACAGAACAATACTAGCATTTGTTTTGCATATGTATGCGATAATGAAAAATTATTGTTTTATTAAACAGGTTTTATTATCATTTAATGTAGGAACTTTACATTCCCTTCCGAAGGAACTCTACACTGTTCCCTCTTCGAGGGTCGCTTTGGGAAGACTCCAGCGTGACCGTTACCTGAAGCATGATTACAAACACCCAATGCACTTGACATTGGCAGGTGAACGCCTGACGCAAGCTAATGAGCGTCTCAGCATAAAGGGCACCTGTGGAACACATCATCCTCTTTTTCCTTCAGGGACCTTGTTTCTGAAGTGTGATAGATATGTCTGTTGAGAAGACTTTAGGAGGTGTGTCGATCCGTGTCAGCTTGTTCTGACACTAGATGACACACACGATCTATGCGTTATGTGTTTGGGCGAAGAGCATGCGCGCTCTGTTCTCGAGGGAATGGAGTGCATTCATTGTGAGCCTTTTTTCTGTGGGAAAAAGCTCCGCTCTCGGTTGTCCCTTTTTCTCGAGAGAATTGGGGCAATCATCCGCTCGGGTCCAGCTGCTGCTGAGGCAGTGAAGAGACTGAGTTCGTGGCGATCGCAGATGAAGCTTGCGAACGAGTTTGAGAAAGAGGAATTTTTCATCTCGCGCTTGACAGCGGCTGATGAGAGTGAACTGCGGGAGGAATATGTATTGTCTGTTACATCATCTGATCCAGCAGGAAGTGCTTTGCTGGCTCATGGTGTGTGCGATGTAGAGCTGCTGGAGGCTATGAAGCGTGCGCTTCTGCTAGGTAAACCTACAGTGGAGGCACGGAAAAGGGGGAGTGGCTCGCAGTAGACTTGATGAGCGATCTCTCTCTGGCATAACCTCCCAGCTCCTGTGAGCCTCCCATTCCTTCTCCAGATATTCATAGTAAGATCGTAAACCATATTCAGCCCGCATCCATCGGTATAAGAATGTTAATTATGCTGACATCGAAGGGAGACGCGATATGCGTCAATGCCCCCTAGAGGTGCTTGCGAGCTAAAAAATATATATATTTTTTAACCTGGATCGAGTATTGTTAGGCTTCCTCTCATTTAAGAGAGTCCTTTCGCTGAAGTCTCCGCCTCCAGAGCTCCACTTAGACCGACTATTGGTGTATAGGCTCTTATGTGAGCCTTGCTAGCTTTCAGCTGAGTGTAGTCAGGTCTCCTCTCACTTTAGAGAGTCGTTATGCTGACACCTCCACTCTTAAGAGCTCCTGTACCTGGATCGAGTGTTGCTAAGCTTCCTCTCTCATTTAAGAGAGTCATTCTGCTGAAGCCTCCGCTCCAGAGCTCCGCTTAGGCCGCACTATTGGTGTGTGGGATCTATTGTGAGCCTTGCTAGCTTTCTAGCGAGTGTTGTCAGGTCTCCTCTCGCTTTAGAGAGTCGGTATGCTGAGACCTCCACTCTAAGAGCCCTCAACCAGGGTTGAGTGTTGTTAGGCTTCCTCTCAGTAGAGTGCCGTTCTGCTGAAGCCTCCACTCTTCAGAGCTCCGTCTCTGGCAGTAAAAGTAGGTAGACTCTGAGGAGCCTCACTAACTGCTTCTGGCATTGAGTGTAGCCAGGCTGAGGCCTCCACTCTTAAGAGCTCCCCTACTCGGATTGAGTGTTGCTAGGCTTCCTCTCGTTTAAGAGAGTCATTCTGCTGAAGCCGCCACTCTCCAGGGCTCCACTCAGACGGCACGGTTAGTATGTAGGCTCTATTGTGAGCCTCGCTAGCTGTCTGTAGCGCTGAGTGTAGTCAGGTCTCCTCTCGCTTTAGAGAGTCGGTATGCTGAGACCTCCACTCTTAAGAGCCCCCCAACTAGGGTTAAGTGTTGTAAGGCTTCCTCTCGTCAGAGAGTCATTCTGCTGAAGCCTCCACTCTATAGAGCTCTTCTTAGGCAGCACTATGCACAGGCTCTTTCTTGAGCCTCACTAACTGCCTCTGGCGCTGAGTGTAGCCAGGTCTCCTCTCAATTAAAGAGTCGTCATGCTGAGACCTCCACTCTTAAGAGTTCCCCTACCTGGATCGAGTGTGCCAGGTGTTCTCTCGTTTAGAGAGTCATTCTGCCTAAGCCTCCACTCTCCAGAGCTCCGCTTAGGCAGTACTATGTGCATGCTCCGTCCTGAGCCTCACTAGCTGTTCATAGCATCGAGTGTAGAAGTCTCCTCTCAATTTAGAGAGTCGCTTTCTGAGACTTCCACTCCGAGAGCCATACTCTTGTGAGCTATTCTATGATGGCGAGCTTTGAGCTGGCCTGAAGAAGGGTTTTTCTTTTTGACCCTAGTTCTGCTGAGCAGGGATGGTGTTCCTCAAGTTTGTGACTTAGGAATCCAACTTTTGGACACTTTTCCCTCAGCATGGTGGCGTTGGCATAGCGTTCCCAAAGCGACCCTCGAAAGAGGACGCAGTGTAGAGTTCCCTTCGGAAAGGAACGTCTCAGGTTATGTATGTAACCATAGTTCCCTGAGAACTATGTCTCTTGGCCATGCTTCGGGCATTCCTGTCAGTCCCCCTTGGAAAAAGGAGGATGATGTGTTCCACAGGTGCCCTTTTATGCTCGCAGACACTTATTAGCTTGCGTCATAGGCGTCCACCTGCCAATGTCAAGTGCATTGGGTGTTTGTAATCATGCTTCAGGTAACCGGTCACGCTGGAGGCGTTCCCAAAGCAACCCTCGAAAGAGGACGCAGTGTCTCGTTCCCATTCTCAGGGAACTATGGTTACATGCGTAACCTGAGACGTTAGCGTTGCAGCATTTGATGTTCCAACCCTGTTGAAGAAAAAAAAAACATCTTATGCTGGTTAGGTATGTTTTGAAGCATGGCAACTGGTTTGAGTTGGTTTAAGATGATCCTGAGCAGGAGCTAGTTCATTAGGTCCAGCTTAGGACCAGCACCTGACCAGTTTAAACCAGCTCATAACCAGTTTAGGACCAACTTAAACCAGATCATGACAAACTAAGGACTAGCTTAAGCCAGCTCAAAGCAGCTGCCATCCTTTAAAACATACAAAACCAGCATATGCAGTTTTTTTGTGGGGGTGGGGTCAATAGGGACCAGTGGTGGACAAAGTACACAGATCAAGTACTTGAGTAAAAGTACAGATACGTATAATAAAATATTACTCCAGTAAAAGTAAAAGTACTGCTTTTTCAATTTTACTCGAGTGAAAGTACAAAAGTAATAATTTTTTTATGTACTTAAGTAAAAAAGTACTGATAGACAGATTTATTTTGCAATTTTATATAGACTACTTTATTTAATTTTATATTAGCACATATTTGTATAATCCTACTGCCCAAAATACCTGGGTTTTTCCCAAAATAACCACTATATAGAGTCAAGATATATATTTTGTTGATATGGACTACGTTGATGAGAGTGATGTAGTAATGTTCACTGTGAAGCTTACACTGCCATGTACCTGAGAGAAAACAGATTTCACCATCTAATTTTCACCAGTAAGAAAAAAGTGTTTCAGAACTTGTTGTTTTGCAGAACGTCAGTTATATATGACATGAGAATTAGGCTTGAAATTAGGAAGAACATTTTAAGGAAAATCTAATTATATTTTCATAATGATTTTCTTTTCTTCTCAAACCTTGTTTGTGGTGTAAAAATACCCCTGGCCAAATGCCCCCAGAGGGCATCACTTCCCACTCTGATAATTACTGTAGTTACTATGTTCTGAACATCACATCCTTTCTTTTTCCCTCAGATGGAATCTATCTAGGTGGCTGAATAAAGATATTTGGACTTTATATCTAAACATTTCCTCAACTTAGCACCAGCAAGACAGTTAGCATCAGCTAACGATATTTACTTATTTTCAGTATGGTTATGAATAAACATTCATATCTGTCTACTCGGCTAGTTGATCTAAACAATATAAAAATGTATACTGTTGATAAACAATATAAAAAGGACAGACGTCACATAGTCTAAATGCATGGCATTTTAATAAAACTGCTAACGTTACAGCAGCAGAATATGAACATGCATGAGTTATTTTATTTAATCAGTGTTATTTTAATGTTTTGTTTTTTGACCTAAAACATAACGTTAGAGACACTGATGTTGATCTGTCTGCATTCAAGCATTTCAGTGGGCTTAAATAGATCACCCTTTACAGCAGATTTAGTTCACAAACAACTGACAGTTTTGACCTAAATATTATTTTCAGTTACAATAATGAATCCTAAAATTCGACATTAGTAACGCATACTTTCACAGCATCAGTAGCGCGCTCACAAGATCTCCCGGTTCTTTACTTGTGAGTTCAGTTCACTGAAGAAGACTCTAAATGGATCATTTGAATCAGTGAGTTTTCATGAGAACAGCTGCAATCGGATCATTGCGATTCGTAAATGAATCGCTTGTTGCGATTTGCGAACCGATTGAACAGGTTCATTGAAAAGAATCAGTTTGTTCATGAATCAGACACCGCTTCTGTCTCGGAGCGTGATGTATTATAAGGAGTAACGATATGTTTTATGAAATGTAGTGAAGTAAAAAGTACGATCTTATGCTTTGGAATGTAGTGAAGTAAAAGTAAAAGTTACTCAAAATAAAACTACTCCAGTAAAGTACAGATACTTGAAAATGGTTTTATACAGTAGGTGTGTTGTACTGCATTACCACCACTGATAGGGACTAACTCAACTGAAGAAATGATGTGAAATGAAGTCTGCCACTAACAATGTGGTTGCTAAACCCTCTACGATACTAAAAAGACATAAAAAAAACTGAATGAGCAGATCACAGGAAAAATACCTGAGTGTTTCTGTCAGAGGGGGGCACTCGTGCCAAACCTAATAAGAACTGCATTTTTGAGGCCCGAGTGAAGCATCTAAATAGGTCAACTTTCCGTCAGCAGAATATTTTTTACTTTTCTTGGGTTATTCTTAAGGGCAGATGCTCATGTTTAATTTGAGAGACTCATCAGGCTTGTCAGCAATTATGTGACACTTCACTAATCGGGTCTGATAAGATTCATCTGATTTATAAGTTAATTAAAATCACCAGAATCAGCAGCAGCGGCAAGCCTGCAGTATCAGTATCTGTGAACATTTGCATGTAGCAGGTTGATTTCTGGATCAATATGTGACCTTTCCCTGCAGAAAACATTTCCATTCAAAGTGAAACCTCAAGTGTAAAAGCGAGACTATCAAACACAACCCAGCCTCCATATCAAACTCTTTCCCATGTGGCATTTCTATAAAAGCCTTATGTGTTTATGTGAGTAGGTGGTGTATTGGCATAAATTTGATGATGTGCGGTTATGTAATGGCCTCTGACCTAAATGCAGTGTGTGAATCTCTGAACACCTGCCTGCAGGAGATGCACTGGGTGAATTTAAGTACGTTGAACACACACTTTCACTCAACATTCACTGACCCCAGTGCTGATTCCTGCTCGTGAATGGAGGTCTCACACCCATAAGATGTGTAAAATCTTACCTCTGAGAATTTGTTCCACAAGTCGTCTCTCGCCGCATTTCCGTACATGTGTGTCATCAAGTAATCCTGCAAACAGACAGAGACCGAAATCAATATTGGAAGATAAATTGACCTGGACGGGAACAGTGAACTTGGGAAACCAAATAAGCCCAAACAATAACATTACTAATCCTCTCAATTCAAGCTGAACGTATGCAATTTAGCAGCAGATGTTTGGGTGTGATTGGCTGTCAGTTCAAGGAGGACCATAAGGAGGCAATTAGAGGCTGATTATGTTGTTCGAGTCGATGCTGCATCAGCATGTCACTGAATGAGTAACATACAAAACATCATCATGATTTTACTTCATGACTTTCTTTCTAGACTTATAAGATGGTCAGTTGTTCATGATATAAAATAAACCTTAAGTTTTGGAAAATTAACAGGAAAAACTATTTATTCAGTGAGTAAAACTTAAATACTCTTAAACAGTACAAAAAGTACTGTAATAGTATATACTAATCATATTGGTACATGCAGTAGTTGTATTTACATGTGGTACTTCAGTTTGAATCGCATGTTAATCTTGAATACCTGTTAAAGGGGTGGTTGATTCGATTGTGATTTCACTTGTTTAACTTTAGTTAGTGTGTAATGTTGCTGTTTAGTCATGTATAGCTTGACAATCCAACACTTTAGCGGTGTAAATAATTCAGAATGCATGATATAGCATTAGACATCCTCTTTAATGTACAGTATTCTATTACAAGTGCCTCGACATCAAACACGAACAAATCTGCATAGAAGAGTGGATGTAATATCTGTATTGTGTTGTATTATTGAAGCTAAGACACCGGTGGGTGTTTATTTCACTGCTAACAGACTGTAATCCGTTAAACGCCAAATGCTACATTATCAGTGTGTCTGTTCTGCCCTGCAGTCTCAGTGATACAGGTGGTGGGCGACATGAATCTGATCCTGGAGAGCACATTTACATGCATCTGATAAGAACATCTGGAGAGAAGCCTTTTCCCTGCTGTATACGAGATTCCTCGATAACTCTTGAGTGACCGTGAGCGATAAACCTCTCAACTGTAATACGCTTCCTGTTGCTGAAGTCAAGAGAACATGCTGACAAAAAACAGCATGTTCTCTGCTAATACTGGTGGATGTCTTCTGTAGAACACAAATGGAGATATTCTGCAGAATGTCCTGGCTGCTCTTTTCAATACGCCAAAAACATAGTCTATATTAATGTATTTAAACTCTTCTTAAGTCATAAGCTATCTTTGTATGATAAACAGACCAAAAAGGTCAGTTTTTCACAATTTTAAACAACTACACCAGTGCTCAATACCATTACTGCATACACACTTCACTGGCTCTTAAAGAGGGAGATTTTAAGTGAAAAAAAAAAAATTGGATTTGCATGAGTGTGAGAAGATCATGGCTGGGTTTTCTTTTTGGGATGAACGATTCCTTTAATAAGGCCATTATTTTAGACTTTGCTTCATGAATCGAATCAAAACTGGCACTTGTTGAAACGTGAACATGCGTCATGCTGAGAGGTCTGAGCAAATTGCATTGGGATCCTGAAAGCGTGACCCAGTCCAGCTGGCCTTCATCTCTCTACATGCTCTGCTGAGCTCTTTGAGAGTCTGGGATTTGAGTCTGGAGCACAACCAAATTCATGTTACCATCAGGATAAATCTGTTTTATACCACAGCAATTCCTCTTCCTCTTCCTCTCTCTCTCCTCCATCAGTAGAGTTATTGCCCTGAAGTGAAGTGACCATGTGGTCCAATCTCACCTCTGATAGGGCCGTCACAGTGTGTTGTCATTATTTTGACACTAATGTGTTCTGCTGACTGCCACAGCAAGAGATAGAAGGAGTAAAGATAAAATCTAGTTGACATATCAGTCCCAGTCAGTCAGTCAGATACAAAAGAGCGATATATATACATATGCACCAGATGCATATGCAGTTGTTGTTGCTGCTTAAAACATTTCAAAGTGGTAACCACTCTGAAATTAACAACTACATAAAAAATGTTATTAGACGGAAATCCTAGACGGAACAACCTTACTAAGAAATGTGAAATAATTTTGTATTATTATTACGAATACTTGACACTGATTGGTCAATTACTGCATTTTGCGATTATACAAGGACATTTAAATCTATATTGACCACTGTCCCTGCAATCCAGTCACATTCAGTAGGTAGAAATTGCACGCTGAATGTGATTGTTGCCGTATGAAATTCCTACTCTGCTCATTTGCATGGATTTTATGGCAGCGAGGGACCACTCAGAGCCATTTTATGTTGGTGATGACATTTTCCAGTCTGCTTGTCCTGAAATTGTGTATTTTAATTGCTGCGTTGCTACCCACCCCTGTATAGTGACCAAAAGCTTTTGTAGAGAGACAGGAAACACAATCCTGACAGCTGTCTACTGTTTACATTTATTTTGTAACGTGATGCTCTAATAAGACTAAATAATATACCACATTCAAATATTGGGTAAAATTTAATTCATTGACCGTTTAACTATTTAATGTAATATATATATATATATATATATATATATATATATATATATATAATTATTAATCTTATTCATGGTCATTTCACTTTTTTCTAAAGATTTACTTCATAACTCAACAGATTCCAGTGGGATGGTTCTGTGTGTAATTAATTTAATCTAATTAGTCATGGCTAGTTACTCCTCTGACACTGTCCAGGACAGAATAATATCCTGAACGTTCCTTCATCAGATATTATAACCACATTCTGTTTTGGTTTCTTATACGCAAAGTCAAAATACTTACAAAGGCAGACAAAAGATTGATTGCTTTCGATATGTAAATCCCCCGGAGCTAAAACACAACTATTCAGCGAGAGCCTTCACCACAACAGTCAAAGTAGATAATAAATAATGCATTATTCATGCAACTAAATGAGTTCTCTAAAAAGTAATACAAGAAGAAATATGTCTACAATATTCTTGCATATGAAAGTAATTTTGAGGCAATGGAGGTGGATTGTTTGGTGAGGTGCTGTGTTTACCTACTCTTCCCATCAATCACACAGAGACAGACAGAGATACTGAAAGTTCCCATAAGAGAGAGACAGAAAACAGTAATAATGAGGCGGAACAGCCGAGCCAGAGGGGCTGCTGGGAGAAGAAGAGGAAGATGGGAAAATTGATCTTCTGTGATCCAGAAAGTTGGGAAACTGAATCGAGGAGTATCTGACTATTTCATCTGTGTTCAGAATGAATTGTTAGCCCACAACATCCACGGGGAATCTAACAGACTGCCATTACCCAAGTCAAGAAGCCGCTGAGAGCCGACAAACAGGACTATGAAGCACGAATCCAAGGAAGAAGCTTGTTCAAAATCATATCCAGAAGATGAAGATGGACTGCAACACGCTGAAGTGTATTTCTCCAGGGCAGGAGCGTACTTGTCCTCAGCTATTCATAGGTCAAGCATTTTACATTTCCAGCTGGAATGAATATTTCCTACATCCCATAATGTGATCCATCTGAAAGTGGTTTTAAAAGCGATGGACAGTGTGTGTAAATGAGACGCGAGTGCTTCATCACTCCAGTCAGCTGTATGAGCCCCAGAAGCCATTCAGACCTCATTTATGACTCCCTCTATTCTTTTATAAGAGACATTCATCCACCTGCATCAGCAACCCATACACCATTTACCAGTGAAGACGCCCTCATCCTCACAGAGAGAGAGAGAGAGACGGATGGATGAGTAATGCTGGTCCGAATGAGACTAAAGCTCGTCTGCTGCTTCTGAACTGTTCAGCATTCACAACAGTCTGCTGCTTCAATTATGCAGAGACACGAGGAGGAGAAGAGATGCCACACAGAGCAAAAGACAGACACTGAGAGAATTAAATAAGCAAAGACAGAGCAGACGAGAGAGGAGAGCTAGATCCCTGGCAGATGTGTGAGGTTATGTCTCTTCTCCTAAATACTCAGACTTTCAGATCTAGAGCAGTTTAGGAGTTCATAAGGCACTATATTCAGCATTAAGGTGAAATTATGATTGATATAAGGTAAAAAAAGAGACAAGAAAACATAAATACATAAAACTGTGATCAAACTGATTAATATAATAACATAAATTATAATAATAATATGAATAATGTAAACCGTTAATCCAACCCGAATTCTGTAAATGTTGGGAAGTTTTTAAATTTGAAAAATTAAAACTAATAATTTCAAATCACATGAGCTAATATTTTATTCACAATAGAACACAGATAACATAACAAATGTTTAAACTGAGAAATTGTATAAGTGTATGCACAAAATGAGCTCATTTCAAATTTGATGCCTGCTACAGGTCTCAAAATAGTTGGGACGGGGGCATGTTTACCATGTGTAGCGTCTCCTCTTCTTTTCAAAACAGATTGAAGATGTCTGGGAATCGAGGTTATGAGTTTCTGGAGTTTTGGATATAGGTTTCCAGCTGCTGAAGAGTTTGCTGTTGGCTTTTACATATTTTTCGTTTAATGATGCACCAAATTCTCTCTATATGGGAAAGATCTGGGCTGCAGGCAGGCCTAATACAGCACCCAGACTCTTCTACTATGAAGCCATGCTGTTGTAGTAGCTGCAGTATGTGGTTTTGCATTGTCCTGCTTAAATACACAAGGCCTTCCCTGAAATAGACGTCGTCTGGAAGAGAGCATATATGTTGCTCTAAAACCTTTATATACCTTTCAGCATTCATAGCTCCTTTCAAAACATGCAAGCTGCCAATACCGTATCCACTTATGCACCCCCATACCATCAAATATGCTGGCTTTTGAACTGAATGCTGATGACACGCTGGACGGTCTACCCTCCTCTTTAGCCCGGAGGACACCCCCGTCTGGGATTTCCAACAAGAATGTTAAATTTGGACTCGTCTGATCATAGAACACTTTTCCACTTTGAAAGTCCATTTTAAATGAGCCTTGGCCCACAGGATATGATGGCGCTTTTGGACCATGTTCACATATGGCTTTCTTTTTGCATGATAGAGATTTAGTTGGCATCTGCAGATGGCACGGCAGATTGTATTTACCGACAGTGGGTTTTGAAAGTATTCCTGGGCCCATTTAGTAATGTCAATGACAGAATCCTGTCGATGAGTGATGCGGTGTCGTCTATGGGCCCAAAGACCACGGGCATCCAACAAAGGTCTTCGGCCTTGTCCCTTACGCAAAGAGATTTCTCCAGTTTCTCTGAATCTTTTGAAGATTTTATGCTCTGTAGATTATGAGATTTGCAAAGCCTTTGCAATTTTACATTGAGGAACGTTATTTTTAAAGTATTCCACAGTCTTTTTATGCACTCTTTCACAGATTGAAAAGCCTCTTCCCATCTTTAATTCTGAGAGACTCTTCCTCTCTGAGACATCCCTTTTATAGCTAATCATGTTACAGAGCTGATGTCAATTAACTTAATTAGTTGCTAGATGTTCTCATCTTTTCAAAATGTCTTGCTTTTTCAGCCCTTTATTGCCGTGCTAACTTTTTTGAGACCTGTAGCAGGCATCAAATTTGAAATGAGCTCATTTAGTGGATAAAAGTGTAAAATGTATCAGTTTAAACATTTGTTATGTTCTCTGTTCTTTTGTGAATTTAATATTGGCTCATGTGATTTGAAAGTCTTATAGTTTTGATTTTATTCAAATTTAAAAAATGTGCGGAAT
This sequence comes from Gymnocypris eckloni scoliostomus, assembly GCA_027564155.1. Lineage (NCBI taxonomy): Eukaryota > Metazoa > Chordata > Actinopteri > Cypriniformes > Cyprinidae > Gymnocypris > Gymnocypris eckloni. The sequence goes on along the minus strand of CM050432.1, from coordinate 19,065,445 downwards.
TCTGGTTCTACCACAAAAATATTAAAAGTAAATAATAAATAGTAAATAGTCAAATGTTATTATTTTATTTTCAATTATTAATTAATACAATAATTACAATTAAATTGTTTTATAATTTATTTTTTTCTGCTTTTTTAAATCAAAAATGTTTTATGTTCTATTTTAATTCATATAAGATAAATTATACTGTGCATAAAATATAGACATTTAACTATACTATATATTGCACAAAACTAAGCACACTAAATACAGTTATAGCTACTATAAATGGACACATACATGCATTAGATGTCAGTCTGCTGGTCTGACATGTATTTGTGCTGTGAAATAAAGCTTGTATGCGGAGATGTTACATCTGTAAATGAAGCATTAAATGTGTTGCTCTGCAGAAAACATGACCGGATTGTGCTTCCAAACACTAATAGCAACATAAAACTACAATAACAAAAATAACCCCAAAAACAACTCTGAAACTGTCTGATTTTTTTACAGCATCACAGGCATAAAGAAAGAAAATAAGAAGTTATGGATGTTTTGAAAAGTGAGGTGAGGAATCTGCACGTGAGTCTTGCACCTCTGAATCTGTGTGAACTCTCACATTGTATCTTTAACTCATTTACATTTATTCATTAAATTGACTCTCACTGGATTCAAACCTGTTTGGTCACGGCCCAGAACCTTTAACCACATTACAGGATGTAGCTTCATTTAGCAGCCATATAGTGTCCACAAAACTATTAATACTCTCTAATAATACATGAGGTGTTCTGCTGTTCACTCCAGAGGAGGTCTGACTGCTAGACGGACAGAGAACGAGCTTCAGAGAACTTAAAAACACTCGACACAATATCAGATACAGTACATGTGTTTTAATGCAGCGGGTGTGTTTCACCATTACTGTAAACAGGTTTAACCCAGAGAATGATTCTGAAACTTCTGGTTGTAAAATTTTCAGATATGAAATTAATTTCTGACACGAACACGTTTAATCATTTGTCTGATTGTGCCGCTTTCACCTCACGCGTGATGGCAGCACATGATGTGACAACAAGCTGTTGTAACTCTAAAGATAAGAAACACATGTAAACCGACACAGCTGCATAATCTCCCAAACATACGAGACACTCAGAACAACCTGAGGGGACTTGAGAACTTGAACATTCGCTGAGATATTCAAGTGTTAAATGGTGAGATTCATTTGTAACACATTCAGCTCACATTCACAGGATTTAACAAGGATTGAGTTTTTGAAGAAAATAAATTGAGAAGTATTTTACGTATTATGCCACAATCCTCTTAAGCAGAATGTATAATTCATAAAGAGAGCCTTATAAGCATATCCATAACACATTGGGAGTAAAACAAACATACATGTTAAATCATCTGTGACCACAAAGAGAGAAGATGAAAGAAAATTATAGACTTACATTGAGGCCTCTCTGGAATAGCGGCTGTCCCATGACGTTAGCCAGCATTCGGATCAGAGCGGCTCCCTGCAGACACACCAGAAACACACACATTCAATAAAAGCTCCTCATTTACACCTGCTCTACACATTAATATCATCAAAAAATATACATAGTATGAAAGTATAGTAATCCACCTACAATGGAAGTCAATGGGGCATGACATTCTGTAGGGTTTAAAATAAAAAATGTGAAGCTTGTATTTTTAAAGGTGCATATATAATTTTTTCTGTACATAATTATGTGTAATTTGAACTGGACAGTTGACAAAATCATAATTCTAGGGATGCACGATTTTATCGGACTTGGAATTGGCCGATAATAGCTCGGAATCGGCATCACCCGATATGAAAATTATATAACTCACATGTGTTTAGGGTGTTTAGGGTGTGCTAGTGATTAGATCACGTCAACAGTGTGGCTCACGCTTGAAGCAAAGTTTTGCCTGAATGATGATTAGATTCACTGTTTTGTATATGAAACTCATCATGAAAATCTATATGAAGTGACTTGTGTTGGTCAGTGTCTAATTTGGATTCACAGTTTTGGATCGCTGCATTTAAACTGAGAATGCAACTGAGTACAGAATGACTTGTTCGGTGTGTGATAGAGTAAATAGCAACAGCGGCAGCTGCAGTGACGGCCTGCCCCGGGTCCTAACGGCCGTTTATAAGGCACTGTTGGCCTACTTCTAATTAAATTAAAAGTAAAACAGTCTACACAAGTAACGTTTAGACTGTGTTTCTGATCAAATAAAGCAGTAATTGGTGTCATAAATGAATGAGTATGTTTTGATTTAAAGGTCAGAAGCTATAGCTTGCATGAAAAAATCACAAACATGACACTTGTAAACTAAATAATTTTATTGATTTATTCATTAATGTTTAATACGTTTTATTATGTTTTAAAACAAATCATAAGCTCTAAAAACATGTTTACAACCCTTTAGAACATCTACAAATGTTAAATCGTATAAATAAAATAAAATGTTAGGGTTAATACTGCATCTTTCTGGGGGGAGGGGTGCAGCGATTTATATATAGTTTATTTATGGTTATTTTCAAAGCTTCAATGGGCTGCCTTCATTGTGGTCAATTTAATTCTAAAAAAAATTAAAAAGTTCTTGTTAAACTTAACCAAATTAAAAATATTTTGCTTATAATTTCTGCACAGGAGAGACTTGGTGTTGTTTCCAAACAAAAGGAAATATATCGGTATCGGCATCAGGCCAAAATTATTTGAAAAATATCGGCATATTGGATATCGGCAAAAATCCAATATCGTGCATCCCAACATAATTCTATTGGTGGGACTTATTTTAGGCAAATTTATTTGTGGTTATGAATGACTTTTGTGGTATTAATTTGTTTTTTTTATTAAATTAAATTAACATTAAACTGTTTAACAGAAAATGTTTAACAGTATTTAATAAAAGTTCAGTTATTAACTATGAACCTGCTTTTTTTTAGCAGCTCTTCTTTTTCAAGTATTCAAGGTTTGTCTAAACAAGAACTCCATGACACTCGCCCTGCTGATTTCTGCAGTTTCATAATTCATCTTTTTGACTTTGAGTGACTTTGACATGGTCATTTGACAGCATATAATTCCTTTTGCTCCACATCCCATCCTCCACAGCCTGTGTGAGTGTCACTTCCTGTTAGTGCTAAGGGCTCATGGGATGTGTTGTGGGAAATCAGAGTCCTCAGAGTGTGAGGAAGAAGTGTTGAGGGACGACTGGGTGTCAGGATCACTGACACTGCAGTTTGACTGACAGAGTTCATAACACCACAGAGCCTGTAGGGAAACAGGGGGAGGGGCTTGATGAACAGTAAGAACCCGAATCAGAATCCGGCTTTGCATTGGCTGACAGTTGGAGGGAGAATTGAAATAGAAACTCAGATCTTCAGTGGATGGAAGATTTTATCTGCGTTTGAACTCGGATAGAGGACAAGGATTTTCTTTACTTCTCTTTGTGCCTTTAATGGCTTTCAGATGTTCAGGATGAGAGGATATATTTGGGCGCTGGAGTTATTTAAAGTATGTTCCAGTAAGAAAGAGTTAATTAGACGTCGTCTGGTCTGAGATTAAATGTTTATTGTGCAGCTGAAGTCCCCAGAGGACACAAAACCTCACAATCTCTCAGCGTAACAGTTTCTGTCCTCTACCTACTGAAAAACAAGATTTTAATTCAACTGTTTTTCTTGTATATGTGGAAAGGCTTATAACAACGCGACTCTATTTACAATTCTCAAAGATATACTGAGAAGTCGTTAGCTGGGAGAAAAACAACTATGTGTTTACTGGACTTAATAAAAGATTATGTTTAACGGTGAAGTCCTGACATAAATAACTGACTGATTTAAACTGACGATGCTGCTATTTTACAAAGTCATTGTTTCTCTTCTGCTGAACTGAATGTGGAATTTCACAGAACTTTTTTTATGTTCAGTTTTGAGTTTAAACCAGTTCATTCGGCTCAACCCGATATTAACGATTTATAATCATTTCCATCATGCAGCTAAAGCCTGTAGCAGCTGAAGCTTCTTGCCTTCTTATACGCGATCCAGTCAAACACTCTGTCGATGTCTGTGGCTTCAAACACTTCCTGAGAGATCGGATGAGAACTGGCCAAACCATCGATTAACATCACCTCATGAAGAACATCAGTCAGAAACCTCTGCTTCTCCTGTGGATGACAGACAGACAGAGACTTTATTCGGTTTTACAGCATCAAACATAAAATTGTCACATTAAATCTTTACAAATCAGGTTGAGCTGCTCTATGAATGAAATTAGAAAGTGGTTGTGGGAAAATCCAGCTCATATTTCTCACGACTGAAGCATTTATATCTGAAGCAGCTTCCCACAATCCACTGATATGATGAACATTCACTGCCAACACACGAGAGCCGACACGACGTACTCATGAGAGAAACACTGCTGCTAACTGTGTGTGTGTGTGTGTGTGTGTGTGTGTGTGTGTGTGTGTGTGTGTGTGTGTGTGTGTGTGTTTGATTTGTGCGGAGGGTCTCACTGTCTCTGCTCTGATCAAATGTCTTCCTGTAGGATTCTCTATAAAGACAGGTAGAAGTTTTGGGTCAGATGAAAAAGACCCTCATCATTCACTGTGTCTGTGGATCAGCAGAGAGTCACGATCTCAAATAAAGTCGTTCTGGAGCACATGAGGAAAATGTTACTCTGATACTAGCTTATTTGCAGTTTTAGGAAGTCTGAACTCTTTTTTGACTTTAAAAAAATAATTGAATCAGAAAATAAACCACGAGGCAATTAAATAAGAAAAATTACCATGGTACTATTTTTCTTTGAATAACCTTATACAGTGTATAATGTGAATATGCAAACGCATTTTATTACACAGAATGGGGCTGATGAATGCTTGAATCTGATTGGCTGATGAACGTTCTAAGGTGTGCAATTATTTGCAGGGAAACACATAGTTCCACGCGGGTCTTGACCACATTACATGTCTGTTTCACTTCGCCAAACGATTTGAGTTATTTCAAAGGTCCTTACAGCCTAAAACAGCAAAAGATCCAAAACCCACAATGACACTGGTCAAACAAATAAATATAGTAAACAAAAGGATAAAAATGACACATCCTATCCATGTTTTAGCCACAAAATTACGTGTTGTTGTATACGGAAAGCACATACTCTATCTCTCCACTCTCTCTCCCTCACAGACGCGCACACAACGTAAGTTACAGTTTGCACAGGCATTAACATAAACGCTAATGTTGTTAGCGCAACTCTGATGATTTTATCAATAATAGTTCAACAACTTAAAAACTACATGAATTCTCATGTAATCCTTTAATGCATGGCTAGCCGTTGATTATCCCTTACATATGTAATGTTCATTACATATTTAAATATATTAATAAATTCTTGCTCCAGTTTAGTTGAACAACATCTATTTTCAGAAGATGTTCAAAACTAATATAAACAAGTCATGAATGTAATAGAACAGGCTACATTTCAGTCAAATGTGCTTCTCTACAGTGACACTGTTTTCCTGCTACTCATCTGAAAGTGGCGGTTTGCAAGTTACCGTATGAAAATGGATGAAATATGAATCACATGAATTATATATGAAAGCATTACTCTGCAGGTTGATATGCAGAACATCTTCATAATGGCCTCTCTGGCAAAATCTCTGCACAGACTTATCAAATTCAAAATGAAACGAAAAATTAATATTCTATAATTTTTTTGTCTATGTATTTATTAGAAGTGTGTGACTAAGAGAAAGAGGCACACTATCAGCTGCTATAAACACATCTGGCTTTGAAACTCTGAATGTTTTATTACACCTTTATTCTCCATCATTATGAATAATTCTTGCCCATTAAAGCTTTTGGCAGCTTGGTTAAGAATCCCACTGAAGACATTAATCCAGGACATTTTAATCAAGGGATTTGAGCTCAAACAAACAACGTATGAAAGTGAATCAAGAAACAAATGTCCATGAAAGCATTCATAGTTCCCCTCCGGGAACTCGAGCTGCGTCGAGACGCTATGGGGAACGCTATCAGCGTTGTCCAGCTCTGAATCATATGTGTAATCAGTCAAAATTGATGGCCAGACGTCAGGTGCGGGTGACCTGGGACGTTTTATGTCAATATAATAAGACGTGTTCTACTAACCCAGTGAATCCTGATTACTTACAGGGTCAGAAAATAACAGGGGCTTGTGGTAAAAATATTTATATATATTTATATTTATGCATTTAGCAGACGCTTTTATCCAAAGCGACTTACAGTGCATTTAGGCAATACATTTATTAAAAAATTTGTCAGTATGTGTGTTCCCTGGGAATCGAACCCACAACCTTTTGCATTGCAAACGCAGTGCTCTACCATTGAGCCACTGAGCCAACAAAATGGGGGTAATTACCCTGGAAATAAATTCCTGGGGGCAGATATTACCCTTAATGGAAAAGTTAATTTCAGATCCTGATCGCTTCAACAAACCTTCCCATCTCATATTCTGAAGTTCTGCTAAATTAATGAAATGACATAAGATGGAAAAAGAGACTCGCCTAAAAAGGAGAAGTCACACAAATCAATACAGAGAATATATGTATCCGCGATCTAAACTAAGATTGATCTGTGACTTTTTAACGATATATAGATCAAAGTGTCTGCTAGATGGCTTTGACACAAATGTATTTTTAATCAGCTAATGAAGGGTAAATTTCCTGCAATAGAATTACATCTGAGGTACAATTACCTTTAGATATTCTTGAAACATAAAAAACTGAAACATGTTAAGCTTAATTAACTGCTCAATAATTTACCCCTCATATTTAACTTCAGAGTGAAGACCTTAGAGAAAGTAGAGACATCTAGAGAAATCAGAGTCCTAATTTCTCAAGCTATTTATATCATCACTTAAGTTGTCTTCTGGAAGATAACGCTTTGTGACAGCTGTCTTATCAGTATCTGTCTTATTTTCTGATGGACAGTTACTCTATTATCCAGACCAATATCAGCCTTAAAGGTTAATGTGCATATATACATGTAATCAATAGCAAATGCGGCCTTCAAAAAATGCACAACATTATGGTGAATGGGGGAAACAGAGAAACAGACAGAATGAGAAAGAAATAGAACAGCTGGTGGTGTAGAGTTTGTGATGCAAGTCACGTGATGTGCACTATAAAATGAATGCAATGAGAAGAGCTTCCATCTGGCCCATATGTGCTCTCAACAAGGTGTTTACGTCCAATGATACTTCATTTAGATCCTGCTTATTAGCGTCTCACCATCATCACCTGCTGTAGATGCACCTGAAGTTTCACACTGATCAACTGCTTTAGGCCTGAGATAGCAGGGATGCCTGGCATCCTGGTCAGCAGCTTTGGAGCAATGCTTTATGGGTAACCAAACCTCTCTTAAAGCATCTCTAGCATGATGGATGTGAGAAAGTGGAGGAAACCCGACAGTCCAGTAATTATGAGCAGGCGAAGGAACCTATAGGCTGTTTTAATGACCTATTACAGGTCCGTGTCAAATGCATTTCTAGCATTTCTCTGTGCACTTGTGAGTTTTCAGTTTCAACTTCTTGAAAAATGCAATTGTATCCATATTTTGGTAGGGAAATGCTTGCAGTCATCCTATCAGCATACTGAAGTGTTTCCATCAAAACCCAATTGCTCCCTGAAATGACGTTCCCTAAATTGTTTCTCTGCTTGGCTGGTGCCCCATAACCAAGGTGGCTTGGAGCGGAGAGGTTTGAAATACATGGGACAGACGGATGGGAAGGTCATTATATGAATGTGAATGCGAATGTATGAGCTTAAAGTATACACACATAAGTATACACACATATCAAACAAGATTACTATATCGACTATTATCTTATTTAAATTAGAAAAATAAATAAATAATAGCAATTTAGTGCTTTTGACTGCTTTAATTTAGCACTTGAACTTAGCATATACACTGGTATAAGTGTGCACTATGTCCAGTCTAATACATATCAGGTCTGTCGTGACCAACAGCCCACAGCAATCTTCACACTAGCTCATGATAAAAATGATGTGGCTCATAATTGTGCAGAAGATCTAAACAGATTGAATCAGCATGACTGCTAATTTATAGCAAACACTGGAAGCCCTCGGTATCATAAACATTGGTAAACTGGGTTACATTGTGCTGTGCTGATGACCCGTGTACTTATTTCATTTACAAATGAAGCCTCAAGTGCGTCACAATAGATGCTTTACAAACCACTTAAGCTGGACTGGAATAGCATTATGCTAATTGCTAACACCATTACGTTCAAACAAAATCAGCCCTAGAGGAAGAACTGTTTGTTCTTGAACTATTTCATCAAGGTATTTTTTTATTTAAGAAAGTGGATTTGATTAAGAAATACAAGTGATGTGTAGAATTTGATCAGGTAACAAGAACATGTGTTGCATCATAGCGAATGCTATATGCTACCATAATTAAACTGGCAGTCCGACAGATACAATTAACATATACTGTGATATCCATATCCTAATGTAGAGAAATATATCGGAACCGTGGGAGAAAAAAAACTTTTTTTAGAGGAAGAAGGTGGAAGTCCTGTTCAGGGCCGTACCCACCATTGAGGTCCCCGAGGTCCGGACCTTGCTATTTTTCCAATAATAAAAGTTGTAAAGTAATAAAGAGTCAAGAGAACAGATCATCTCATCTGAGACGCCTCAAGCGCCAGCATTACAGCTCAGCACTCATCAATGTCAAAGTGTTTGTGGTGGATGGCCAATCAAATCAAAGTAGGCGGGGTTTATGTACACAGGCACTAAGTGTACAAACTGCAGCTGGAGTGCAAGATGTAAGGAGCTAAACCAAATATTTCCCATTTAACCGCTGTTTTAACATTGAAAGGTTAAATGAAAGGTTAAACGACTGACAGAAATATTCAGGGATGTAAACTAATAAACTTTTGCCTAATTTCATGTTTAAGAATCTGTTATCTTGAAAAATAATTTATGCTACTGCCCACTGACTTGGTTTTAAACCTATATTGTTATCTAATTTATGAGCGTCAAAACATCTTAAAATCCACACATGTAGGTCAGGAAAATCTAAATTTTCACCGGGAGCATAACCCCGAACCCCCCTAGTAATCTTTATTTTGGGAACCTCGGTATTTATAAAAACCTGCGTATGGCCCTGGTCCTGTTCTCGCTGTGACTCTGTACTCCAGAAATTCCCATGAAAGATTAATAATGTTCAGACTGCATAGGTGTTTGACTTCCTCCTGGTGTTCACAAACACTCCTGGATTTGTTTATCATCCTATAATACAGAATATCATGAGATGATGATTTGGACGCACCTGGTCTGGTGAAATAACCTCATAATTCTTGTCGGTTAAACAACCATTCAGAGAATCACTGAACCTGTGACTCCTGTGAGACTGATGGGAAATGTGAATTGAAGCCACCCTTTGTCTTTCTCCGAACATGAACCCATCTGGATGTAGAAAATGGATGTGGATGACTCATTAGACCATGTGACTTTTACATTGCACTTTATTTATAGGGGTTTAGATTTTGTGCTCCAGTCTGTGTGCTGGCCTTGAATTCAAGTTTATTTCAACGCCAGCTTTGGCTCAAATTCCAGCTCTGTGAAGATCTGCAGTAAATTAGCAGTTTTAGTTCAGACGATCACAGAGGTGTGGCAATGCTAATGTAGTTAGTCTTTTCTCACTGAATAAGTTTTGCACATTTTGTGACTAGCACTGGTAAGAGTATTCAAACATGCCAGAATGCATTATGAGTAGAAATTCATCAATCTGGCACTATTATTTCACAGCTCTCCTTTAATAATTGATCTGGAGATGACTACTTATAGACTAAATATTCATTACAACATAAAAAAATAAGAAAGCATAAACACTGGTTGCTCTGACAATGAAGTGGGACTGAAATAGAAGCTTTTGATAACAGAGCTCAACATATGATTCTTTATGCACATCAAGTCAAACTCAAACTGTGCTCATAATAACCATTAAAACCATTGGAACAATTTGTTCTTTACAAGCTCATAATGAACCAGTTCATGCATGGCCCCATTTGGCACATTAATTCCCTACTGACAATGGGATTAAATGCTAACTTGTCATTACATGACATTGTAAAACATTGTCATTTCAGCGAATTATCGGTTCGAAAATTTGAGAGTGCTTTACATATAAATTAAAAATAAAGTTGTATTTATTTATTTTAGTTAGAACCACAGAGACCAGAACCAAATTTAAATCAATGTCAGGGTGTTATAACATTAAGCATAGTTACTAGTAACTCAAATGATCTGTGAAAATAATGTTGTTTTCTGCTCAGTGGAATCTTGATACTAGAATAAATCATTAATATCTCAGGTGTGTGAAAAGCATTAAAGATTTGCACTTGTTTCAAGAGATTCAGACATCTGAACAGCATGAAAACCATATACCTCTCATAATGTGTACATGATATACATATTTAGAGTCATGTGACACATGAAGCAGAATCTTTGTTTTCCCATTCCCCATGAATATTACAGTGATAGCTTCTGATCAATAAAAAAAACAACAACCAAAACTCACCATGTTCCACTTTGGAAAGAGGAAATCAGCCCCAATGAACTCAAAGTAATGTGCAAATCCCTCCTTCAGCCAAACGTCCTCCCACCAAACCGGTGTGACTAGATCCCCAAACCACTTGAGATTAAATGCTAACTTGTCATTACATTACATTGTAAAACATTGTCATTTCAGCTAATTATCGGTTTGACAATTTGAGAGTGTTTTACATATAAATTAAAAATACATTTGTATTTATTTATTTTAGTTAGAACCACAGAGACCAGAACCAAATTTAAATCAATGTCAGAAATACTTATCGACATTAAGTATAGTTACTAGTAACTCAAATGCTCTGTGTTTTCTGCTCAGTGGAATCTTGATACTAGAATAAATCATTAATATCTCATGTGTGTGAAAAGCATTAAAGCTTTGCTCTTGTTTCAAGAGATTCAGACATCTGAACAGCATGAAAACCATATACCTCTCATAATGTGTACATTATGATATACATATTTAGAGTCATGTGACACATGAAGCAGAATCTTTGTTTTCCCATTCCCCATGAATATTACAGTGATAGCTTCTGATCAATAAAAAAAACAACAACCAAAACTCACCATGTTCCACTTTGGAAAGAGGAAATCAGCCCCAATGTACTCGAAGTAATGTGCAAATCCCTCCTTCAGCCAAACGTCCTCCCACCAAACCGGTGTGACTAGATCCCCAAACCACTAGAAGAGAAGAAATGAACAATCAATCACCAACAGAAAACACTGTGACTATTATAAAAGATTGATTTTATGTTCACTTGCGAAGAAATTCAACAATTTTTGTTGTTTTGTTCAAGAAAAGTGTTTATGGGTATACTGGAACTAAACTTTATTTGGACAAAACTTCAAAATATCCATGCTTGTATTCATCCAATATCTGCAAAAGCATATTACATCTAGTGGCAAACACATTTTATTAGAAAAGTCCAATACAGCATAAAAATACCTTGTGCTCTTTAAAAGTAGAAGTCCAAATAAACCTTTCTAATAAACAGTTGCACTCTGGTTTAACAGAAAAGTTGTTGACAAAAGGCTTCACAGAACATTGAGAAGCCGGCGGAGCTTCTGAACTATGATTAATAGTGGCTTAAACAATCAATTACCTACAGTTACAATTAAAGCGCATTTTTCTGTATCACAGCATTCACACCTGGGCACTTCGCCAAGGACACCGCAAATGAACAGAACAGAGAAAAATAAGGATTCGATTAAAAAACATCCCATCTGGAAGGTAGAAAGAATCCAAATGACCCCTGCCATTGTGTGCAGATGACAGTGTGCAAAACAGGGCTATTGAATGGAAAAGGTGCAACATTGCAGTTCTAAATGGGCTGAATATTTTCCTGACTCTGAGGCCGTCAAGCAGATGTGTTACTGAACGCCGGATCTCATTGTAGCAGCACACAAACCTTTGCAGGAGTCAAGCCTCTTTCATCTGAACACGACATCATTACAGCAGCTCAAAGCTCAGAACGGGACGTTCATCTGTGACTCAGACACATGGACTGATAGCGTGGAGAGAGACAGCTGGCATTCTGCTCTCAGAGGAGTCTTCTGCTAGTCACACATCAAGTGCCTTCCCATAGTTATAATGACTTGTTCTGCCCTCTTCTGATTTATCAGATGTTCTGATGCTAATGACAGTGAACCAATATAGGGTTCACATCACGTTGATGGGTTCACATCAGGTAGTTCACATCAGGGTTGAACCAATATAGGGTCACATCACGCCATTTATTATGTTTAAAAAGACTGAAGCTGTGCAGAGCAAATTTAATGGATGGATTTGTCTTGAGGGATGACAGATAGACAGACAGATGTTAGACCCTTGGATATGTTTATAATATGGAAAAGTGTCAGGGTTCTGTCACTTCGGTCTAGTGTTATTCATGGTTTTGTGACAGAGCCCTGATACTCCCGTCATGTCCGGGTTTCATGTGAACGCGCGGCTTCGAGTGTGCTCGAGCTGTGCGTTCTCTCGTGCCCTGCCCTGCCCTGCCCTGCCAAGCCTTGCCAGCTGTCCTGTTTTTCCCCTACGGGGTAGTTTTTGTTGCTGTTTTTTTTTTTCAAAATAAAGCCCATTCTCCTGCACAACTGAGTCTTCGCCTCATCCCTTCATCCCCAACCCTGACAGAAAACATTCTACAGAACATCTACTTTTGTGTTCCACAGAAGAAAGAAACCCATACGAGTAAAAATGACGAATCCTTATTCTGTGTAAATTATCTCTTTAAAAGTAGGAAGAAAGTAAAATATATTGTGTTACTGCTCACTTCGTTACATGGCTATTATACTCTGACAGCTCATGAGCCATGGCGGTATGAATAATCATCGTAAGATATCTGTCTGGAGTTCTGTCAGCTTGCATTTTGCATTTGTGCCTGATTAAGCAGTTCAACAACCCTAGAATGTCAATGAACAGTATGAACCATGGGACCCTCGCTCAATTACGTCTTCAACAGTGTCTCTGAGACGGAAGCCGAAGCCAAGGGATTCTGCAACCCACCTCCTTCATTAACAGATACTCTGGAGGAAGTCGTGCAGGGAAGAGTTCATGCTGTACCTCTGTGCTGCAGTATATACAGGATGTTTGAAAAAGAGAAAACATTCAACAGCATCATTTAAAAACAAACTTTAAGTTATGATACTCTCCAAAGCAGCTGAGAATCATATTGAAAAAATCTTCAAGCAAACTCACAATCTTATACAGTAATAGTATTACTGTAAATGCCTGAATAATTGAGTATAAATGTCCTTCATTGGCATTTAACAAGGAGGTTCAGACAAGGTCTGTCTGGTTTCTGACTGCAGGGCAAATGTCATTGCCTTCTCAACTAGAAAACCGCAGGAAAGAAGTCCTTAGGTTGTATTTTAGTGCAAGCTCAAATATTATACGGCTCATAGACTCACACCTGCATCTCCCACACAAGCACTATCGTCTAAAATCCCTTACAAAACAGAAATATAGTTCGTTTTTTTATTAAGGAAAGTTTGTGTATATTTTGCCAGTATATTTTGTAGTAAATATAATAATATAAATGTACTAGTTGTAAGTGAACTATTTCAATATTTCTTGGGACTAAATTGGCCCACGTTTTAATTTATAAAAGTATACTTTGAAGTGCACTTTAAATATCAAAATCGTATTAAAAACATATTTGATTTAAAACTGCAAAGTATGTATAAAAATAAATATTTGAACCACTATTAAATCCTTTTTGAGCTTATTACAGTAATTCAGTCTTAGCTTAGCAACATGCTAACATCAAACTGAAATGAACAATGAGCATTAACTTTCTCATATGCTTTTTCTCATACTTATGAGAATCAATTTCAATGAAGATTCTTCCCCAGAAGGCAGCTACCTCTATAGACAGCAGACATAAAGGCAGCTCATTTCTGGAGCAGAGCCACCTTCACACTTCCGGTTTGAGCTAGTAAAACAAATGTGACTGTTTATCATCAATCTCAGTAAACCTGAATTAAATGAACCAGAATTGGAAAATGCTCCAAATCACAAGAAATTTGAAACACTCTGTTTTGAGTGACAAAGTTTATTTATTTGTCAGTATTCAGAGTGAGAGTGTGAAATCCCCAATTTCATATGTGTTTACAGACGCCGTCTTTTATAAACAATGGGGAGGATAACACCAGCCAACAGACATGAGTCATTTAGTCAAGACTCAGTTCCACTGACAGACTCAGACATTCATCCTCATATTTAATATCTAACTGTGCTTTTAAAGCAAAGGTTTTGAGATGTGTGTGACGTATAAGAACCGAAGCCTCACTTTCCTATTATATTCAAACCAAGAGGGCAGAATGTCATCTCTCCAATCGGTGGAAAATAAGAAAACTCAACATCAGCTGCATCAGCCTCTAATAGGTTCATGTTATTGGCTGAATAACTGCATATGAAGGGCTGTGGCAGCATCATTTAATCTGAGAGGCTGAAATGAGATGAAAATTGAACCGTGATTGAGAGTCTGTGGCATATAAACCTCATCGCTGGCGGGGGCAAATCTACTAACAATCCACTACAGTATCTGACATTAAAGTGAGCCAGTATAGAGAGAGAGGTGGTCCTGAGCCCCAGAGAGCCAAAGGATAAACTTATACAATAAAAACAAAGCCTGTCGTCCACTAATCAATTCTCTGCAGGCAGTCGGAGCGAGCAACGAGATACAAATGTGATTTATCAGACGCCGGCACTTTGCCACCAGCTCGAGTTATTAAAGCACAGACAGGCCTTTTAATATATGACAGAATAAGCGCTGGATGAGGACTGATCTAATGCATTCACAATGAATGTGTCAATCAATATGACAGGTGAGCACAAGCTCCGCCCACTCTGACTCTCTGAGCTCGGCTGAGTTAATCTACACTGGAAAACAATTAGCTGTGTGCAATTGAACTCTATATGACAATGATTCCTATGAGATTGAAGCAGAGAAACAGTTTCAATAGAAAAAAATGGCTTCTTAATTAAGAACATAAAGATGAGCAAAAGCTCTAGAGAGCTGTGAAACAAAAGTTCGAATTAAAAATGCGTGACGGATAATCTCTGTCTTTTTTATTCATACTGTAAATAAGCATACTTACTGTACTCTCTCACACACACATTTGTGTTTAAAGCTAATTTGGACTGACTACATGATTTCAATATTTAAGTTAGCACAATTTTGTTTTAGTGAATTGATGACTAATTCATATGAATTTGTATAATCTCATGCCTTATTGATGGTTAAATTTAGGGTGGACCTTCATGTTTAAATTTTTCCTAAAAATCAGACGTTTCCATATGAATCGCGTTATACAGAATACACTGTAAAACGGTCTACATTGAATACTGCATACTGCGTTTATGAAATAGCATGCAATGCAGTACAAAACATGTATAAATAAACAAATAAAACAGTAAATTGTAGTCAAAAGTCTATATAGTATTAATACGACTTGTATAATAGTACTTCAAACTATGCTGTGCTGTACATATACATACATGTGAATTCATTGGACATATTTCAGTTTTCTGCATGTAAACAGCAACACTAGTCAATATTATAGTTCCAGCCTCCACTGCTGCTTCTTTTCAATTATTCCTGATCATAAAACAAGGGTTCATAAGCAGAGAACAGTCTGATCTGGGATACCCTCATGAATTTCAGCTCTAAAAATATAAAATATGCACATCATTGCTGTTTCTGCAATAATATCATGATTTCATGCTCCCTGTGAGAGTGTTTTACTGTATAAGGTTCAGAGTGAGTTCAGACGGAGCTGTATTATCTGTGCAGAACTGATAGATGAGGGGATTGCCTTCCTTTATTTCTTTCTCCCTAAAAATAAGTCAAAAAGTGAAAACAAAAAGAAAAAAGGAAAGCACTGCAGACATGCTGTTTCGTCCCGCTCATTGAGCTTTTATCAAAGCAACGTTATCTAGAACACAATGCAGAGCTGCGATTCAACAGCACACGAGGAAGACTATTCAAGAGATGAATCCAGAACAATAGGCCTGCTGGAGAGCGCAGAACATCTCCAAAACGCTCATAAATAATCCACCGTAACAAAAGACACTACAATCCAAGGTTCTCAGCAAACATAAGAGCTGCAAACAAAAGCCGGTGGAAAATGAGCATATGCAATGAATAATTCCACCATTTCCTTTACAATTCATGATAATGATGCATTTCTGGGCTTAAAGTCCTTTACTGAACACCATTTCATTGCCAAAAGTAAAAAAGCTGCTTGTTTGATCTGCGTCTAATAGTTTGCAATGATGTAAAGTTACAAAAAAATAGGTTATTTAACACAAGAAAGACAAGCGAAACAATCCAGAGAGAGAGCAAAACAGTGAGAAAATCAAAGGGATGAAGGAAAGAAATCTTGACTTTCACTCTCCCAATGGACGAGCTCTTTTACTATGAGCTGTGCATCATATTCTCCAGATGTCCAATTACATCTGCTCCTGTTCTGCTCTTTAACTCAACAACTGACCATCTTCACACTTTCTTTTACTCTCTGACTTCTGGAGAATTTCTCTTTCTGCCTTTCTTTCCATGAATTCTGCACTGGCCTTTTTAGATGACGAAGACAGGTCTGAGAGGTGCTAAATTTTATATAATTATGATTCTACAGCTGCTTTATGTTTCTCATAGGACAATAAACAGCATTGACGGGACATGCTGAGTCAAAACCGGAGAGCTTGTAATATGTGTGATGGTTAAAAAAGGAAATGCACCATGTTTTAAAAGAGAGATCTTCTGAATCATGATCAGATTCACTGCTGGAACAGATATAGATAAGATGCCTCAAACAGAATGGGTAATTTTCAGGCCTGATTGAAGTATTGCATCTTAAATGGAGGTGCAGTACATCAATGGTCATGAAACGAATAGCACAAGATGACTCGGACCCAAGATGATCCACCGTTATAACTGGACTAAATTAGTCCATTATGTAGTCTCATTACATATAAAAGCTGCTATATGTATAAATCTGAAATTCTCTCATCTTCAACCCAGCAAGATAAAGTTTTAATGACCGTAAAATAACTACAAGACAGCTAAATAACCTCATGATACTCCATGAAAATAAGGTTTACCTGATGGCAGATCTCGTGCACCACCACCATGGTGAGCTCCATCTGATAGGAAAAGGAGGAGACGTCAGGATCCAACAAGATCTTCTGCTCCACAAACACACTCAGGCCCCAGTTCTCCATGGCTGCATACGGATGCTTCGGTACTGCCAGCAGATCTGCACACAGTGTGGAAGATCCAAGCTCAATCACGGGAAACCAGGATTGTGATACAAGGCAACAAGTACAACAAACAGCAGCTCACTCAAACCAAGTATTGTGATAGCACTGTATATGAATAATCTTGCTCATTTATAAATGATGTTTGAAACAGACAAACGTTCTTCTGTACTGTGCATCATGGAACAAGTGCTCTAATCCAGATGTCATTTGAAGTGGATTAGACTTTAATTAAATGCATCTATCTTCTAATTACTATAATCAAAGATCATTGAATTTTAAACCCAAAACCAGACACAGCAAAGCAACAAAACACGCAGCTCCGTAATCATATTTCCCTCCAAACATATTTAAAATAGCTCCTTTACTCAAGCCAGTGTATCAGTGACTCAGCAGACGGCGAATCAGCTGTTGAAACGCCTCCACCTCCATCAGCCCGTCCCAAAAACCATTCATATGCCAATGAGAACAGAAGCAGTTAAACCTCTGGCACGGTTTAATCCACATCTTATAATCAGCCACAGAGGAAGAGGAACTGTTGAATGCTCTAACATGATTATCTGCCGGGCTGGAGTTTGAGTGTCTTATTTGCATGTTTCATGAATTGGCCTGGAAGCAGCTGCAGAGGTTTGGAAGGAAGCTGCAATCGTCATGGCGACTGATAAAGCTGCAAAGCTGCATTAAAAGTGAGCAGCACTCAGACGCTTCACTGATAATGACGAGCCCCAGGATAGTACATTCACGACTTAAGAGTAATTTCAGAATCAGACAGCGTAGGTTTAACTGGCCATTGTTAACATTCTTTATGGACGAAAGACTTGATGCTCTTTTAATTGGGCTTTTATACAGATTCATATTGAAATTACACAACTGATGCTCTTGAAGAGAGAGACAACAGTACTTGTACTTCAACTCAACCAACTTCCAACTTCACAAATTTCAAGATACAAAACCAGACCAAGACTAAACACCTCAAAGCCCAGATCAGTATGTAAATATGATAATACTTTAGTATATATCTAGGTACTTGAACAGCCTACTTCTTGAATGGGGAAACAGACATATGTATGTTAATTACTGCAACTATAAACTGTAAGTAATCATTATAATCATTATATTTATCGTACAAAAATATGACATTAGGAAAAACACCACCATGTCCAGTGTGATATTACATTCAAACAACAATTCAATAAAAGGGTAATATTTAGAACTTACATTGGTTCAAGGTTCAAGGTTCTTTATTATTCGTCACATACACACATACATATCACATCGTCACATTCATCACTCTCCCCTCCATCCTGGATATTTTCCTTACACGATGCTCCAGCAAAGCAAAAAGTATCGTGGAGGACCCCACCCACCCCTCCCACAGTCTCTTCCAGCTCCTACCCTCAGGTAGACGGTACCGGAGTATCAGAGCCCGCTCCGCCAGACTGCTCAACAGCTTTTTCCCCCAGGCTGTGAGAGCCCTGAACTCACATCACACCGCCCCTCTCTGAAACCCCAAACAAACCCCCCCCCACCTTACCACATCTCAGGAAAAACTGTTAACTTTTATCTCTGTGGAATTCAGGTGAGCGGGCCTGCACAAGCCACCTGTAGCAACACACTCTCCTCTGCATGCACTAGACACTTTCACACACCATTGTGTGTCCATAATCCCACAAAAGACTGATTGAAATATATGACTGTAATGTATGTATGTTTACTGGCTCATGCACCACAAATCACCTTACACTGTTCCCCAGCCAGCTGCTTGAATGTCTCTCTTTTGCACATGTACAGTATTTGAAGTCATCTGCACAGTTGTACAGTTTGTATTTTATTTTATTTTTTAGTTCATGTATAGGTAACCACTTTTATATATAGTATATGTATAGTCAAAGCTGACAGTAGGTTAGTTTGTGTATAGGTTTATACTGTTGTTGTATATCTGTATTTATGTAGCACCGTGGTCCTGTGAGGCACGACATCTCGTCCCACTATATGTCCACACATGTAGTGGAATGACAATAAAGCTCAACTTGACTTGATACACAATCATACAGAGTATAATCAGTAGTGAAATGCAAGTAGAATTGAAGAAAAATACAGCATAAACATGAGGAAAGTGAGGAGAAAAAAATAACCCCAAGACTATGCTCCTATTATTATTATTATTATTATTATTCCTCTATTGTTTTGGAAATTGGATAGTTTCTATCATCTACTGCTGTAAGCTAAGCTATTATAAGTCACAATATATGTAGTTGATATGTAAAGCTCCACTTTTTGGATTGAACAGTTTCATTTTGACAGTGCTGTGACATTGCAGAAACCATGATGATGCAAAGTTGGAGAAATTCCACCTCTCTCTGTCATTCACTCTTTCACATCTGCTATTAAAAGAAGCTGAAAGAATCTTCAAGGGGAAGATGAAGGGACAAAACAGAGGGGGTGTGTAGACCAGGGCATGGTGAATGGCAGGAGACGCAGTTACAAGAACGTCTGAAAAAACAGCAAGATCAAAATAAACAAACATCTTGTGTTTTCAGAGAGCAGAACCTCCACTAGCTCCACTAAAGCAATTATTCATCACGTTTCTCACACCTCGGTCTGTTTCACACACACACACACACACACACACACACACACACACACACACACACACACACATACACACACAGCCTGAGGTATAATTCTGAGCATTCAGATCTAGCTCGAGGTCTGCATGACCTGCATTGCTCTTTAAGGCTGTTTTAGGGCGAGCGGTCCTAGGGCGACACAGGAAGTATGACAGAAGAAGGCAGGAGGAAGTAAACGTGACGCTTTTCTCACAGCAGGGTTCAGTCTGTCAGCGCACAACTGCTCTCATTCAGCACAGACGCACTTAATGTTCACTTAAATGTTCATAAACATCAGCATGACACTTGTCTGTTTATAGAGCAGAAGAATATAAAATAATATTTGCATCTCTACATTTTGCTTCTCTTATGTGTTTCCTTCTTTTCATCTGTCTGTCTATCTATCTATGTGTCTGGTTGCTATTTGGTATTTTACATATATCGTTTTTAGCAAATGTGTTGCTAGTAAGATTTAGTTGGTTATTTACAAGTTTCATCTAAAAAGATCCCACAACCAAGTCTTTATGATATTCTTGTTTATAGACATGACTCAGCTTCATCTTTCGGTGTTCCGTAAGTGTTGTTTTCACCAGATGAAAGTAGCAGGTTTGATTGTTTAGAAGAGTAATATAGCACACATCTCCTCAACAAGACATTATTTGAGGCATCATTCATGTACAAGTATTTCAGGAAGAGATACACGCTTCAATTTAATACTTAGTTTGTTCAAATCAATAAAAATTAGACTTTTGTTTCAACCATTTAAAGGCAGGAATGACCACCATATTTGACATAATCTGTGTTCACACAACACCTTGTTAACAAATATCACCTTCAAGCACAGTTCTTCCCACAGGCGAAGGCATTTCCAATTATTATATACTGTAGTTATTGGACACACAGCGCCTGATGTTGTTATGACTCACTATGATTACACTGTATTTGTCTCAGAGGAAAAGGAGCTCTGATAGGAAGAAACCCTGAACCCCAAACCACTGAAAATACTTAATGAAGTTTCTTCATACGATTACTACACTTAATGACCATCAAGGCATCTGTGTTTGAAGTTGTTGTCCATGAACATGCACAGAGCTAGTTCTTTTGAGGCTAGTCCTGTGTGTGAGGGCATATAAGGGCCATTCATTAGCATCCTGCTTATTCACCCTCAATGCACTAAAAATACACTGTGAGAAATGGAAAGATACATGAATCTGTTTACTCTGTTTACCCTGGTATACTTAATCTGCTGCAGTACAGACAAGTACAGTGAGAAATTATGACCATTCAAATTAAAGCTTAATGCTCATCAAACTGAAATATAATGCTATTGCTAACTTCACTTTATGCTTGCATAATAATTTTTTTAATCACCACACTATATTCATAGTTCCCCTTCATGGGAACTCGAACTGCGTCCCCTAGGGGTCGCTACGGGGAACGCCCTCAGCGTGACTCGGTCTGAAGATACATATGAAAAACACCACCTGTTGGCGGCGACAGCCCAGCGTCACTACCGGTGTACCACAATATAAGTGCCGCCGGAGGATACATCATCAGCTTTTCGTCTTCACTGACTGGTTTGTTTGAAGCGTGCAGAGTGAATCTGGTAAGAGTACAGTTTTCTAACTCTACTATGGCGAGCACTAGCAAGGCGTTTAGGAAGTGTGTGGATCCGTGTCCTCGTTATTTGACACCCGATGACACACACGACTGTTGCGTCTTTGTTTGGGCATGGAGCACGACGCGCGATGTCCTTGAGGGGCGGTTTGCGTGCATTGTGAGCGGCTCTCTATGAGGAAGCTCAGCTCTCGCCTGTCCCTCTTTTCGAGGAAAGAGGGCGGCGTCTGCTTCCCGCGATTCAAGACCCACCGTTGCCGAGGCACGGAGGCGAATGAAATCGTGGGGTTCGCAGTTGGATGTGGCCGATAAGCTGGAAAGGGACCGCCCCCTTTTCGCGCGTCGGCCGAGAACGAGAGTGAGCTGCTGGATTGTGATGATGCGATCTTTCTGACATCATTAGATGCAGCAGCTAGTGCTCCGCTGCATATGAACGAGTTTTGGAGGTTATGGATTATAAAAATAAATTTAAATAACCCCCAGCTCGAGTGAGCCTTCCTTTCTTCATAAATCTCGATGTGGAGGTTGAGAAGGAGTGGGAAAAGCTAGTTTTTCTCGTATTCATAGGTTTCAGCATACTAGTTATGCTGACACTGAGGGGATGCGTGAAAATGGCTATGAGGGGATGCCCCCTGTGCAAGAGATGATAACCAGCTTATCTCTCTATGGCGAGACATCCTCTCTCAAGGCTCCCTCCTGGCCATCTAAGCCCCTGAATCTCGCTTAAATGGCAGGGCATATGCAGCAGCAGGTCAGACCGTCGCCGTCGTTGCACAAGGCGTACCAGACTGACCTGCTAAAGTCCTGGATAAGGTCCAGGTCTGAGCCCGAACAACCAGGGGTCCTAACCCATCTCGGTCTGAGGATCAGAGATGGGCTTAGAAAACTAGTCTCGCGACTCATGCCCTCCCCTCCTGCGGCTAGGGTGAGACAGAGGCGGGTCAGAGAGAGCAAGCCCTCTCATTCCTCTCTAATTCCCTGTAACCACCGTAAACTCCACCGACCGAGGTTAGGTGGAAGTTTCCCGCCTAGGCGCTCCCTTGTGGGCGGAGTTCCCTCTCATTCTGAGGAATGAGTTCTCCGCTCCTCAGAGCTCTGTGATAGGTCGCTCTCCGTGCTGGTCGAGCTAGCATTGCTCCCCTCACTATAGAGGGTTATCTATGAGCATGCCGCTCCCTGCTGAGCGTCTGAGTTCCTTCTCATTCTGAGGAATGAGTTCTCCGCTCTCAGAGCTCGATATAGGTAGCATTATAGGCTCTCATTCTGAGGAATGAGTTCCCAACTAAGAACTGCAGTCAGGTGGACCTATGATGACTTCAGGCAGGTTCTGTATTCTCGAACTGCCTTACTGATGGTCTGGACGTGAGTCCCCTCGGAGGTTTCTGCGGATCCTCCTGGATCTTCAGTCATTCTGGTCACCACTGCAAGGGTAGAGCCAGCATTACTCCCCTCACGATAAGAGGGTTACCTATGAGTATGCCGCTCCCTTCTGAGCGGCTGAGTGTCTTTTCATTCTGAGGAATGAGTTCTCCACTCTCCAGAGCTCGTTATAGGTAGAGCTAGCATTGCTCCCCTCGTTAGAGGGTCACCTTTGAGCATGCCGCTCCCTGCGGAGCGTCTGAGTTCCCACTCATTCTGAGGAATGAGTTCTCCGCTCCTCAGAGCATTGTGATAGGTCGCTCTCCTTGCGGGTCGAGCTAGCATTGCTCCCCTCACTATAGAGGGTTATCTATGAGCATGCCGCTCCCTGCTGAGCGTCTGAGTTCCTTCTCATTCTGAGGAATGAGTTCTCCGCCTCTCAGAGCTCGTTATAGGTAGAGCCAGCATTACTCCCCTCATTAGAGGTTACCTATGAGTATGCCGCTCCCTTCGAGCGTCTGAATGTCCACTCATTCCGAGGAATGAGTGTTCCGCTCCCAGAGCTCGCTGTTGGTAGAGCCAGCATTGCTCCCTCACCCAGAGGGCCACCTATGAGCATGCCGCTCCTTCTGAGCGGCGGAGTTCCCTCTCATTCTGAGGAATGAGTTCCCCGCTCTCCAGAGCTCATGGTTGGGCTCGACGCCCCTCTGAGTGGCGGAGTGTCTTCTCATTCTGAGGAATGAGTTCTCCGCTCCTCAGAGCTCTATGATAAGTCGCTCTCCTGCTGGTCGAGCTAGCATTGCTCCCCTCACTATAGAGGGTTATCTATGAGCATGCCGCCCCTGCTGAGCGGGAGTTTCCCTCATTCTGAGGAATGAGTTCCCCGCCTCCAGAGCTCATGATGGGGCTTGCCGCTCCTTCTGAGCGGCGGAGTGCCTTCTCATTCTGAGGAATGAGTTCTCCACTCTCAGAGCTCGTTATAGGTCTCACTCTGAGGAGTGAGTTCTCCGCTCTAGAGCTCCTCATTGGTAGCTGAGTTCCTCTCATTCCGAGGTGAGTTCTCCGCTCTCCAGAGCTCGCCCGTCGGTAGAGCTAGCACTGCTCCCCTCAACCAGAGGGTCACCTATGAGCATGCCGCTCCCGTCTGGCGTCCGAGTTTCTCCGCCCCCAGAGCTCTGTGATAGGTCGCTCGCCTGTTGGTCGAGCCAGCATTGCTCCCCTCAACCAGAGGGTCATCTATGAGCGTGCCGCTCCCTTCTGGCGTCTGAGTTCCTCTCACTCCGAGGAATGAGTAGTTCTCCGCCCAAGGCATAGAACGTTCTAATAAGTGCACACGCAAGACTTTGGGCACTTTTCTAAAATCCACTTAGTGGTAAGTCCGCACATTAAAGATTCTGCGTTCTTTCTAAAAATCCCGTAAGGGTAGGGTTCTGGCGCACTGCTTCGGTGCCCTTTTTGAGCTGGTTAAAGCCCCGGTTTGTGCCTTGGGCCCCGCTCCCTGTCCCATATATGTTGGGTCCAAAAAAGGAAAGGGGTGTACACTACCAAGAGGTCTGTTGAGACAGTTCCCTCAGTAAGCTTGGGAGAGCAAGTGGTAACCCCTGAGTGATCGGCCAGGACCTAGTGAGCCAGGTGCCTGGCCATATCCCCTTGAAGGAATCTTTTCTGATTCCAAGACCTTGAGCTCTACCCTAGGCCCGGTAATCCCGGCGCCTAACAGGTAAGTACTAGAGTGCAGCTCGGGCCTTTGGCCGAAGGGGATAATATCACTGACAGCCATCAGCCGTCCCGGGGGAAACTTCCTTAAGCCGGGTATAGTTGGCTTAGTGCTCGCCTTTTTTGCGAAATTGGCTTGCATTCCCCTCAGCATGGTGAAGTGGGTATAACGTTCCCCGTAGCGACCCCTAGGGGCGCAGTTCGAGTTCCCATGAAGCGTCTCAGGTTACGTATGTAACCATGGTTCCCAGTGGGGAGCGAGACACTGCGTCCCCTGGGCTTTGAGCCATGCTTCGGACGCAAGCTTCAGGCGAAGAAGCTGATGATGTATCCTCCGGCGGCACTTATATTGTGGTGCGCCCGGTAGTGACGTCATGGGCTGTCGCCGGCCAACAGGTGGTGTTTTTCATATGTATCTTCAGACCGAGTCACTGAGGCGTTCCCGTAGCGACCCCTAGGGGCGCGGTGTCTCGTTCCCCACTCGGGGAACCATGGTTACATACGTAACCTGAGACGATTTCTAATGATCACATTCTACATCACTAGAAAAGACTCCAGCTTCAACATAAGACTTTTGTTCTCATATAGAATCAATCATATTAATGCAGTTGAAACAGCGACAATAACAAACTTTCAATCCAGCATTAGCAAAGCCAACGCTTTAGGCTTCATATTCTTCAGCTGTTAAAGCTATAAGCTCTGTCTTGTTTCTTCTGATTAATATCTCAGATAAGAGTTAAAACAGCCTGACTTCAGTGCTGGACTCTTGCAGTGTGAGTCTGTTTAGCATGTTGAGGTGATGGAGGTCTGAAAGTTCCAGCTTTTAGCAGTGGTTTTCACGTCCGTGCTTGATTACAATACAATTCTTTTATTACACATTTATTATACATTTAAAGCTACAATGTGTCCACAACACTGTTTTCAGAAATGGCATCTGAATTGGCATTTAGTTATATTTACAAAAAACTGGTCAAATTCAAACTCTTGCTCGTGTGATGTTGCTAAACTATATCATGTGAATGACAACATTTCATAAAGGTGCATTCTTTGAACACTAGGTTGTTGCTGACGAAACAAACTGGTTTGTGGCACAAACAGTTTTACCATTAACTGTACTGTGGTAAACCGTTGTTTTACTGTAGCATCAATGTTTTAAAAACCAAACAAAAAAACATTTCTAATATATTCAGTTCGCTGCTAAGGTTGGTAATACACAGTTCAACTTGAAAGCTTATCATCAAAACCATCAGTGTAAACAAAACACCTGAAACAGAGTGTGGGTTTACTGCTTTGAATCTCTCTAGTTGTCTTTTTTTGTCGTATATAATGGAGCCCTTGTCAGGACACAGAATTGTGCTTTATTCGTCAGTGGTGTGGGTGTGAATCCGGTCTGAATTTAGAGCAGGTTGAGAGCGTTTAATCAGCAGCTGATCAAAAGGACTTTCATGTTGAAATGTTATGTTTCTAGTGGTTTCCACCCAGCTATATCATGAAGGCTTGATGTCAAATGTTTCCAGACCTTAAAGTTTCTCACCTAGATACTAATTATCAAAATTATCTTCCCAATTTGCACAGATTTTTCCTTTGATGTCTCTGCATGTGGAGACTCAGTTTGCAGCTTGGTAATTGGTGAAATTTAGTTGGCTAATTAGGCCACAAATTTCACCTTCGCCTTCAGAACTGCCTTAATTCTTCTTGGCATAGATTGAACAAGGTGTTGGAAACATTCCTCAGAGATTTTGGTCTATATTGTCATGATAGCATCACGCAGTTGCTGCAGATTTGTCGGCTGCACATCCATGATGTGAATCTCCCGTTCCACCACATCCCAAAGCTGCTCTATTGGATTGAGATCTGGTGACTGTGGAGGCCATTTGAGTAAAGTGAACTCATTGTCATGTTCAAGAAACCAGTCTGAGATGATTTGAGCTTTGTGACATGGTGCATTATCCTGCTGGAAGTAGCCATCAGAAGATGGACACACTGTAGTCATAAAGGCATAGACATGGTCAGCAACAATACTCACAGTATGCTGTGACATTAAACAATGCTCAATTGGTACTGAGGGGCCCAAAGTGTGCCAAGAAAATATCCCCCACACCATTACACCACCACCAGCAGCCTGAACCATTGAGACAAGGCAGGACGGATCCATGTTTTCATTTACTTTACGCCAAATTCTGACCCTACCTTCTGAATATCGCAGAATAAATCGAGACTCATCAGACCAGGTAACGTTTTTCCAATCTTCTACTGTCCAATTTTGGTGTGTCTGTGTGAATTGTAGCCTCCGTTTCCTGTTCTTAGCTGACAGAAGCGGCACCTGGTGTGGTCTTCTACTGCTGTGGCCCATCTGCTTCAGGGTTCGATGTGTTTACATTTACATTTACATTTATCCATTTAGTAGATGCTTTTATTCAAAGCGACTTACAACTGAGGAATACAATAAGGGATACATTATAAAGAGGCAAACAGACACAGGAAATGCTTTTAATACAAATGTATAGGCATTGTTCAGAGCAAATTCTAGCCAGACAGTGAGAGGTTAAGAGAAAGAGAGCAAAGTTAAGGAAAGAGAGTGAAGGTTTTTTAAGAAGAAGTCAAGTGATGACGGAAGAGATTAGTTTTCAGGTGTCGCTTGAAAATTGTCAGGGATTCAGCATTCCAGATGGGGGTGGGAAGTTCATTCCACCAGCCAGGAACGGTGACTGAAAACGTTCTGGAGAGTGATTTTGTGCCTCTCTGTGATGACACAACGAGGCGACGCTCGCCCGCAGATCTCAGACTTCTTGAAGATATGTAGATTGCTATAAGTGAGTGGAAGTATGAGCTGCAACCGGGAGCCAGTGCAGGGAGATAAAGAGAGGTGTAACATGGACCCTTTTGGGTTTGCTGAAGACCAGTCATGCTGCTGCATTCTGAATCATCTGTAAAGGTTTGATTGTGCATGATGGAAGTCCAGCTAGAAGAGCATTGCAGTAGTCCAGTCTAGAAATGACAAGGGCCTGGGCAAGAAGTTGTGCAGCATGCTGTGTAAGGAAGGGCCTAATCTTTCTGATGTTGTGCATTGCAAACCGGCAAGATCAAGCAGTTTTTGCAATGTGGTCATTGAAAGTCAGCTGGTCATAAAAAATTACACCAAGATTTCTGACTGAAGCTGATGGAGTAATTGTTGATGAACCTAACTGAATCGTGAAGTCATGCTGTAGAGTTGGAGTGGCAGGGAAGACAAGAAGCTCAGTCTTTGCCAGGTTGAGCTGTAGGTGATGTTCTTTCATCCATGCGGAGATGTCCACCAGGCAGCTATCGTTGGATCATCTGGTCGAAATGAGAGATAGACCTGTGTGTCATCAGCATAGCAATGGTATGAGAAACCATGTGCTTGTATAATGGGACCCAGTGATGTATTGTATGTGGAGAAGAGGAGGGGTCCAAGAACCAATCCTTGAGGAACCCCAGTGACCAGTTGATGCGTGTTGTGCGTTCAGAGATGGTATATTCTGCATACCTTAGTTGTAACGAGTAGTTATTTGAGTTACTGTTGCCTTTCTATCATCTCGAACCAGTCTGCCCATTCTCCTCTGACCTCTGACATCAACAAGGCATTTTCATCCACACAACTGCCGCTCACTGGATATTTTCTCTAGTTCGGACCATTCTCTGTTAACACAAGAGATGGTTGTGCATGAAAATCCCTCAAAAAAATTCTCACATGTTCTTTTTTATAAAAAAAATTCTGTCTTCTTTATTCTTACTTTATTTACTCATTTAAAACAGCACTGGATTTTATGTCCCAATGCAGTGTAGAGAAGTCAACACAGGGTCATGACTCCAGCTTGTCAGTTTCTTCATCTTCAGAGACACACAAACTTCACAGAAACCAACAAAAATAGATGAATAGATGAGATGATTGTTTTAAATAATCTGAAATAATGAACAGCAGAATGTCTGCCCTCATTTAACACTGACCTTTATTAAGCTCAGGAGCGCATGAGGCTAAATATGAGGAGAGAGGGATGAATTTGAGTCTCTGTAAGTGTGTTCATGGTAAAGTGGAGAGACTTGTCTCGGTCCACAGCACCCCTGACGCCCTGCGGTCTGCTCTCGCATCTGAGCGGTTAACACTGGCAGCGGGGCAGAAGAGAGCAGCCCTTCATGGAGATGCAGTGGTGCCTGAGGAGAAAAGCCTCCAGAGAGGGTCAAACAGATGCTCTCAGCTCGTCTCATTGTCACACAGTTCACTCCACCTCTCCACGAAGCTCTGTGCTCATCTCACACATTCACTAACAACTTTTCCCTCCGTTATATCAAACCATCAGAACTGCATTTCAGCATTTGCTCCCTTCAACAGGACGACTGCATTTCTGGAAAGTATTAATTAAGACGGACCTCCAATAAACCATTTGACAGCTTTAATACTCAGGATTAGTTTTATGAAAATGATTTGGCATCAGTCTAAAGCAAAAGCATAATAAATTGGTATAGCTCAGAGTTGCTCGTTCATAGCTTGAGTCTTAATGAAGTATTTGGCTGTTTTAATTAGGCTAGTTTCAGAAAATCCTTTAGGAGACCTAAAAGTAGACACAAAAGAGACAATGCTGATGTGAAATAAGAGTATGGAGCTGTACAATCAATGATTTGTTTTTATCCCAATTAACTTTTTGTGTTTTGTCAAATTTTATATGTTGAAAATTAGTAGAATGATTCATGTTAGTTAAAGCTTCTTAAAATAATTTCATGTTTCATTTATGTGAGTAAAGTTTAAATAGTTAATGTTTGTTTAAGTTTTCATTCTTAATTTTATGTAAGGATTTATCTTCTCACAGAGCTGTGTGTTAGTCATCTAATGCAACTTCCTGCGCATTTCATAACCCTTTTTCATTTAGCGGCCGTATCATTCCCAGACTTGACATCTGTGAACGTTCTTCTAACATGTTCCCGGTCTCTCTCTCTTCTCACAGCCTCCATCCAACCCACAGCGTCCCGTTCTTAACCTGATAACACAATCAATCGCAATGTCAGCCAGTGTGAGCACTATAAGCACTATTACAGCTCCAGCTGGAGCGTCCTGCTAGTATCAGCTCTCTCTAATGATGTCTGCGGCCTATTCTGCTCATCCACAAATAACAGCTGCTGAAATGGAGAGAAGTCTTTAGAGGCGAGAGGCAATAACAGTGAGAAGTGGTCAAATTCATGTGCTCGCTACAAATCAGAGCCGCACCGGAGCAGAACGGAGGGACACAAACATTTTTTTTCTTCTGGGCTCCCGTGAGAAGTACTCCGGACCGGGTGGAATTATTATGACACAGATCAGTGAGCCACAGACATTGTCCTGAAACACTCCAGCGGTTTTCTGCTCTTCATTTGCTATTCGTCTTTATCAGTAATTGGAAGAGGAGGAAAGGCGAAGCTGCTTATTATTTGACTTTTTGTCTCTCTGCTGACACCGGGAGCCGCACTGATGTAGGGATGCAAAGTGTACGAGAGGCAGAAATAGATAAATATTCAAAGCCGTGAACTTGCACTTTAATGTGTGTGACTGTGAAATTATCAGCAGAGACTGCTGGGAAGACACAGCATATTTACTAAAGCGCAGAGGGACGGCTGAACAGAAGGAAAACGAGCTCAGAAAATTCCCTCAGTTGTAGTAAACTATTAAAATGCTTCGTAAGGCGCTTTCACAGCAGCGTCTTCAAACCAAAGCAAACAATGTGCTACAGCAAACGTATTATAGGGATAATTAATAGTTGCTTTTCTTTTGGTACATCCTGAAAATGTCCATGAAAAACAATGTGTGGCTTTGTCAAAAACCTGAAATGGAACGGAAACCATTTTAAAACACGAGTTGAAGCAACATATTGTTTGTTTGGCTGCTTCATTTTTCTCTTCCTCATGGCACAGCAGGTTCCTTTCTTCTGTTATTCCTGCCAAACTTGGTCTTGAGCCTAATTGAGCCTAAAACATTCAGAAACCCAAAGCACTCCCTCAACAAAACAAATGCAGCAAATGTAGAAGAGAACAGATGAGCATTGTTATTTTGTTATTTTACTCTGAACATTCATTTAAAAACACAAACCAAGTGTTCTGACCACCATGAGACATGATACAAATAGACAATGATACAACTAGATGTTTACATTTTAAATAAAAATTAGTGATGTTTGCTTGCGTAAAATGTGATGCTATGATGCTAATGTGCTGTGAATAGATGCTATAAAGCTTTAGCCTACGACATGCTTTTGCTAAAGTGTTTTAGGTGGATGCTAGGTGGTTGCTAGTATTTTGCTATGTGTTTGCTAAAGTGTTTTGAGGGTATGTTAGCACATTGCTACTTTATGCAGCAGCTTACCAAACAGCACTATTAAACCCAGTAACACTCTCATGTTTGTTTTGAGTGTAAGATGAGATTTCTGGGTGTTTCAACATCCTAAAATGTTGCACTCGGCAAAATCATAGCTACACCTCATTAGCACTCAGTGGGTAACTAGTGGCTCCCTCCACAGTTTCCATCCTAACCTCACTGTTGACCTTTGTCTAAATGTCAGGGCTGATATTAGAGGAAACTACACACAACAACTACAGCAGTGTATAATAAGGCTTGTTTATTCAGGAGAAACTGGGTCAGATTTGTTTCTGGAAATTACTGCTGGTTCAACTTCACATTTAATCCTGCTTAAAGTCAAGTGAGATGTTGGCCGTGTAACCTACACAGCGTTAGCATCAACAGCCATTGAGTCTAATGTCTGCTGGTGCTTCTCCAGTCAAGAGCAGGTCTGAGATCAGATCCATCAATATAGAGACTCTCAAACCCAAAACACTTCAGTACCGACGAACACTTGACTATGAGAGCTGAACTACAGAAAGTAAGCGCCATCTCATTAAAGTGAACACTATTTTAAATACATGAATTAAAATGTCCTTATGTTAAACTATTTAATATGAAAAAATAAGATCATCGACAGTAACCTGCTCTTGAAAAAACAGTACAGTATAGTCTATATCGGCTATTTATCTTTAAATATTAAATTAAAGTGGGCATTTTCTTACAGTCAAGTGTTAAATTAAAACACTTTTTAGCATTTAGTTTTTCACTAAAGCCAACTTTTAATGTCATAATTTAGTTTTACATCACAATTTTACACTCACATTCTGCCCCTTATTTATTCATATTAGCATATTATTTTATTTGATCATATTAGCTGTAATAAATATTTTGTTCCTATATAATCTCAGCTGTCAAATGCTCAGAATGTCAATGTCAACCAATGATTCATATTTAAAATGCATCAGAGATACTGAATTATTCACATTGTTTTGATTTTGTACATCTGGAAATAGATTTGATACATTCTGCTGTGGGGAAAAAAACAAACAAAAAAACAACCGACCATGAAGCAAAAGCTTCAATACTGTCCTCTCTCTCAGTGTCATGTTGTGTGTGTGTGTGTGTGTGTGTGTGTGTGTGTGTGTGTGTGTGTGTGTGTGTGTGTGTCTGTGTCTGTGTGTGTGTGTGTGTGTGTTGACATCAAGTTGACATCATGAGTGCAGAGACCCTCCTCTCACCACAACAAACTTTTCCTCCCTTTCCTTTGATCGTGAACTTAAACTGTCACTTTCTCACTTTTTCATGTCAAAGATAAAAACAAGTGAGAAGCATTTTCTTCTTTCTTTCCTTTAACTCTACCCTTCTCACTCTAAAATTGTAAATTGTAAAGTTTGGGGTAAATCCCAGTAGGCCGGTGTGTTTTGGTTGTACATGAACTGTTAATTTTAGATTTTTCTTCATTAAGTTCAGTCACTCTCTCAACTGAACTAGCCAGTGTTGGTCTGTTTTCTTCTACAGATCTACAGTACAATCTCAGGGAGTTATGACGTGACCTCTGCCACTCAAGAGCTGTCATTTTCCAATGTTTTTCAGACCGGTCAGTCATTGGGCTCTTGTTTCCATGTTTTGTCATGTCTTTCAGAAATGTCACAATGTTAA
This sequence comes from Gymnocypris eckloni scoliostomus, assembly GCA_027564155.1. Taxonomy (NCBI): domain Eukaryota; kingdom Metazoa; phylum Chordata; class Actinopteri; order Cypriniformes; family Cyprinidae; genus Gymnocypris; species Gymnocypris eckloni. Next base: position 19,032,801 of record CM050432.1, on the reverse strand, counting down.
AAATAGAATAAAAAGAAAAATACAGCACAGAGACGTCTTTCCTGACAGATGCTGTCAAACTGACATATTCAGCGCTGCAGTGAGAGCAGAAAGTGAAAGCTGAGAGCAAACTTCACTTCACTAAACTGTATTTGAATGTAAACCCGTGATGTCACGTCCACTATGGGGCAGTAAACTTGACATATAAAAGAATAAATAAGTAAAAATGACTCAATCTAAACATGATGGTAGACTGAAACATATTTGCTATTAATTTATTTACCTTTAGAAAATGGAGCATTATGCTTGAATAACTGAAGCAATATAATTCAGTTTATGTTAACCGTTGCCCAGTCATCGTCGAGAGATTTTAATGGCTTAAATTCAAGATCTAACTTACCCGCTTTTCATTTTATTTAGAGACCTTGTTATATTGAAAATTGCCTTTGATAATCTCATTTCCATGAACCATCCAATGAATCAAAACATGGGCCGATCCCACAAAAAGCCAACAGCATAATACTGGTTAAAAAAAAAGTATTTATAAATTGTTTTAATTTACATGAAAAGCTGAAGAGCTGCCAGTAAACACACAGTTCCTGTGTTCATCCTGTTCGAGCTACAGTGTTATTTTTGTCTCTCAGAAGGACAGGATTGAAACCCCAGAAATCTCAGTCCATGGTCAAGTATGAGAGTCTTGAGTGTATGAGGTGCATTTGACACTCAGTTTAAATTATTTATCACAAAGAGATGGATTTCATCTTATATACAGCAAAATTCACATTTACACCAGAAAATATAAATCCAGAATATATATATATATATATGGCATAAGAAAAATAAACAATATACCAACAATAACCTTACAAGTAAAATACAGAATGTCAGAAATAGAGGACAGATAAACCATACTTTTACAGAGTCAGTCCATAAAAATGGCACTTAGAGGCTAATTTAAAGTGAGATACAAAGAAAAAGGTATTGAGTTGTTTTCGTGCAGCTCTTTCATTAATGTTTCTTGGCAAATTTCTAATGGCGAGTTTCAGACTTTGGTGCCTTTGTTCTGTTTCGTTGGGTGACAACCAAAAGCAAATGAAAAGAAACAGCCGGCATTAGATAAAGACCGAAGCACAAACACACTCACATTATCAGGGTGCATAAAGGCTTCAGCCAATCAGGGACTTCTGCGTTTCATTGTGTTTGATGGTAAGTGAACAAAAAAAGTTAGGGGTGTAATGTGACAGACATTTTCTCTTGGAGCAGCTCTTAAAGCTTTTAGGTCTTTCAAAACTCAAAAACACCAAGGCTTCTCAAAAATACTCTATGATATCAAATCTAGACACAGTAAGAAATATCTGATCTTCACTCTCGGACTTTCCTGCAGCAGAACAAATGCTTGATAAACAAACCAACCAATCAATATCCTCCATTTGTGACACATTCTTTTTCTTTTCCTCGTATCCTCGCGCTCAATAAGGCAATTGGTATTTTGTTTACAGCGTTCATACGGCAGACGCTCCAGACGGTCGATGGTATTGGCAGAAGCTGTAATTTGTTCACGCGGGTCGGCCGAGAGGCGTTTCAGACGTGAATAAACATGTTGAATTGTTGAATTCTTGAACCTGACGAGTGTCATTAGGATAAAGATGCATCCAAACGCACTCAATGAGTTTGTTATGTTTCTGTTAAACACTGTTGCTTTTCCCTGTTGTTTTTTATCTCTATGGGATTATTCACTTAGTGTGCTTTCTTCTAATTTGTCATTTAATCTGAATGTACTGATCATTGCGGGGTAATTCGAACCAGGTCCACAGTGACTTTGTGGCTTAAAACAGAAGCACGTTCATTTGGACCCAGACACACAGTCAGCAGAGGATCTGCTGCACAATAAGAGTGAAGTGAATACTGATCAGCCGCCATCTTCATCAGATCAGATAGCTGGACATTTTGCTTGCTTTGGCTGGACTGGATAGAAATGGGAAATTCTTGGTTGTTTCACATATGGATTCTCACAGTGTTCACAGCTTGAACTGTGTATATTTGAGTCCTGGATGAAAGTTGAATTGAATTCTGATTTGTATGGCTCTCTCCTATTCACTGTTTCTCTCTAAGCACCATGGAAACCCAGACGACTCTTTGATCTGGGCAGATCTCGACTAATTGACCAGGATGTGAGCAGGATTTGATAGTTACCTACTGCTCTCGCACTGTGCACGAAGCGTTTCTGCTCTAGCTTTGCTTAAGCCTCTCTTACATTCTTACAAAAGCAATCTGGACTAATTTGCAAGAAGTTAACTGCATTATGACATTTTTATGACATATTTGATATGGGTGAGTGCTGTTCAGCATTTAAACATCTATTTACCTACTGAATTGTTATTTGTCTTGTGTTCTTTACATATATCTGCTTTTACAGTCGCTATATTGAATTGTGTGTCCAAATGAAAGACCACAACACACACGCTGTGTGTCATTTACACAGAATGAAAGCCTCAAACCTATACTTACATAACACTTTAAATCATCCAAAAATGACAATTCCATTATCAGTTCTGATAACCTCATACTTTGAAAAATGTTGGTAACCACAAAGTGATTTTGCAAGACTTCTATTGTATGGGGAAAAAACACATTGAAATATTTCTCTAAATATCTAATTTCATGTTGAACAGAAGTAAGAAAGGCAGATTTGGAATGACATGAGGATGAGTAAAGTAATATAATTTTCATTTTTTAGTTAACTATCCCTTTAATACTCTTCTTTTGTTGCTTTGCAAACCCTGGTATTTTCTTCAGGAAATGCAAATGTTGTTGAATTCATTACTGTTTTCTCTGCAGACATTGCCTTTGGCCAGCAGCTCACATTCTTCACATCTCTTGAACCTCCGCGGGAGACTGGTGCAATTGACATTCTGAGCGTGTAACGTTTCGGTGCTAAAATGAACATTTTCCATTTTGGCATATTTTCCTCTTGAATTTCTCCTGAGCTACAATGCTAAACAGCTAACACTAGCACTCACTGTGACATTTCTATTGATGACGCAAACATACTGCAGTTCAAACCAAGTAATACAATATAAAAAGTGATTTAAGAAAGCAAAACAAGTGTGGAAACTCCCCTATATGCTACACATACATACATGACTGAGACTGTGACAGGATGAACAAACTCCATCTCTGCCTGTCCCAAGCCGTGGGTTTGAAACTCTTTTCTTTCTCTTGTTTGGATGTGTCATTCTGTCATTGGCAGAAATCTGTTTGCTTTTAGCAGCACATTGCAACAGCTCCTCACTGAGTTCAGATTGACAGGAGAGGGATCAATCTACAGCACTGCGCTGCGACAAACCCACCGACGCCTTGACAAAGACAGACTATCAGCATGTAACTTCAGCTGTGTTTGTGCAGAATCTGAGAAAAAATGAAAATTATCTGCCTCAAGGTTCTTTGACTCGACTCGGCGCTAAAACACATCACATGTGTGTCGAGCAAGGAGAAACGCATGTTTCAAACAAAAACATTAAAAAAGAGGATTTGCTCTTTGTGAACATATAGACGAGTTTAAATGCTTCAGCAATGTGAACAGATTGATGCCATCTGACTAAATAAAACGGGAGAGAAAAAAATGTAAAGTGAAAGATATATATATATATATATATATAAAGAGAAAGAGGATGGATGGATGGATGGATGGATGGATGGATGGATGGATGGATGGATGGATGGATGGATGGATGGATGGATGGATGGATAGATGGATGGCTACATCACAGAGCACCTGCATCATGCTTGAGCACTTTCAGGCCGTGAGATATTGTGGGTCCAGAAGGGTGCTGACAGAGCGAGCAGGGAAACTAGCGTGAAATGGAGCAAGAGTGTGGAAGAATAAGCAAAAAGAAGAAGTAAAGAAGGCAAATGAAAAGGGACAAAAACTGGTGGGTTCAGTGTAAGTCAAGCTGGTGAAATTCAGGCTCTTTGTTAAATATGTATGAGCGTTTTGAGGGAAAGAAGCTGTTTTAGCTGTTTGACTTCTAGAGCGAACTCCAATGTCACGATTCTCTCTGAATGACTTTGACATCGACCTGCTGTTAGTCTGAAACACAGAATCCAGCACATAAAATCTTGTGGAATCAAGCAGAAAATTCAATTTATGAATTAATCTTTATATAAGAGTGTTTTGCATGTGATGAACTGAGCTTTGAAACTGGTTTGACAGGCTACAAACTACTCACGGTTTAGTTGAATTGCAGTCACACTGCTCAGTTATAGCTGCTCTGTTACTAACAAAAAGAAGCAACTTGAAGCAATGGGAATCAATATCAATTTAATAAAATTGTAAGAGTATACAATTTATGTAGTGCATAGAAGCAGTAGCATATTCACCTGGCACAAAAACAACAAGAATCTCAATTTGGATGATAAAAGCAAAAGTAAATACAGATATTTACACTAAATTCTGAATCAAAACCATAGGGATAAATACCAGTATTTCTCTATGACAAGAAGACACAAAGTATTGCTTAAAGGGATAGTTCACCCAAATATGAAAATGATGACATCAGATACATACCCTCATGTCACACGAAACCTGTATAACGAAACCTGTATAACCCCTGGGTCGAAGCCCACACTGGTGCAGGCTGTCTCATATTTTCTTTATGACCGCAAAAAGAACTAAAAACACTCCATCAGTTTAAGGTATAATTTGAAACTGAAAAGGATCTACTTTTATTTTTGTGAGTCATAATCAGTGGTGTGCACAGGGGAGGGGATCATTGGGGCTCGAGCCCCTGCCCCTTTGAGGTCCGACGCTAAACTGCCCTTGCCGTCCGGTCTGTGCGATATGAACGATGGGTGCGTGGATATGTGTAGGGCACCAAGTCCCCGGGGGGGCACCATCCCGGTTGCTCCAAAAAAAAATCACTTCATGTTTAGGGCTGAACGCAGATGATCATAATTGATGGACAACTATGCCCGTGAAAATACATAAGCACTCCGGTCTCCGAGAAGAGGAAAAAAAGATGAAAACGAAGTCTGCATGTCACTTTCAGGTGGCTACATTCAGAATCAAAGAAGTATTAAGACAATTTTTTTTTTGGTTATAAAAACGGAACTAAGCCAATAACAGCCTTTAAAATGACTTAACATGCATTATATAAAAACAATTAGGCAACTTTGCACATCACAAATTAATCACAACTAAATTACAAATGCCATTACAATGTCTGATGAAGAGCCTGCGTGCTCGAAACGTCACATACTATGCGAAAGTTTTTAAAATACATTTTGATGCCTTTGGAGCTTTGGTGTTGTCGACTTTACATTTAAAAAATACCATTATAAACCATTAAATCATTTAAAAAATGGTTTTCTGGAGTGTGTTATGGGACATATTCCATTAGGATGTATTGGTTTTAACAAGCCACCAATAGAAGGTAACCAATTACCAGTAGAGACCAACAGGGTCCATTACAGTTTCCATTCAAACCAATACAAGTCCCATTATAACCAGTAAAACATTACAAATTTTGTGATGGTGTCTATTGTTTTTTCAACATTACATGTTATAAATTTACACACGCGATTGTACTGCAGATAACATTCTGGTACAACCACTACATATCTCTGACCATTTCTTCATTAAATTTACATTACACTTTGCTACCCGGGTGCCACCAACCCCCTTACCAGTAACATTTAGACGAAACCTACGCTCCCTTTCTCCCTCCCATCTTTCCTCTGTAGTATCCTCCTCTCTTCCCTCACCTACCAATTTCTCATCTCTGGATGTGAATGCAGCTACTGACACTTTATGCTCTACTTTGACCCCTTGTCTAGACGACATTTGTCCTCTCTCCTCCAGGCCAGCACACACTGCCCCTTCTAACCCCTCTTCAGAACATTTCATTCTCTCCTCTGTCCCCCTTCACCACCTCCCACCACTTCTAGAACAGCTGATGACTTTGCAATTTTTTTTACAGACAAAACTAAAACACCTCCACTCACACAGGACCCCCAACCAACTAGATCCACTGCTCAAACTCCCATCTTCTCCTTCTGTCCCCTCACTGAGGCAGAAGAATCCAAACTTCTCCTCTCCAGCCATCCTACAACATGTCCTCTAGAGCCAATCCCCTCACACCTTCTCCAAGCAATCTCTCCCACACTCTTACCAGCACTCACACACATTATCAACACATCTCTCCTCACAGGCATCTTCCCCACTGCATTCAAGCAGGCTCGGGTTACCCCACTGCTCAAAAAACCTACATTAAACACTTCTTTTTTAGAAAACTACAGACCTGTCTCTCTCCTTCCATTCATAGCCAAAACACTCCAACGAGTTGTCTTCAACCAGGTCTCATTGTTTCTTTCACAGAACAACAAACTGGACGCTAAACAGTCAGGTTTCAGGAGTGGCCATTTGACTGAGACTGTGCTACTCTCAGTCACTGAAGCCCTGCGAATTGCAAAAGCCGATTCCAAATCATCAGTCCTCACTCTGCTGGATCTGTCTGCCGCTTTTGACACTGTCAATCATCAGATCCTCCTGTCCACCCTCTCATCACTGGATATCACTGGGATTCCACTTCGCTGATTTGAATCCTATCTCACTGGTCGGTCTTTCAAGGTGGCCTGGGGAAAGGAGGTATCCAAAGCACATCAATTGGTCACCGGGGTTCCCCAGGGCTCGGTTCTTGGACCCCTCCTCTTCTCCACATACACTACATCACTGGGTCCCATTATACAGGCACATGGCTTCTCTTACCATTTCTACGCTGATGATACACAGCTCTATCTCTCATTTCGACCAAATGATCCAACGGTAGCTGCACGGATCTCAGGCTGCTTGGCAGACATCTCGGCATGGATGAAAGAACATCATCTACAGCTCAACCTGGCAAAGACTGAGCTTCTTGTCTTCCCTGCCACTCCAACTCTACAGCATGATTTCACGATTCAGTTAGGTTCATCAACAATTACCCCATCAGCTTCGGTCAGAAATCTTGGTGTAATCTTTGATGATCAGCTGACATTCAAAGAGCACATTGCAAAGACTGCTCGGTCTTGCAGGTTTGCACTTCACAACATCAGAAAGATCAGGCCCTTTCTGACAGAGCATGCTGCACAACTTCTTGCCCAGGCCCTTTTCATTTCTAGACTGGACTACTGCAATGCTTTTCTGGCTGGACGTCCATCAAACACAATCAAACCTCTACAAATTATTCAGAATGCAGTGGCACGACTGGTCTTCAACGAGCCCAAAAGAGCACACGTTACACCTCCCTTTGTCTCCTTGCACTGGCTACCAGGTGCAGATCGCATCCAGTTCAAGACATTGATGCTTGCATATAGAACAACCACAGGCTCAGCACCCACCTACTTCCACTTACTATTACGGATCTACATCCCCTCCAGAAGTCTGAGATCTGCTAGTGAGCGACGCCTCGTGGTACCATCACAGAGAGGCTCAAAATCACTCTCCAGAACATTCTCGTTCACCGTTCCTGGCCGGTGGAATGATCTTCCCACCCCCATCCGGACTGCTGGATCCCTGTCAACCTTCAAGCAACAACTGAAAACTCATCTCTTTCAACACTACTTGACTTCATCATAAAAATTTTTAAAAAAATAAAAAATACTTAACCTTTTTCTATATCTTCATCTTTCTCTTTATCTTTCTCTCCTTCTCTTGCTAGCTTGTACTTATTTGAACATTGCCTGAGACTTGGTGTTATGGGCACTTCCTCTGTCTGTTTGCCTCTTCAAGATTAATCGCTTTATGTATTCCCCAATTGTAAGTCGCTTTGGATAAAAGCGTCCGCAAAATTACTAAATGTAAATGTAATAAATGCCTGTAAAGGGAGCCAAAGGCCTGGCAATTGATGCTGTTACACATTACAGGAAGATCATATCCTTGTTTAATATGCTATTGACCAAACATTTAATTAAAATATCCACTTAATCGTAATTTGTGGCCAACTTTTTGCTATAGATGACACAGCCTCTATAGTTTCTTCAACAAAAAACATGTAGACATCACAACCTTTAAAAAAATAAACCATGTTTTTTCGTAGTAAAACTGCTTATTTTTCTTTTGCGTGATTTCTGAATGCTTGAGACCATGAACTCAATCAGACAACTGCATTAATGCCATAGGTAACTGTCTAGAGCTACAGTTTTGTAAATAATACAATTTAATTACAATTTATTTATTTATTTACTTTTATATTTTAGTAAAGTTCTATTTTGACCCCTATGGTAGGTGTATTTTTTTACTTCCATAATACTTGAGGGAGGGGGGACAACAAAAAAAATCCTGCTTATAGGGCACTCATTTGGCCAGCAGCGGCCCTGATAAAAATGTCTCCACGGTTTTGAAGAAATATCGTTGTATTATGCTACAGCACACATTCTATCAGCTGCAGTTCTAGCGCCACCGTATCAATATGCTGTACAGCGCCACAAACATTCACATCAGTAAGATATTTTGAAGAATGTGGGTAACCAAACAGTTGCTGGTCCACATTGACTTTGACAGTATAGGGAACAACGTGGACCAGCAACTGTTAGGTTTTCCACCTTCTTCAAAATAGAGTTTATGATAAGCAGAAGAAAGAAGCTCAGGTTTAAAACTACTTTTGAGTGAATGAATGTATAACACTAGCCTATTTTAATTCTAGGGTGAATTATTCATTTAATGTTAATAAAATACCAAACACAAAGAGAAAAATCACTCATAAATACACACTCTTTAATACATATGCTTTAATAGGAATCTATATATAGTGTTTTATTTTTATAAAACTATCCTTTGGTGAACATCTCTCAAAATGAGCGTATCTTGTTCCAGAGAAGAAAGTTGGTTTTGGAATGACATGAAGGTAAGAAGATGACAAAGTTTTCATTTTGGGGTCACTGTCAGTTTGAATGAACTGATTTACTGGAATCAGAACTGGTTGTCAAACTGGTTTTTGACTGTGACTGCGGTCTACCAGCTCTACCTCTCAGCAAAACCAGGTCCAATAACTAGCTAATCAACCATTTAAACTAATCTGGATCAACTAAAGAGAAAATGAAAAAAACATTTTCCACCATTTCAACTGGATCTTTGAGTCATTGGTAGCAACAAAAAAAACAAAGCAGCTTTTCACCATCACAAAATACAACACAGCCTACCCACTAATAACGAAAATATGACACAAGCACATAGACCTAGTTTGATCTGACAGACAGTTCAACATCATGTCATGTTAAATTATTGATGACAGTAAATCGCAGATGACTCAGTGTGAACTCATAAAACAGAAATGAAACCTTCTCAAAGTCAGAGGATAAATATTTGCTGAAGATCTTGAAACACTGTGAGGAGGGACAGAAGGGACAAAGAGAAGAAAGTTGTTGCCAGGTTGAGACAGAAGCCTGTTTTCAGTGCACGTATTTGACAAAGCCCTGGAGTGAAGAGCGATCTGGAGAGGTCTATTATAGTTGAGGAGGAGCGGGAAAACACGGACAACTCTTCAACCATGAAAGAGGTCAGACAACACACACACACATGCAGAAACGAGTTTCCTTTGAATCTGTGTCTTTGTCTTAAAGTGAGGACAAGACTCAAACCTAAACATGCTGAACTAGAGCGTTTATCTGTGCTAACCGCAATAGAGCTGTCAAAAGCCATGGAAGCGAGATGGAGCTCTGATCCCGTCGACCCCGGAAGACCCTCAGTGACCCTGAGCCTGGAATCTGACAGGCAGAGAAATCCACAGTGAAGCCCACAAAACTTTCTGCCCTGTAACTCAACAGAGAACAGAGGCCAGGTCACATCGCTCGCAAAGACAAGAGGACTTGACAAAGAGGATGGAGATAAAAAACACACAAAGCTGATTCAGAAAGAGAAGAGAGAGAGAGAGAGAAGGACAAGAGCACTTGAGAGGAACATGCAAATGTGAAGATGGGACAAGGAAATGGGAAAAAGAGGAGAGGCAAAAGTGAGAGAGAAACATATGGACGAGTCTCACAGATGGTGGAGACATGCGCCAAACACAGAGAGACAACGATGAAGAAAGAAGCCGGTTTGATCTGTTCATGTGTGTTTCAGTAATAATCGGGCTCCTGGGAGACACGGGCTGCAACTTTAATAAAATACTAAGGGAATAATAATGAAATGCTTCTTGAAGAAAGTTATTTAACTTCTGGTAGTTTTATACCCCATTCTTTTTTTAAGACTAACAGATTGTCTTTCTCTGTTACAATGAAATTTCTTGGAAACTGTTTTTATCATGTTTTAGTTTATTTTTACATTTTTCAGTAATTGTATTCTTATATCGTACTGTTATACTTTTATACCAGTTGCAGACTTTTAGGCTCAAACTACCATAATTCATTGAAAAATATATAAATTATTCATAATAATAGTTTATTGTGAACACAAACATAAAACATTTTAATATTTATTGCGTGAAGATTTTTCTTTTTTTTGATGATTTATATCGCCTGAAGTCCACCCCAGAGTTAGTGTCTTGTATTAGCTAAGAAATAATAGTGTAAATAAATAGCTTGAGATTAATGTGATGTGTGGGGGGGGATTAAGGTAAACATCACTTACTCTTTTGACAAGGATAATGTTTAATGATCAGAGTCTTTTTCTCATCAGATTTCTTTTTACTATGCATCTTTCCACTATCACTGGGCTGTAATTTTAGGACCCACACAGGGGATAGTTCACCTGATTTTGTGGAATGGAATGTTGATGAGCTTTCTGACCCTGCAGAGCACAGCAACACAACTGAGGAATTGATCAATTGAAAATTGATAAAATAGTCCATGGGACATCGGTGGTTTAACCTTAATTTCATGAAATGATAGATGAATGACACTGCTGTAAAATAAAGCACTAAACACTGATAAACGACTTCAACAATTCATAAACTTCTCTTCAGGATTCTGAGACGCATTCACTACTCTACCACGATGCAACACCTCTTCCAGCAGCAACCTAGTTTTCCCAGAGCTAGTCTACCATCCAGGTACTGACCAGGGTGGGCATTGGGCAACCAGTCTTGGCCTACAGTGTGATATGGCTGCCGATAATGCCGATTGCATCTTTAGAACTATTGTGAAAAATAATCACCAATAATACATATATATATTGCAAAGATTTTCCTTCATATTAAGCTCCTCATATGCAGCTGAGTCGGGTCTTAATTTTATCCTGTATCCACACTCCCCCCCCTACTATAAAATAGTCCATGGGACATTGGTGGTCTAACATTAATTTCATGAAGCTATGAGAATACTTTTTGTGTGCAAAGAAAACAAAAATAACAACTTCAACAATTCATCAATTTCTTCCTTCTTCGCCTATTCAATTTTACAGACAGAGACGATGCATACATGAGAAAAAATAGTTAGAGCATATATACAGCCCCTTGAGACTAGCAACATTAATTTGACTCTAGGGTGATAATAATATTGTTAGCCCAAGGCAACAGTCAAGCTAAGCGTATACCTTAATAATCACCAATAATACATCATATTTGCAAAATACAAAACCTTAATTTTAAGCCTTGAGACAGCTCAGAGGTCATTCATCCTGGGCTAATCTAGAAGACAGACATTCTGTTTGATGGCTGGTAATGATCACGATCTTTTAAAGAAAAAGGTCAGTGAGGACACAGTGATGTCTGTGAGACAGAATTAACACAAAACTGAACTGAATGTCACAGTGCTTTGGGTCAGCACAGTCTAGTGTCAATTTGGGAGAGAGTTCAGAGTCAATAAGTTAGAGACTGTACAGCCCGTTTCTGTGGGTAAAAGTGATTGATGTTTACAGAACTGAAGCCAGTAATAATATTTCTAGCCCAATGTATGTCAAGTTAGATTGAATAATTGTTAATTACAGTCACAACAGAAAATCCTCAAAGAAACGATCACCACACTATATTTAAAACATGTGTTAAGCTCAAAGAACTGCAGAGGTCAAGTGTTATATTAGAAGAAAGACCATCTCCGTTCATATCTTAATGATGATCTTTATATGAAATGATACCGTTTGTAAATCCAAGATTCGATCTGAGACCTAAACTGAACTGAATGCTTGTCAGGATGCTTTTGTAACAAATTGTCAGTTCAGTTTGTGCTTTGATCTGCATACGTGTTCAGTTATTGTTGTTGATCACAGTTTCTGTATGTGTTTGAACAAATATTAAATCACAACTCTAATTTCATTGCAGGGAAGCCAGTTTATACTAAATTTATGGTTCGTAATAACATAGGACATGTGATGATTAAAAGTAAACTGACTGATAAAGACACATTTCACCACATATTCAATTATTTGCTGAGCATTTCTCAAAACGTGTTGACGTTTCTCAAGGTTATTACATTAGTGAAGAGAAAAATCCCTTTCAGTTTTCTAGTAACACATATTTTAATGGTTTAATGGCATCATATAATAATTGACTTCAGTTTTTGTACTTTATTTAACCTTGGATTCATCATTGTACGCTCAGACTGCCCATGTTTTTTCTTGATGAATGAAATCAATGAGTTGTTTGGTGTATAAATCACAAAACACAAGCTAAAAGGCTAATTATTCATAACTGTTAAAGCTTTGAGAGTTGTCGTGATACTTTTTTTATGAATCATAGATAACATGCTGTTGATGCATCTTTTATGTGATATTCACTGTTGAAATCTCTGACTTTCCAGCTTTCTGTTTGTAAAAGAAAACTGTTTTTGTATCCAAAAACTTTTGGATATCAAGGATCCCTGAATATCGCACTTATGCTCACCAAAGCTGCATTTACATGATACATTTTGTTATATATTATTACAAATTAAAATAACCCTTTTCTATGCTAATATATTTTACAGTGTATTTATTCTTGTCATAGCAAAACTGAATTTTCAGAAGCCATAACTCGTTGATCAATAGAAAGTTCAAGACAATAGAAGTTACTTGAAATAGCAATCTTTTGTAATATTATAAATGGTTTACTGTTAACTTTATCAATTTAATGTGTCCTTAAAATTATTAATTTCTCTCTTATTAGTTTGTTTTCTAAATAAAAGTATTACTTTTAAATAATACAAATAATCAATAATATTAATAATAAATACTGACCCCAAACTTTTGAATGGTAATGGTAATTCAGTGTATGAGAAAAAGTGTATGTATTGAAAATAATGAGAGTGATATATAATGCAATAAAGCCTATTTGTTCCTTAGCTGTATTAATACTAGATATCATTTAAAATATTAATATATATGGTTAGTATTCATTTATAAATCATTTTCAAATTCTATTCAGATTTATTAATACATTTGATTTTTTATTGCATTAAATACTCTTGAAAAGAAACATTAGAATGGTATTGTGAGAAAAAAAAAACAGTCCGACCACAAAACCAATTAGACATGAATTCCCCTTCAAATCTTTCTCTCATGTGTCTTATCAGCACTTCATAGTATTTCATTCAAATCAAACCTTAATTTTAGCAGACCACAGTTTCATACTTTTAACAGTACAGTTTGCTGAAGCTTGTCTTATCAGTCTTAGTCTCTTTTGAGGAAGAAATGGGAGGATGACGGCGCGGTCAGTAGGAGGAGTGACCATGTGCTCTCTCATTGTTTTGTCAGGTTCAGTGTGTGTGATGTGCTTTTTATAGCAGCGTGTTATAGATTTAGCCACTGTAGCCTCCGGCCGCAGCCACTGGCTGACAGAGCGCTATGATTGGTCAAGGCCTTCCAGCCCAGCCGGTCGCTTGCCCTCTCGGGGTCGAGACAATTAAAACATAAAGACAGTCTTCCTAGCTCACTGGACCAGAGCTCTTTCACCTCATCCACCCATCCATTCCTGATTAAGCTCTAAATATTCCCGCTCTTTACCCCTCCATCATTCATCATCCTGCACTATTGTCTCTCTCTTTCTCCCGATGGCGGTCCTCAGCTCCCTGAACGCTGTTACATCACCACACAGCAACAGATGAGGCCGGGCTGACTGACGCTGCTGTGGGATTTACTACATTGATTCTGCTTATATGCACACACGCGAGCGCACATTCGCACACACTGCTCAAACACACGTGTACACATACAAGATAAACACTCTTAATTACACATGCATGCTGCTTTGTTTCCAAGCAAATGTTCCCGCAAACACACACATGCACAGGGGGGATGGCAAGGACACAACCTCAGGCCATATCTATTTTTGTGTGCTTATGTTCATATTTCTGTGTCTTTCATTAAATGTAGCCCCCTTTCTGACAGTGAGTTGCAGCAGCAGGGTCATAATGTACATGTCTTGCTCTGAAATCCTAATGCAACCCAGATCTAAAGAAGCACAACAGCATCAATCATGACACCCTTTACAGCCTGAATGAAATAACACGTTCAGCATAAACCAACATCTAATCAAGCGATCTGTCACACTAAAGCAGTTTCAAAGTTCAGCTGGGAGTTCACTCTAAAAATAAAGGATATTTGAGTAAGGCTGATGAAAACACTCATAAACCCTGCTAAAGCAGAAAATGTAAGATCAATACAACTGAAGGTGACTTACACATACTGTTCAGAGAGAGACTGTAGTAAGAGACCCTGTAATGCTAAACTGCTGTTTTTTAATCATTTATGAACGTATCGACTCAACACACCCTGAGGAACAAAGCCAGAGGAACAAACTCTGCGGGGAGAAACATTGTTTAAACAGAAAAAGTGCTTTGCACAGAAAAATCCTCACTAAATGCTCTCTCAATTGAAATGTTCACCTAAATACTGCTTGCTCGAAGACTCTGAGCTTTCGTGAAGTTTTAATCAGTGGGCAAATAAAACCAGGCCAGATGAGACAGAAGAACTGATTATGTTATTGCTTAAACTCTCATTTCATGGCATATTCGCTGTAAATCAGATGTGATTTAAATCAGTAACTTCACTCCAGACTCCAACCCACCTCAGATATCAAGGAAAAACTTCAGACAATGAGCAGAGATTGAGAAGAGCGTGATAATTACCGTCAAACCCAGACTAATTAGAAGCTTCTGCTGCTCTGATTCATCGCTAAAGCACCACACATTACAGCCACATTAAACTCACATCAACACGTCTGAAACTCTAGAGCTCAGAAGCATAGCTTGTATCCCTCAGCACATACTCAATCTGTCAATCAGTTTCAGCTGATACCAGTGAAAGATGTCAACCCGATGAGTTTTAATCTAGATTTTTGAAAGATTAGTATTTTTATTAATGCAGACACTCTTGTTTGTCATTGTCTCATTGACTTGAAAATTGTGAATTCACTTTAGCATTTGAGTAGTCTGAAGAAGAATGCTGGTTAAATTCATCAGCTTGAAGTATTAGATTCATCTACATTCAGTTCGATGTCATTGTGAGAACAGCAGAATTTATTTGTGTGTGCTTTGTGCTTGCGTGCTCATACAGTGTGACGGCCGGCCTGACATTTCGCCTGGTGGCCTGACGGACCGTCTCCTCTCTGTCATAATCAATCCAATTATAGGATTACATCACACTTTATTGAACAGTACTCTGGGAGCCAGTTTGTCCAGATCTAATCCGCATTATAAAATCAGATGCTTCTGCTATTTGTGAGCTGAGGGATTCTGGAGTTTTTCACTTTGCTCTTCTCGCTGAGCCCCTCAAATCCCTCTTCAGAAGCATCACCGTCCGTCTCAGGGGCTTTATCCTTAAAGCCATTTAAAAAGGCCATAAATACTTAAATACCATCATCTTCCATCATTTCCATAGAGCTTCATAAATCAGCATAAACAGACAGATGGCCATTAAACTACAGCTTCCCCCTATGATGAGTAGATGTGAATCTGATGGAGAGAAATGACGCATTTATAAAGGGCACATCTCTCTGTATTTTATATATGTATTTCTTTTTCTTTCTTTCTCTTTACAGTTGATCCTAAGCATCCAATCAGCACGAGCCGCCAGCCGTCTCACAGGTGATGAATGAGGCTCCAGTGCAGCTCTGACTAAACCAGTGACAGCGTTACTTTCTCAGACAAATGACTCTGATTTACGGCACAAATTGAGGCTGAATTAAAGCCTGTAATAGTAAATAAAGTAACATAAAAGAGGGTGAAACTAAACTTCAAACACTTTGAACACCACACACACACAAAGTAAAACTGCTTACAACAGCAGAAGTCTGGAGTGACGGCAGAACCACGAGCCCTGACAGCGTAAGACTTTGTGTTTAACGGTGAGGTCAATTTCATTAACACACACTATATATAGTGTGCTTTCAACACATCTCATTTTATCTTATCCTAAAAGTTTTGTGGTGGTACTATGAACACTGATACTAGAAACAGGAGATACTGCCATAGTACTTCTATACATCATATTTAGGAGGTACTGAATGATTACCATATAAAAGGGGTTTCAAACTGGTGTCCAGGTCCAACAAAGGGAAAATGAAAAGGATTTTTTATGTGCTTGTGGTGATGTTTCTGCAACACCGATACTATGCACCTTATTGCACTTCCAGTGAGTGCCGCTAAAATGTGCGTTCAATCCATTACCGTGAAACATCATATTACGTTGGTAAAGGCACGTTTTGTGGTATCAGTAAAAGGTTAATGCTCTATAATTTTGGAAATACCTTCTATCCCAAACCCAACTCTAAACTTGCCCAATGGTGTTAACAAATGCAAAAGTGTTGTAAAGCTCATTCGCTGATGCAACCATGCTATTTTACACAAAAAGTGTTTGTCATTCCTTCCTTGCAATATATAGTTTGTATACAGTATTTAAGTATCTTTATATTTTAAAAACAGTTACAATATTATGATATTTTAACATATTTGAATATACAATTATTTATCACATTTATAACTGAATTAAAAAATGATTTACTTTTTAATTAATGTGAAAAAACGAACTATAGGTCACCAACATATGTCATATTTTCGATGCTGGTATTACAATTTAGATTTATATCAACTTGTTTAACAAACAAGAACTGAATTGGCTAACCATATTTAGCATTTAGTTGGTTAATATTATGGAGCATGAAAACTCACGCTGGTCTATGGCCTGTTCAGGAGAGTAAGAACTTGATCTTGATCTCGCCTTCAAGGCGATACAGACACAGATGAGTCAGACAGCAAATGTTTAGCAGCTTCAGCACACCTGCAGTACGGGCAGAATAAATCAGCTCTAGCTGTAGCTGAGGATTATGGGAAAACGACACTCACACTGGGGAAAAGATGACACGGGACACCAAACTCAACTTACATCACAAGCTGCCAGAAACATCACAGCCGTGTTCCCCTGCTGGATTTTATCAGTATAATCTGATGTCTGAATCCCTTAAACATCAGCAAACTTCCTTTTTAATCTTTTTAAAGGAAACAGCAGAGTTCCTCCTCGCTGTTCTGAATCTCCATCTCTGCTTCAGCTTCAGGATTGCTTCTCAGCAGGAGGCGAACAGAAATGATGGGCAGAATCGATAGAGACCAGAGGGCTGTAGATTTCAGAAAGAGGCTGATAGATGAAGAGACAAGAGGTCTGTGACATTGCCTTCGGCCTCCAAACAAAGCAAGACCTCGACTCAGCAGAAAGAGTGAAACACGGCTCCAGCTTTCATCATTTCTCAAGCGGGCCAAAAACACACACAGCTGTGATTAAACATAATAAAGGTCACTGTGTTTCCTTGAATACAGGCACACTGCTGCGGCCAGAGCTCTGAAAGCAGAATATCAAGACCGAAGAACTCAACACAAGAAATGACAAGTGTGAAAAATGAAAACATATTGCAACATTGTGGAAATGTTGGATCGCTCTTCATACTGTAGTGTACTCATGAGAATCACACGAGAGACACAAGAGTCCATTCATTCCAGCAGAGTGAAGGATTTTTTTGTGAAGGATACATACAATCTGTCAAAAAATGCTATGTAGGAGAATAATTTGCTATGAATGTTGATAAAATAAAATGACATGCGACAAATACCCTTAAATAAATGTGTTGTTATTAATATTAAATAAATAAATCATAAAATAATTGGTCAACATTCCTTAGGCTCCGGAACGTGTGTATCATGTCTTAAAATGTAAGCAGGTTTCTCACCAGACTCAGGAACATATTTAATGATAATAACAATGTTCTCAATAACAACTGCTCTCACTTTTCTAGATGATGAAGGCTTCAAACTCGTATTGAAATGCAAAGCAATGCTCATGTAATATTAATAGAGAAGCTGCAGACACCTGTATATTTATTAGCATCTTCCAAAAATGAATGTGACAGCTCATGTGATTCATGACACCTGGGAGCAGAAGTGTCAAGCATCTGCTTTGATCATGTGACCTTGTGTATCTAATAGCTTTTACACACACACACACACACACACACACACACACACACACACACACACACACACACACACACACACACACACACACACACACACACACACACACACACACACACACACACACACACACACACACACACACATTCGTATTAATTCATTGTGAATGAGCTCTCTGTTAATGGAAAGCAATATAAAGGTCTCAGTCAGCGCTGGGAAGTTATTTATTAAAATGTGAGGAAAAGGAGGTTAACAATGGTTGGATTTCTCATTTTACGCCAGACAAATTGAGAAATTGAGATTTCTGATGCTTGTGATGGGGATTTTGATTTTGTGCTCTAATAAAGAGAGATATATAACCAAAATGAACTCATCAATCATAATGGCACATTTTACAATAACGGATGCTGCTGGAATTAATTAATCTGAACCTCCTTCTTTTAAAAAGTCAATTTAGATTAGCACACTACCATACTAGTCATACTACTGTTGCATGCATATATTGTGTACAGATTTGTAATAGATGTTCTATATCTGTGGGCTATTTGAGTGACTAAATGAATATTGTTGCATAATGCTTCACATGCAATGTGTTTTAAATTAGAGGTAGTATTCAGTCTGTACTGTAGTAAGCTATTATTCGTTTTTGAACATAGCCACCCTTAAAAGAACTTTAAAGGCCAAAGGTCAGGTTTGAGAAGCACTTGACAAACACTCTGTAACTCATTCCTCAGTAAAAGAAAGAAGAGGCAGGGAGCGTCTGTTAACATTCATCAGACATACAGCAGCTTTGTGATTCTTTTATAATGTGCCTCATTTTTCATCTCTAGTGAAATACGCTTCAGTTTTATGGCGTTACTTTCACACTGATGGTGAGTCGCTTTCAAAACGCCTCGTCCGACCTTGATGATTAGCTTTAATGAATTCTAGAAGAGATTACCATTATCCTTGGGATTTTTTATATTAAGGGCCCGACCCAGAACATTCACACAGAGAGACGGGCAGAGATAGTGATCGAGACTCAAAAATTAGGTATTTTAAAGTGCAGCTTGTGCTTCAACTTTTGACAAAGTAGTGAGGGATGATGGGTACATTTTGTGAGTCAAGTTTGGGGCAGTGAGGACACTGAAAGAACGAGTAAGAAAGAAATAAAGAACCAAGGCAAAGGAAACTATAGAGAAATGACAGTGTCACAGTTGTATTGATAATAAATAATAATAATAATAATGACATATAGAATAGAGCGGGACAGCACAGTTAAAGGTGACCTTGCAAAGGACAGAAAAAGTGAAATCGTTCAAAACAGGAAAATAAAAACCAGTCCCATCCACCTCAAAACCAATCACTCACCTCAGAAAATATTGTATAAGCTGCATCTGAAGGTGTTTCTGGTGTACGTGAGCATCAGATGTCCTCAGACGTCCTGTTGTCAGTCTTTAATATCTCAATCTCTCAGATTAATACTCATAGTTTGATCTCCAGCTCTGGCGCTGTGTCACTGATCTCCCAAGACTGAGGAAGTTACCCAGAATGCTCTGTTCTCACTGTAATCTCATCAAGTAGGGGTGCCCCAAAGGTGACTGTGATAAATGTCATCATTCCCTTCATGCAGTGGGTTGAAATAAATCTGAAGATCACAAGTGTGTGATCTGATCTCTAGGTACATGAACTTTATATGATTCAGTCAGAGGAACTTGTTCCTGGATCAACATGCAGGAAATTCAGAAGGAAAAACAGCAAGAGCTATGAATGGTGCTGTGATTTGATTGGACTGATTAGTTAGTGATGCACTGGATCTCTTCCCAGTGTCCGGCTCATACACACTCATACACACACACACACACGCTGCTGATCCTTTCAGCACTTTTAACAGCAAAAGCAGATTAACCCGTCCACATTTGTTACGCATTCGATTTCCATTTGCTTTTGTCCGTATCTGTCACTCACATGCTGCTGTCAAGACTTAGAAGAGAAGATGGTCTGTCTTACGTCTCTGTTTTGATAGATCATTGATCTCTCTCTGAGAAGCACTTACTGTAGATCAATATCTAAGAAACATCACGTCTCTCAAAGGATGTGCTAAATACTACTTCAAACGCTCACAGAGTCTTTCTCTTGACGAGCAGATGATGTGCTGCAATACCGTCTTCATAGAAGCAGATTATATTGACAGCAGACACAAAACGACCAGCTGGCAAGTCAAAATTAAAATGAGAATAAAAACATTTGGCAGAGAGTTTTTACCTTAAGATGCTACCATTTAAAAGCATCATTGCATATATGTTTATAGTTGAGTATATATCCTGTGCGTTATCCAATAATCAATATAGGCTAATGTTTTCAATGAATTTATTCAGTTCCCTATAGCTGATTGCTCACTCAAAAACCATCCAAAGAGTCAAATTGACTCTGGTGTTTGAGCACTAGACGGTGAAAAGGGCTCTTGTTTTCTGTAGAATTCAACTTAGTCTGAGAATCAGCCGTCAAGTGTTTTTTTGTGGGGGTGAAATGTCTAAAAGAAAGCGGCTGCAAACGCTCACAGATATCGATGCAGTTATTTATCCATTCAGTGTGAGCCAAAGACCGTCTTCACAACAAATCCCAAAAGCATCACACATTTGGACAGTTGGGCACTTGTTGATGTAATGAAACCTAATGGATGAAGGGTGTTGTGGAGGCGAACACACTCCGCTCTGATTCTTCATGGACTTACGTTCATCTTATTATCATTCTGCATGTGACTCTTCAAGAAGCTTTTGCGTCAAAGGCATGAAACCGATTACTGATCATCATACGACAGTATTAACTGCTACCCGACAACAAAGTCAATTTCTCCTCTGGTTTACATCATTCCTTGAATCTCTTTCCTGTCATTCCCTTTTTCCCCCTCTTTGAGAGCGAGGGAAAGAGTTAATGAAAGAGGGGAACAGAGAAAAAGAGTGTTTGGTGGCTCTTTGTCTCTCATTTGCCAGTCACAGTAGATGGCTTCTCTGATTAAGTTGCTCTAATTGGACTCTGCTTTAGATTCGACAGGTGAACAATGGCTCGCTTTGATGAATGAGTCGTGTTGCGCTTTGAGCCGTCGCTTCTCAATCTGGGAGAAATCGTTATACCATTAGCGACGGATCACATGCCAAGAGCCACAGATACAAAGAACTGAGTCTTTGAGTCAAAGAAGCAACAAACCAAATGACTTAAAATCTTTCAGGTTGAAGAAACATTAAGATGAAGAGTGAGGAAATTATTTCAACTGCTGTATCAAGCTTTTAAAACACATCTGAGATCTGTCCTTAACCCGTACGCTCTGATTTTATTTCTCTTTTGCATGAGCAGAATGACAGAATGTCCCTGTTTCGAGACCAGAGGGGCAGCAACTGCTCCAAAACTCAACACACAGATGGTGCCTTTATGTAACGACGCATTCATTACATCCACATCATTTCCCATATGAAGCCGCACTTCATGCTGAAATCATTTCACCCTTAAGTTTAGCAGTGACAGGCTACATTACGATGGATGTGTCAAAAGTATCTTAAGGTCACCAACTCAGTTTGAAAACAAACCGTTTATTTGCACAAGCAGCATCCTTGACGTGACATTTTAACAGCAGACGTGAGCATATTTTTATCAGGTGACAAAATAAGGTCATGAAAAATCCAGCCTCATTAAAGTGTTCAGCGTGTTTGAGAAGATTCAGTGAAATGATCCTACAGGACGTCAATTAACAGAGCAGCAATAATGAAAAATACTCATTAGCGGCACAAGGGCATGTTGAGAGGTTTTAAAAGATGCTGTTCCTGACCTGATACTGCAGGTCACATGGTATAAAACAGTCTTTAAACAAGTTATAGATTATCACTTATCCTGCATAGAATACCAGCAGTATGACGCATAAGATCAGAGACTATTAAGCCACTATGTCATAACTGTTATGAAAAGGAAGTAATCTTATTTTTATATTTTCATAATATTTTCAAATAATATACTTTATTAATGGCCACATTTTATTTTAAGGTCCAGTTCTTGATATTAACAAACCATTAATTATGACTTTTGGCTCTATGAACTCCTAATTTGGTGCTTATTAATAGTTAGGAAAGTAGTTGTTAAGTTTAGGTATTGGGTAGGATAAGGAATGTAGAATATGGTCATGCAGAATATGTGCTTTTTATATACTAATAAACAGCCAATATGCTGGTCTTAGATGGTCATTAGCTGCTGCAAACTACTGTAGCATACCGACTCCCATGTTTCAAAACACAGCTGAATGCTTAAGCTGGATTTACCAGGAGGTGAAAATGAAAATGAAAGAAATTCAGAAATAAACTGACTTAAATGTTGTGTGTGGGGTCTTAACCCAATTAGCAAACAGAGCAAATGCTTCCCAGAGCACATTTAAGAGAGTAAGCAAATATCACATGCATTGCACACTCAAATACACACTTACATGCAAACGCACAAACACATTTACAGAGGAAGTGAGCAGGCGGGGGAGGAGAGTAAAAGACAGACAGACAGAAGCCCAGAGATTGATGACTATATTCAAATGAATACTGAGAACTGACAGGAACCCAATGGAGCGAAACACTGGCACAGAGAGAGTCTGATGTGAGCCAGTCCAGCACAAGCACACGCACACCTACAACAACATACAGTAGCACACATCAATACAGTGACAAACGCACACTTTAACACCACACGCGTCGTGTGTGCTCCAATTCCCAAGACCAAACACAACCACAAACAGCCTAAAATGCTTTTAGGATCAATAAACGCAAGAACTGAGTTGCCACCGACACTCCTTCACCTCTTTAAACGAGCACAAACCAGGAAGTCACACAGAACCAGTTGCAGTACAAATGGAAGATTGAAAAATCACTCTGTTTCCCATGAGAAGAACATTTATTGCCCGTTTCAAAGGCATCACTGAAGCCAGACAAAGCCGAAGACATTTCACCGCCGTCTTACCTAATTTAGGGAGGGAATATTTGACTTTGAAGTAATCCTGGTAAAACTGCAGGAGTCTCTTGGTGATGTGCAGAGCGTAGTCCCCCGATCCGCTCTGGATGGCGTCAGGTCTGGCGTATAGCCGAATCTACAACAACGCAACATAAGAAGAGAGAGAACAAAAATCAAAGTGTGTCAGGTGCTGAATCTATGGCTCTTGTATGTCTCTGGGTTTATTCCTAACCTGAATTCCCTGAAGGATAACAGTTGTGGGCTTGAAAGATTATGTTCCAAGTGTAATCCATGGTGAACACATCTGCCAAATGCCTTTATCTGGCTTGTGAATTTTGCATTTGCCTTTCAAGTGTACTTTTCTCCACCCCTCATGCACTGAGCAAGGCATTAAAAACTATCACTGTCACCTATACTCCACAAGTTAAAATCTTTTTAATTTCTTCAGAGACTACATACAGGAAGATGAGCTTCAGTAGTCACTGTTTTTAATTACTACACTACCCATAATACCCTGAAGAGAGGTCCTACGATCACAATCACTTTGGCACAGAAAATGAAAATCAGTTCAGCAGAGATTGTCCCCGACATTAAAGCATTGAGAATGACATCAAAATAGTTTGACTGAAGAAAAAGTATTATTTTTTGTTTATAATGAACATTTTGTACCACTGTTTCTGATTTGCAATTCTTCGTGGGATGAGTAGTTCATTCACTCATAAAAGATGTAGCTTCCCTCCAGTTTTCATACACTCAAAATCAAATTGAAGTTCGTCATTTTTTGATTCACCTCAAAGTGGGTTGGTTTGACACAGCCTAATCTTTTATTGAACAACTCATTTAAAATCCTTATCGACTGAAGGAAATAATATATATACTTCCAGAATCAAGGCCATTGAAAAACTAGGTAGACTGTTCTTCTGGAGTTATGGCACCTTTAAATGAACTGATTGCACTTTCATATACCATGATGTTATTTGACTGTAGTTGCTGAAAACTCCTTCATACATTTATGTTTGAAATTATTGATTATTTCCATCAATTGTAAGCCAGCTGTTTAATAAAATTGCATTTTACACATCTGTCTCTGGAAACAAATTAGATTTCCATGAAAAAGCAAAGACAAAGCATTTGCATTATTCAGAACTATTATGTGCTTGCGAGAGAGGAAGTGTGAGAGAGAAAGTGTGTGAGGTGTGGCTCTGTGGGAAATGTATTCCCACAGTAAAATTGATCTTGGACTCTTTTAGCCGAAGGCTGATGCACGGCACGGCTTTCTGAATGGGCATCCATCTAGTCAGAATGAATGTCCTCCTACACTAACAGAGTTACAGTGCAAAGCAAGCAGGAGGAAAGGCTTTGTTTCAGAGCCTGGCAGCAATGCACATTGAATTATGTGTTGTTTACCTCACATGTTGCTGATGTATCGATCAGCTCTATGTCTGATATAAAGATGAATGGGCGGCACTTAGGGCTGTGGAAATGATTCAAAGCTCAATCAAATCAATGTGATTTTAAAACAACCTGTAATTAGACAAAGTGCTCAAGTTGACAATCAAGAGAAGCTTCATTAATCAGCCGGTGTGGAGATTGTTCAATCTGACTCCAATGCTCACTGCTTCATTTGTTTGTTTGCTTGGTTTTGTTGAAGGCAGCTTGACAAAGACTTAAAAGGGGTTAATTGAACTTTAATAGAGAGTCTCTCCATGCACAGCTGCTCAACATTGAACCATTAACAAGCTCCTTCTGAGAAAAAATGAAGCTTTAGTCAACAGACTCAGCACTTGACCTGATATTAACAACCTGTTGAGTTATTATTCTATATATGTATGACTGTGTCAGATACTTCAGGCACTTTACAATTAATTTCTCTTAATGATTTCTAGTTTTACACAATTTGATTCCTTATTAGAACTTCTAGCTAGTCACCAGCTTGTGTTGAGTAGACTAGTTAGACTGGTTTAACAGCTCAACCAGAACCAAACCAGCATGCAGTAAATCAACACTCATGCTGGTACAATGGATATTTAAAGTTTTAAACCTACATAGCTGTTTAAAGGCATTTGTATTCTACAGCTAAAATCATAATTTTGTCCAATAAATGCACTAAACGTCTTTTTGATCAGGCTGAGTAATTTCATGAATATGTAATAAGCATATTTAGTATACAGGTGTTGAATTTTGATTAGATATTACAAGAACATTTGAATGATAAGATGAATAATAACTGACTGACACTAAACCAGTGGATTTAATAATTGCTGCTGTTATGAATGAAATATGCTGCTTTAAATTAATTAATTAACATCTTTGTCTTATTTTAGCGGTTCAAATTATTTAAATTATACCTGGTCAGAAAGGGAAACTCTGATAAGTGTTAGTATATTTATGTGCCAGAAATCATGAGTCTGAAGGGCCCAAGGGTCAAATTGTATATGTGACGCACTAGAGAGAGTCCAATGGTCAATACAGGCGAAACAAAGGTCACGTTTTCCAAAACAGATGTGTGTGATGATGAAGATTCAGCATTATTCACACACAGCAGCAGGTTGACTAAACCCTGTAGGCTGGTAAAGATAACGGTCCATGATGAAACAAACGATCCAGGCTCAGGCTTCAAATCATTTTGGAGAGCGGGCCACAGACGGCATGATCATTTACTGTCTGGTTCGAGAAATACATTGTTCTGTGGCTTAGACATCACTCCCAGGTTGCAGAGCATAGAGGGTTGTATCTGAAATGGCTTAGTCATAACTGGACATAATGTGAGGTCGGGAACATAACAGTTAAATTGAATTAAATCAAAATTGCAAGTTATACTAGTCTTAATGGAGCATTGAAGTTACAATCTGATTTTACAGCAGATCAACCAATAAAAAATCACCAATTAGCAGTTATGTTCATGTTAATGGAGTAGATTTTGTGAGGAATGTGGCCAAACAAAGCACCTCTAAACCAATGAGCTGAACCACTTCCCATCAAACTGAACGAGCTGTCCAACAAACAAGCAGACCCAACAAACAAATCGAACCAATAAACAAACAGAACCAATAAATAAACATGCCAAAAACACAAGCATAGAAACCTTTCAACTAACAGAACAAAGAATAAAAATAATTTAACAAACAGGACCAATAAACAAACATACCAAAAACACAAGCATAGAAAACCTTTCAACTAACAGAACAAAGAACAAAAATAATTTAACAAACAGGACCAATAAACAAACATACCAAAAACACAAGCATAGAAAACCTTTCAACTAACAGAACAAAGAACAAAAATAATTGAACAAACAGGACCAATAAACAAACATACAAAAACACAAGCATAGAAACCTTTCAACTAACAGAACAAAGAACAAAAATAATTTAACAAACAGGACCAATAAACAAACCCAATAAACAATACCCAAGTGAACAGAGAGAGAAAACAATGTATTAAATATCAAAACAAACATCAAAACAAAACCATTAAACAGACAAATACAAAAACATACAAACAAAAAAACCTTTAAATTAACCGAACAAACATTACCATTAAACAAACAAACAGAACCAAATAACAAACATGTCAAACACTAAAACGACAAAAACAAACAAACAAAACACCCTTAAACTAACAGAACAAAAATCCTAACAAAACCATAAAACAAATAGAACCAAGATATAAACAATGCCAACATTCAAAGAGAACCAAATACCAAACACTCAAGCAGAGCCAAAAAAACAAACAGAACATTTAAAACAGGACCAAGAGATCTAAACAGAACCCTAATGCAACCAATAACAAACAAAACCAACATCCAAACAACCAATAAACAAACAAAAACAAATGAATGACAGAGACAATAAACAAACAAAACAAGCGAAACTTGGTTCTATCCATCAGGTTTTAATTGACCAAATGGCTGGAAACATGTAAGGCTACAATATTATTGGATATTGTATTTTTTCTCCACCTATGCAACCTGGTTTATATTACAAGAAAAGCAATTTCAGAGGCAGACAGAATTATTACATTTGGATGAAATGTTATGACAACAAACCTTTTTTCTTCAGAAAAACATACACTAATGAATCCTGTACAATTACGTGCATGTATAGTGAATAGTATTATGAATAGTATTTCATTTTGTCATTAATATAGAGATAACAAGCCATAAAAAAGTTCCAAACGGCACTTCTAATGTTATTAGTTTATCCTTAAACCCATCTCACTAATCATTTTCACTTTTTGCATTTTTGTTTGGCCTTATGTACTTATTTTACTGTAAAGGATTGATAAACAGTAGCCTATTTTTCATCATGGCTCATTAAATCCTAAAGGACAAATATAAAGGCACAGCTGTAGGTTAGATGACGACAACAAATAAGCCTGCGGTTCTCAGGCATCATTACTCTACTAAACATGCGGAGCATTGTGCTGGATGACAGGAAAAGATGAGTCGAATGCATCAATAACTGTGTAACTGTGGCAATAAATGTACATAGTTCAAATTCATTGTTTCAATAACCCAAAGTAAAACTGTCCAATTGCCCCCCAATGGACAACACCCCCTGGCTTAGGTAATTTGAGTTTGAGACCCCTCATCTAGAGCCTTAAAACCTGTAATAAATTATGGCCAGAGTCTGATGTGATTTTTACACGCATATGTGTGTGTGTGTGTGTGTGTGTGTGTGTGTGTGTGTGTGTGTGTGTGTGTGTGTGTGTGTGTGTGTGTGTGTGTGTGTGTGTGGTAGATCAATGTTTCCCCATAAACCTAGAGTAATAGCTCACTCTCCTCTCCAACGTTCCTCTCCCACGATCTTTCCTCTTGCTTCGCACAGCCGAATCTTTATGATGAATGGTGCGAGGGGGCTGCCCTGCCGCTTTAATGTGATTGATGGAGGATGCTAGCACGCGGCTAACCACTACAAGCCGCAGTGTGGGTATAAGTGCCCCAGATAGAAGCACACACTACAGTCAGCAGTGATATAAAGGAGAGCGCGGTCATGCTGAAGGAGATCAGATTAATTACACTAATATGAGGAGGAGGCCGGCCAAGGGCACGCAGCAGGAACCACTGAGGAAGCCGTCAGGAAGTGTCTAATATGACAACAGGGCTTTGACTGAATGTGATATCAGTAACACGGCACATAAACCATGTCTCTCTGTTGGCAGACAGATGATGCCGCTTAGACTCTGAGGATTCAGTGCCCAAAAAATAACATTTAAGAGCATGTGAATATTATCTTAATGACTAAACTTCACATAAAACATACTCATATACACTATGATATATAAAACCTAGAAGAGCTTGTCATGAACACAATCCTGGACATGAGCATAAGTGGATGCTTGATGCAGACATTACTACTATCCTTTTAAAAGCAATTATATGACCTTTTAGACACTGGACTAATGTTAGTGGAGACAACCCTTTCCATTTACAGTACATCCACTGTGTAACCATTATATTGACTATATAAACTAACAGTAAACTTCATATAAACATATCCACTGTGAGCGAGATAAAAGCTCTGTTCCAAAACGTCCTGTCTTTTGAGGGAACCTTATACAGAATATAAACTACAGCGCTCGACACATGAGACTCATTGCACAATTGATATCAATAGACTTTATATGAATAGATAGGATGTTATCATGTTGCTATTCGATAAGCTTGGATAATCAATTTTTTTATTAGATTAAACTAGTTCATCAATACTTTTCAGGATTTAATTAAATATATGTAGTCATGCACTACCAAAAGTTTGGCGTCAGTAAGAATGTGTGATGTTTTTGAAAGGCCGCATTTATTTGATCAATAATGCAGTTAAAACAGTATTATTGTGAAATATTATTATATTTTTAAATAACTGTTTTCTAGTTAACTTTATTTTAAATGTAATTTATTCCTGTGACGACAAAGCTGAATTGTCAGCATCATTACTCGAGTCTTTTGCGTTACATGATCCTTCAGAAATCATTCCAATATGCTGTTTTGTTTTTCAAAAAACATTTCTTATTATCATCAATGTTTTGAAACAGATGTGCTGCTTAATGTTTGTGGAAACCATGGGACTTTTTTCATAGAAGTTCATAAAAGTTTGATTTCTTTCCATAAAATATGCACTGACCCCAAACTTTGGGTAGCATATAGTTTGTAAGTATATATTGATATCTCTCTGCTTATTTTCTGTTTTGGATTGATTTATTACTGCACTCTGTGCAATGCATTCTGGGATTGTCTTCACTCTGAGGTATACATGAGAGGCTGCCTTTGAATTTGCAAATGATTAATCTTAAAGCAGAATACGTTCTGGAAAAGCATATGTGATGCCTCAAAATGCTGTTCACGAGGTTTTAGATTAGAGTTGTGGAATAATCTCAGTTTAATGTTTCTAATTTTGAGTTTTAAGGTTTCTTTAAATGCGACTCACCACAACTCCACCTTCTGTAACTGCTTCTCTGTAGGTGAAGTTGCACACGGCCCAGGCCAGGTAGTACGTGGACATGCGGGGCGTCCTGGAGAAATGGTTGGTCACCCATCTGTCCTCGTCAGACGTCGAGGCCTCCACTGGCATGTTAGACAGCGACTGATACGAGCTCTCGTGTTTCAGACTCACTCTGAATGTGGCTTTATAGATGGGCTCGTCGAAACACGGGAAGGCCTTTCTAGCGTGAGTCGGTGAGAACTGCGTCACTGCGAGAAACCTGCAGAGTAACACCAGCAATGAGAACATGAGAGAGAAGAAAGATGAAAGAAATCTCTGGAACAATATATGCTATTTAAGAAGCCCAGAAATGAACAGTGAAACGTCATTTCACCAGAACTTCATTAAACCGGCTGTCACATGACTTTCCTGAATTCAAATTAGCTCTGACTGCCATCTCTGAACTCATCGCTGTGCATTTGTATCACACTAATGAGCTTCCTGGTGTGAAGATGGACACAATTGTTACAGCTTTTTGAACCACAGCAACTAAATCATGTCAACATGTAATAAATAACACCACAATTACTACACAGAAATAACGATATATCTGTCACAGCTGTACATATTAAACCAATCTCTGACAGCATTAGTCAACAAATTGACAACGTGAACCAATTTAGATGACAAGGAAATAATAAAAAGCTGTCAAATTCATCTTACATGTGGATTGGTGAATTTGAAGTGAATCATTATTAATCTACATTTGGACAGATTTACCACATCAGAGTTAGAACAGTCTCTGAGTCTGGACTATAAACAGCCTTGAAATATTCTAGTATATGTAAAGTTAGAGAGAGAGCAGGAAAAGTGGTGAGCTGCATTCCAGAAAACCGCATTAATGAACATTAAAGCTCGACTCAGACCTCACAGGAGATTTGGCTTTGACCACCCACAGCATGACCAGCTGACGGGGGTGGGGGGGTTCTGCTCCTGTATTTCTGTCACAACGTTTTACTCTCATTAGCAGCCGTTCATGCAGTAACAAAGTATTATGAGTCTATAATGTCCCATCTGTTGTTCCACTATTTATAGGTGCTAGTACCATTTTAACATCTTTACACTATTTAAAGATCACAGTTGAGACACAGACATGAGGTGATGAGAAATCAGACGACTAACAGACACACAGGAGGAGATTGTACAGGGATGTCAGAGTGACAATCCCTGCAGCGATACACATGGAGGTGTTTGAGTTTGTTGTCTAATGTGACACGGCTGTCCCTGAAAATGTGTGAAGGATGAAAGAAAAACTAATAAATCTCCAAAAAGACCAGATGATCAGATGTCGGTTTGAAGTGAACTAACAACACGGTCCATGTGGCCACGTCTAACTACATAAACACAGGTTTTTTCTCAATGCTGCGAGATCCCCGCTGTTTACCATTCATGAATGTACGAGGAGCCAGCATGCGCTGATTACACTAAATTCAATGATCTTCACAACCTGTGGAGCTCAGAGCTGCTGCGGGATGCCATCTGAACATCAGTGTGCTGAATTTATCTCAAAAGTTCTCTTCAATGGACCTTACAATGTAAACATCTCACTTTGAGCTGAGTCAAAAACTTTGGGGTTGTTAAAGAAATGATACACTGAGCCTTTAACATGCTGTTTTACAGCTGAAAGCCGGAAGAAGTCCGGCAGTTATTGCCAAGACAGAAAGGCAACTGGAGGATGGACAAAAGGTTTATGAAGTCTGTCCATGAAAGCGATCCCTTCAGGGTAAAACAAGGTTTAAACATGTCTCAAATACAGGAAAACCTGGGGCAAAGATTCAAACATCAGCCATTTTCCCTCAGAGGACAAAGAATACGAAGCCAGAAAACAAGAAATAGATATTCAGTGCTGTCTAACTGAAATCACTTTGAATAAGAGGCTGTAAATGGCTGTAAGACATATTGTCTGGTTTCACAGACAGGGTTTAGACTAAACCAGGATTAGGCCATAGTACATTTAAGTACTTTTTATAAACGTGCCTTAGAATAAAACATCACTGTTATGCATTTTGAGACGAAATAAAGGCATTGATATATTTTAAGATCAGTCAGTGTAAGTTTCTTTCAGTTGAAACAGCTCAGACTTAGATTTTAGTCTGGGATTAGGTTTAAGCCTTGTCTGTGAAACCGGGGGTTTAATAATAAATTAATACATATATGAACTTCTGATAACCAAAGACTCATCTTAAAGAGCTGAATGACATGATATTGTGTGATCTGGTGGTTTTCAGAAATTAAAATGGGTTACCTTTGTGTAAACATTAGCATATTTTAACCAAACACCTAAACCCGACTCTCACTTTTTATTTATTGTTGTAGTAATACAGTAACTGCATAAATAGTTAAGATAATGCTGTATAAGAGGGTCATTTTAATGTAACTCTATGTGGAAATTTATGAATGTTTAGCACTGTGCTGGAAAACTTCCCACGGTCACGTGCGAGTCTCAGTGTCCCAGTGGTACCCAGTGGTTTGACTAGCGTTTATTCAGATCTACTTGACCTCTGACCTCCCTAAACACTGAGGAACAGTTACTGTCTGAGACTGAGACATTAAAATCACATGCTGACAGTAGCGACAGAGTTACAGGTGAACTGCCTAAACTCAACCGTAACCTGGATGTTAATATTATGAATGAAGAGCCAGAGATTATATCTTGTTCATTTTAACACTTGCTGTAATAATATTTGGAAAACAGCAACATTTTTGTGCAGTTGTGTTTGTAAAACGTATCACTTCCATGTTTACTTGACACTTTACTGACTTCTGCACATCACATATCTCTGTGACAATACAATGTTAAGAAGCATCTGTGAGAACGCCAATAAAGACAATCTCACAAAACTTATGCATTTAATTGTGGCATCCATAGTTTCAACTAAAATGCAGTGGTTGCTATTAACATACATTTACAATGCATTACAACCTACTTTATAAGATGATCCCGTATGCATTAATGATGGTTTTGAAGTAGCAAACATTACTACTGAAATGATTAGATATTGGTGCAAGCCATTGAAAATACTGGTTAGGCGAATACATTAAGATATAAGGCTTGTTGGTGTTACACTAAGACGACAAAAATACACATATAAATGTCATTGTCAGCATCAGCGTGATTTGAAACAATAATATCACTGACATGTTGAATCTCACAAGAATCAGTATTCACTGTGATTCTTGAAGAAGTGCTCATTCTCCTCTCAGAAAATTACCAATTAAATCCATATTTTTGTTTTATATAAAACCACAGGTAATATAGTTCCTATGATAAAACAGTGTTAACTTGGTGACAGTAGGATTCTTCTACACTGTTTGAATGAGATCCCAAATTATTATTATAGTTATACAGTAACGTCAGTAGTACATCTGTAATAACTATGGTAGGCCTATTTTGGTTGCTGTGGAAGCAATTAATTAACCAAATAGTGCTTAATTGGGCATAAGATCGTCAGGCAGCATCAGCAGTTCCCAAGGTAGCAGCAGAAGATTATAAACACATGAGAGAGTTTGCGCTTTTACCTTCTTTCTCCATTCAGCACATAGGAGCTGCGGAAGAAGCCCAGGAGCTCGTGCTCGATGTGCGCGTGGAAAGTGATGTTGATCTTGTATGTTCTGAGGGGCTTCATCTCTCTGTGCAGCGCGATCACATACACCTGCTTGGGCTGGTAGTGGAAGCGGCGCTGGATCCTCATGGCGCCCGCTTTCTTGCTGTCCGAGTACACCAGCACCTTCTCCACCTCCAGCCGGTCCGTGTGCAGCACGATCAGCTTCGTGGACTGAACGCACTCAAACTCAATGTGCACCTCGCCGGAGAAGGTGAAGTTCTCCATGGACACGGACAGGCGGAGGTCGTAGTGGCGCGGGCGCAGGGTGGCCGGTAAGCGCAGGTGTCTCCAGGGCTGCTGGCTCTCCTCTGAGTCTCTGTGACTGATGTTAGCGTCCCGGGACTGTTTCCACTTATTGTTGCTGGAGCCGTTCGCGGCCAGAGCCCCGCTGCTCTCCGCGGCGCATCTCTCGAAGCTGACGCTGAGCGTGATGGCGATGGCCGTGACGATGATGAGGGTGAGGATGGAGATGGCGAAGCCCAGCACAAGTCTCTTATTCACCGTGATGTGCTGCTCGGTCGTCCGGGGCCGGACCACCACGCTGTCGGCCCACTGATCGGACAGAGCCCGTCCGTTCCTCATGCTCGCGTCGTCGATCCCCATTATATGACGGATCTGATGTGTTTCATATTCATGATCAGCTTCAAACTGTGGAGGATGAACCGGCGGACTGGTTTAAAGGCGAAAAATTCAGCGAAGATCCCGTGAAGCGCGCAAAGCTTCGAATAGAATGAATAGAACTGATGATCGATGACCTCGAGACTAGATTCGCGCGAATCAGAAGTTCGTTCGGTCAGATGCTGGAGCTCCTCGAGTCCCGCCGCACATCCATCTCTGCTCTGACATCTGGCTCTGTTATGTGTCTCTCTCTCTCTCTCTCTCTCTCTCTCTCTCTCTCTCTCAGCCAGTGGGATGTGCTCTCTCTCTCTCTCTCTCTCTCTCTCTCTCTCTCTCTCTCTCTCTCTCTCTCTCTGCCAGTGGGATGTGCTCTCTCTCTCTCTCTCTCTCTCCCTCTTTCTCAGCCAGTGGGATGTCTCTCTCTCTCTCTCTCTCTCTCTCTCTCTCTCTCTCTCTCTCTCTCTCTCTGTCAGTGGGATGTGCTCTCTCTCTCTCTCTCTCTCTCTCTCTCTCTCAGCCAGTGGGATGTGCTCTCTCTCTCTCTCTCTCTCTGTCAGTGGGATGTGCTCTCTCTCTCTCTCTCTCTCTCAGAAATTCAATCTAGTAATTCTGTCTAAATCTTATGTTCAGTTAAATCACATTTAATTAAACAGTGAAATGTTCAGACAGGCTGATGTGACTCTTCTCCTCTTTCACACATATCGAAATTGTTGAGTTGCATGAATATTCAATAGAATAATGGAACTTAGACAGATTAAATGGAAAATGGATACACGCATTTGAGACATGCACATGTCAAAATCTTACAGCAGCGCTGTGACAGTATTTTCAACACAGCGATTATTAAACATCACACAAATACCGTATATTAGAACATGTCTGTTTTGTACTTTGACAAGAAAAGCTAAAAGGTGGCGATGTAATGATTAATTCAGTATTGTGGGCTACAGTAAGTACACACTGTGTAACACACTAACTACACGTTGAGTACACATTGTGTAATTTCTAAAATTAAGCAGTTTAGTTGTGCAGTAGTGTGTATTTTGGTGTCTGTGTAGCTGGGCACGGTTTAAGTTTTATAAGCCTAAATAATTTAGCATAATTCACAATGTGAGCTACAACAGAAAAAGATATTAAGGCTGCTGTCCATGGTGCTGAATCAAAAAGTACCATCAAATCTGTCACTTGAATGGTGTAATTCTGCAGCATAAGTAAATAGAATCAATATATTTTTCAACAAGGTTTCCATAATTGTCAAACAAGCTCTTTCTCAAATGACTAGACCCACTAGAATTTAAAGATATAGCATTTATTGCTGTTTTCCACATTTTATCAGTGCTGTCATTGTTTCATGAAGGAAGACTAGTGGCAGTTCTGTGAACAAGGCAATAGCTCCAAAAAACACTAAATAACACTCTCAATTTGCAGCCATTGGCATGGCTGGTTAAACAGCACAACGAGAGGAGAGCCGTGAGCGTGTGAAGAGACCCTTGAAGGAGTCTGGAGAGAGAGATGACGGGGATAAAGTGAAAAGGAGAAAGGGGGCTTCTAGTTAAACGGATTTGATTCACATTTGGAACTCTTTAAATTATATGCAAGAAATGTATTTAGATTCCATCCTATCAAGATCTTCTTCGCTCTCTTTACCGCTAAGGAATTTAAAACTATTCCTATGAAATAAGAAGAGATGGAACGTCCTTGAATGATTGCGAGATCTTTGGATCAAATGAAAACGGAGGTGCATTTAAGGAAAAAAATAAGCAATTTTCTTTTGACATCTGAGCACAAAAGCCTATGTCGTGGTGTGCAAATGTGTGTGTGTGAACCATGTGACTCCTGTTGAATGAAAACATATAACACAAGATCAGCCTGGGGGGCGGCTGTGAGGGGGCTAATTGAATAAAAAATATCAGTACAATGTCCTTGAGGGCAGCTGTGACTGCCGGCACATAGAGGGTCATTTCTGCTGAGAGAAGAAGGATGAAGAGAAACACTCACACTCAAAAGAAAGAAAAAAACGAGATTTGGCTAGTTTATATTATGGGCACCTATGAGCAGAGCAGAGACACATCGCCCCCTGCAGTCCACAAATAACAATAGCGTTTGCCAATCAAAACCTATGGAAGAGGAAACCCTTGTCTGACTCAATAAGTTTGCAGGATCTGATATTATCATAAATCATGATAAAGTTATAGAGCATTCTTTATAGGTCTCTCAACTGAACATCACTGTGGAAGTACCAGAAATATTGTGTTCCATGATGTGCATAACCAAACGTTTGTCACTTCAATAGAAGAGAAAGTCCTCATAGAATTAATAATTGTAACTCCTAAACTCAGATTGTCAGAGGGTATTACAACTTGTACCAATTGACCCCATGCAGAAATACATTAAATGAGCAGTAAAATGATTTTAGAATTTTACTTCTATTTCAAGTGTATGCACTGTAGACATTGTAAGGGACATGATGGGTTGAAAAAATGCAGATCATCAGATCTATACTGTATATCTATAATCTATGTTTACAGATAAGTGACTAAAAGCAAGTCTACGATTTAGAATGAATGATTTTGCTAGCAATATTTTACATTTTAAGGTGTGATCTATGGAACAGCTCACAGACAACAAGTGTGAAGTTAATCACTTAACTTTCACAGCTGCTTAATGTAACACAAACATTTGGTTTTGATTCCATGCATAAATAAGTGCTCGAGTTATTTATTTTCAACATTATGAATTCAGATGTAATTATTTGGGTTTACTGTTGACAATCCATTTGTTTTATTTTGTTTAGACTACTTCCATGTTATATATCTGACCTGAATGTGGGACGTCGTTATAACAAACACCTATTATGATATGTCATGAAAACACCAGTCATTGATCCACCTTTTGATCCACCTGAGCTACTTCTGACGATATCTAGTCAACTCACATTAAAAGCTGCTGTCAGTTCATTAAAATGTAATAGACGATCTTACACCTTGATTGGACAAATGTCATGTCAACTGTGATAAAACATTCCAATGATAAGGATGTTGACATTTTTATATATTTACTGTAGTCACTGGCTGCATAAAATACAAAAAAAAAAATACACTGTGTCCGTAGGCAGAATACAGAGGTAGGAAGGCAATAAGACATTTCCAAATCCAATGGTCGTGTCACATCCTGTCAACTGAGATATCTTCATCTGAATATTTTTTGAAGGTAGCATAGATTATTTTTCGCTGCCTATGATATCCCACTATCCTGTGAATGTAGGTCCATGACAGTTGAGCTGAAGGACAAAAATAGCACCTAAAAATTGTGCTTGGCATTGTATAAATATATATAATTTATTTATTTACCCAAATTTTGACTTCATTTCTAGCATGTTCTAGACATCACCATCTTGTGAAAGTTTGCTTGTGTTAACCTGAACTGTTTTCTGAACCAGCCCTCCTGAACCATTTTGGGGTTCCCCAAAGAACCTTTCAACAGTAGCGTGTTTAGGCACCACGCAACCCACGCAATTGCGTGGGGCCCCGCGGTCAAGGGGGCCCCCCGCGGAATGCAATTTTTACCGATTGGAATTGAGAACCGGCATTTTTTTGGACCGGTGCATAATTGGGTCAATACCGGACTAGCGATAAGCTTGAGGACTAACAATACTGTTATCGATACGTGCGTTGTTTTATCTCCGTACTTCTGTGTTAATGGCGAATTAGAAGCTGTTCTCATAAACCATTACATCATTTATTTTTGCATCAAATTATAGAGAGAAGTATGGATAACTGTACTGACAAGTATCGTATCAGTATCGATAAAATGTAAATGATACCCATCCCTACCCCAGAATCGATCGCAAAATCCACCGAGGGGCCCTCCTGGAACACTTGCAGAGGGCCCTCAAAACACTAAACACACCCCTGTCTTTCAATGAACAGTTCTTAAAATATATATATTTTTTTAAATGTGAAAAACATTTTACTAAAACTTTTCCTCTATAAAGAATATTTTGCACAATGGAAAGGTTCCATGGAAGTTAACTAAATGCTGATTGCAACTCTTCCAATTTACATTCATAAACTGTTTTAGCAGAGTGCAATGGACACCTTCAAGGAGCCAGCATCATCTTGGCAGACTCCTGAGATTCTTGTTCTCCTAGTGTGATTCAACAGTGAGATTGGAACAAGGAACTGGCCAGAAGCATCAGTTGCATTTCATTCCACACCACCTTCTCAGTCTTCAGAAAGATGTTCTATCCTACAAGTTTCTACACTACCTTTGAAACTTTGGAGAAGACCGTTAGATTTAACTTAATTGATCCCTGGTGTAATTCCTGTACTTCGTCTTGTCTGTAGATTTATAGTATGAATTCATCTTCACAACCCACCTCTATCTTTTCTGCCACTCATTCGTCACAGTACATCTGTCATTGTTTTCAGAGCCTATTTCATAAAGGAAGACCAGCGGCGGCTCTTTGAACGAAGTGACGGCTCCAAACACCAAATAACACTCTCAATTTGCAGCCGTCGGCATGGCTGGTTAAACAGCACAGCGAGAGGAGAGCCGTGAGCATGTGAAGAGACCCTTGAAGGAGCTGGAAGACAGAAAGTGTGGTGGAAAGATGATGGGGATGAAGTGAAAAAGAGAACGTGGCTTCTAGTTCAACTGATTTTATTCACATTTGAAATCCTCTAAACTAGAACAGGCAGGAAATGCATTTAGATTCCCATCCGATCGAGATCCTTTACACCCCTTTACCCCTAAAGCATTTCAAACCTATTCTCATGAAATAATGGGGCTGAGATGGAGCATTCTTGAATGATTGCGAGATCTTCGGATCAAATGAAAATGGAGGTGCATTTAAGGAGAAAAATAAGCAATTTCCATGTGGCATCTGAGCACAAAAGCCTGTGTCATGGTGTGCAAATGTGTGTGAACCATGAGCCTCCTGCTGAATGAAGACATATAACACACGATCAGTCTGGAGGGACTTTGAGGGGGGGGCTAATTGAATAAAAACATCAGTAAAATGGCCTTGAGGGCAGCTGCGACTGCCGGCACATAGATGGTGATTTTAGAAGAGAAAAAGGCTGCGGTATGTTGGTATGCTACACTCACACAGACAAAAAAATTAAAATAAGACAATGAACGAGATTTGGGCAACTATATAAACACATTCACTTCTGCATCTCACAAGTATAGCATTAGTGTAAGTATCATAATCAATAATGGACAGAGATATACTGTACTCAACACAGTGATAATATGCCTGACAACTTGATGCTAAAATAATTTTTGGCAGTGGACAGATGGAAACCATTATTTTTGTAGTTCTTTTATGTGCCCCCGGTGGTGCAGAAAGTACACACTTGATCTTTAAGAGCCAACGGAAGTGGATAAACATTTATGCAAGAGGAAAAAACACCATAAAGCATTTGGCAATCAAAACCAATGAAAGTGGATAACCTGACTGATTTTTATCACAAGTGTCAGTTTGCAGGACCTTATATGTCCAAATAATGTGATGATAAAGTTATGGAGCATCCTTTATTGTTCGCTCACAATATCAGTGTGTCAAATTCAGTTTAGTTGAGACCTCTGGATATAAAGCTTTGCAACGCAACTGCTCTGTTGAAGTGCAGTGTCCCTTATCGAAGCAATCTGGTGAAGTCTCTCTGAAACCTGTGAAGTTTTGCTGTTATTCATCATCTCAAGTATCAAGCAGATGTCCTTGTCCAGTGGAACTTCTGCAGTCTTAAACAGCTGTTGTGTTTCAGGCAATGAATGAGCCCACCTGCAGAGCCATTGGGAAATCAACCTCACACACCTGCTTGACTCGCACTGACGACAAGCTGTAGCTGTTTAAAGGTGCAAGAGTAAAATTGTCGGTAAGTACACATTGCATATCATACTTGCCACAAGGGGTGCTGGAGTGAGCATTAGGGTAATCTTTCTTTTTCTATGGTCTCTTTTCTCTTCTAGAAATAAGAAGCAACAGGGTTGTGGCTAGAAGGGATGCAGCAAAAGCGAAGCTAACAATAAATAAACATTTCTACCTATTAAATTGTGTTTTATTAACGTCTACACCTACCCCAAATCTAAACTACCCCTTACAATAATGCAAAAACAGTAATTATTGTTTTTTGTCAACATAATGTTTGCATACATGCAGGCAGTTTTTTCTGGCCTTGATATTCTTAGCCGTCTTTATGACATTATGAAAACTGTTATTAATGTAGCTGTGAGTGTTTTAGCTGGAGGGAAGTGGATTCTGTACAGGGAGGTGCTGATTTTTCACATCAGTCTAGAATTCATCCGTCAGCAGTTTCAGTCACACACACATTTGACACTCATTCATAATTCATACGTCAGATGGATATGATATTGAATAAGCAGTGAGTATGACACAGTAAGACGGCAGGGAATTTGTATTTTTACCCGCCACTATGAGACAACCTGAAATATGCAAATGCTTTTGTTCACCAGTAGATTGAGGTGCATCTGATTCAGAGACGTTTCCAGAGAGATAAATGTGCTGAAATATTCTTACATAATAATGGCGCCCCAAAGAACACAATTTTTACCCTCACAGTGTGAATAAATTTGGTTAAGTAGCTTTAAATGAAAAGCTTTTAGTGATGATAGAAGTTACTGTGGAGTGAAACGTGCCTGAGGATGGAGACACTGTTTCTGGATCTGAATGTTAATGCTAGCTACCATTACCCAGAAGCCCTCAGGCCTCTTTCCACTGGTCATGAGGCACCAAAGAACCACGTCCAAACAAACACACTGCCCGTTTCTCCGTCCAGGTCAATAAGTTTGTCGGTTTGCTCAGAATTCATCGATCTGCAGTCTCGTATCAAGTGGACTGCTCAAACGAGGGCTGAAAATGCACTGGACCGACTTACATCTTCTTACACACGAGTCACTGTGTGACCCTGAGAGACACACAGACCAGTTTCAAGCTATATTATAGGGACATCAAAAATGCAGCATTTAATACAGAGTCTTAAAGTTTAATCATCTATTAACTGTGAGTTATGGTTCATTTTAAATGGCAAAGTTTTATATGTTCACAGTTATGAGGTGAATTATTCTGAGCTCTACTATTGTTTATCATAATGCCAAGACATTTAAATAATGGATCTCGGTTTGGTTTTAACCTTAAATAAAGTTATATTATACAACAAGTTTGTAATAAAACTGCAAATATAGTGTGTGTGTGTGTGTGTGTGTTTATACAGTGCTCAGCGTAAATGAGTACACCCCCTTTGAAAAGTAATATTTTAAACAATATCTCAATGAACACAAAAAACATTTCCAAAATGTTGACAAGACTAAGTTTGATATAACATCTGTTTAACATATAACATGAAAGTAAGGTTAATAATATAACTTAGATTACACATTTTTCAGTTTTACTCAAATTAGGGTGATGCAAAAATGAGTACACCCCATAACAAAAACTACTAAATCTAGTACTTTGTATGGCCTCCATGATTTTTATGACAGCACCAAGTCTTCTAGGCATGGAATGAACAAGTTGGCGACATTTTGCCAGATCTATCTTTTTCCATTCTTCAAGAATGACCTCTTTTAGAGATTGGATGCTGGATGGAGAGTGATGCTCAACTTGTCTCTTCAGAATTACCCATAGGTGTTTGATTGGGTTCAGATCACGAGACATACTTGGCCACTGAATCACTTTCACCCTGTTCTTCTTCAGAAATCCGACAGTGGCCTTAGATGTGTGTTTAGGATCATTGTCATGTTGGAAAAGTGCACGACGACCAAGGGCACGGAGTGATGGTAGCATCTTCTCTTTCAGTATAGAGCAGTACATTTGTGAATTCATGATGCCATCAATGAAATGCAGCTCCCCGACACCAGCATCACTCATGTAGCCCCACATAAGGACACTGCCACCACCATGTTTCACTGTAGGCACCATGCATTTTTCTTTGTATTCCTCACCTTTGCGATGCCATACAGTTTTGAAGCCATCAGTTCCAAACACATTTATCTTGGTCTCATCACTCCAGAGTATAGAGTCCCAGTAGTCTTCATCTTTGTCAGCATGGGCCCTGGCAAACTCTAGGCGGGCTTTTTTGTGCCTGGGCTTTAGGAGAGGCTTCTTTCGTGAATGGCACCCATGCATGCCATTCCTCTGCAGTGTACGCTGTATTGTGTCACGGGAAATAGTCATCCCAGTTTGGCTTTCTACTTCTTTAGATAACTGCAGTGAACTTGCATGTCGATTTTCTTCAACCCTTCTCATCAGAAGACGCTCCTGACGAGGTGTTAACTTCCGTGGACGACCTGGACGTCTCTGTGAGATGGTTGCAGTTCCATAATTTTAAATGTTTGTACCACTTTTGCTACAGTATTCTGACTGATAAGTAAAGCTTTGCTGATCTTCTTGTAGCCTTCACCTTTCTTGTGTAAAGAAATTATTTTCTTTCTCAGGTCTTGTGACATTTCTCTTCCATGTGGTGCCATTGCTGACAGCATGAAATGGGAAGGGGTTTTCTTTAAGTAACACCCTTTTATAGTCAACTGTCACCTGTGTAATGAATAATTAGACTCACCTGTGGTTGAATTCTTGTTAAATTAGACATTTGTAGTCTAAAATTTAGCTTTGCTCCAGAGAATTTCAGTGGGGTGTACTCATTTTTGCATCACCCTAATTTGAGTAAAAATGAAAATTTTGTTCTCTAAGTTATATTATTAACCTTACTTTCATGTTATAAGTAAAAAATATGTTATATAAAACTTAGTCTTGTCAACATTTTGGAAAATGTTTTTGTGTTCATTGAGATATTGTTTAAAATGTTACTTTTCAAAGGGGGTGTACTCATTTACGCTGAGCACTGTATATATATATATAAAGTAAAATGTTTTACCATTGTGTATATGTTTATATATATACATATCACAAACATCATGGTTTTACCTTGCTATCCTTTACATAATTATGATCTAGATCAAACAATGCATTTATTTATACAGTAAATGACTCAAACGATTCAATGCAGCATCATCACGACTGAATAATCAATGCAGTTTTGACATTTATTTGACTCTCTTCAAGAAAGACAGAACAAACAGTGACTCGCAGCTTTACACGAGGGACAGAAGAACTTGAGCGACTCTTACATGAGACTCAAAACACACTGAGACCTGAAGATGCAGTAAACACTCGAGACCTGATCCATGATCTCTGCTCATTATACTAGAGGATGATGGAGGTCTCTATTATCATCACACTTGATCATAAATAACTTAAGCCTGTTTTAAATAAGAGGAAATAGCGTATCAATATGGCATAAGAACATTGTGGCATTAAACTCACTCTTGAGTCCCTCCTGAGACGCTCTTCTTTTACAGCACAAACGCAGTTCCTCGTGACAGTCTGATGATTTATTGTCCGTTGAGCAGCTTTTATCTCATCATCCAGACAAACTCTGATGATTTCCCAGGATCAAACTACGCTTAGAAATAAAGCAGCCAGGCAGGTTGAAAATGAACAATCGTTTGATCTCCAGGGGCTTTGAGTCCTGCTGTGTGTTTCAGACTGTTGACGTATTCGGACCGACATCCAGATGCGATTTACACAGGCTTTGATAGGATGATGATTTATATGGTCCTGATGAGCGTCATATGAGGATGATGATGAGAAGAGGGTTGTTCACACTGTTAGAGGAACTTTGGAAAGAACACATTGTTCCTGGTGTTTGTGGACCAGAATCTCACATTGTTTTTGTTTCCAGACTCTTGCAAAGTAATTTAGCCCATTTCAATTAAATGAGCAATTAACTCTTTCACATTTCAGACTGATGTCTGAACCATAAACAGCTAAAAGTTTGAAAATCCAACAACATCATTATTTTCACTTATGTGCAGCATTCCCCATGAAATAATAGTTTCACCAAACTCCCAGAGAATCGCAGCAAACAGGGATGATCCGTAAATTGTTTGGCTGAGTTTTTCCCGTCATTCTCTCCGCTGATTAATTACCATGATTTTCTCCACTGGTTGTCAAGGCAACAGCAGTGTTCTGCGCTCTCTGTGCTGTTTGGGCCGGTGACAGTATGTAATTAAATATAAGCAGTTGCTATTAGGACTGGAGGATACACTGTAATTATAAGGCTTTGCTTGTTCCCTGTGGTTTACCGGGCTGCTGGGGAGGCGCTGTCATTCAGATGGACGCCCAGACGCCTCCAAACACTGATATAGAGGTCTGTCTGTTCCTGAGAGTTTGTGTGGAGATAGAAAACATTTGGAGTCAAGGTGAAGTTGGAAATGTGTTAACAGAAGCAGAGTTTATCCCAGATACAGGTCGTATTGTGTTGACCTCGTTGAATCGTTTTACAGAATTTCATCATCTTTAAAACTTAGTCATTACATGGACTCTAACGCAAAACCCAGTTATTAATTCATCTCATTAATTTAGCAACAGTGAAACAATGCGAACAGATCCTGGTCCAGATTCTAATGATCAAAAGACAAAAATATAACATTGTTACATTAAACCAGATACTGAGAACTAATTTATTATTTTCAATTTCTTGTTATACACAGACAATAAA
This sequence comes from Gymnocypris eckloni scoliostomus, assembly GCA_027564155.1. NCBI lineage: Eukaryota > Metazoa > Chordata > Actinopteri > Cypriniformes > Cyprinidae > Gymnocypris > Gymnocypris eckloni. The sequence continues at coordinate 18,988,236 of CM050432.1, read as the reverse complement.
TAAACAACCCGTTTTCAAACCTTTAAAACTAACCAGTTAAATATTGACTCAATGAAGCTTCGTCGGCTCTGCTCCAAAACACCTGCCTGTAGTTTTCAAGTGATCCTGCTGGATTAGCTGGTTCAGTTGTGTTTGATAAAGGTCAAAGGGGCTCTGGAGCAGGGCTGGAGACCTGAACCTTTTTCTTATATGTGGTTTCTGTCAATGAAATTCAATCTGTTTGAGGTCTGCTATTATTATGTTTTCTCCATGTTACCATCTGTAAATCATTTCCTGTGCTCTTGTGGAGGATATATAATACAGGAAGTCAAATGCTCAAATCCATATCAGAAAAATATAAGACAAGAAGATGAATATTGAACTGATACGTGTAATAAAAAGTGTGAATTTGAGCTACCTTGCTTCGTGTTTGCTTCTTTATGTCATCATTTAGACCTATTCACCCTCATGTAGTTCCAAAACTGTATGGATGTATGGCTTTCATCTGTGGGAAACAGATATTTATTTAAGGAAATATTAAAGATTTTAATACGCAGACATGCACTTAAATGTCTTTAATACACATGCTGAATATTGCAGGAAAGAAACCTGCACAAATTGATAGATTTTAAAATAAAAAGGGGTCATAAAACCAAATATAACATAAAAAACAATTATTAAATCAAGAACTAAACTTAAGAAAGCAACTCATACGATAAACTGGGGGGGGGGGGGGGTATTCAATGCGTATTGCAAGCAATTTAGAGAGGCACTCCTGATATTTAAGAGAGAATAACAAGTAAAAGAAGTAAAATTAACTTGAACTTGGCTTATTAAACCAAAAACGTTTCTTGCGTCAATACCGCACGTGCGTTTTAAAGAACACATTACGTCACCAGACTACACGTTGTCGTCGCGCTGCTGCAGTGTTTGAATTTCCCAGCGACTTATGTGGTAGCTATTAACTGTTCATGAGTGAGTTATTGAACGGTTCATAGACTAATACGTTCGTTCTGAACGAAATAAACATTTATTTTTGACTGAGTAACGGCCACGTTTTCAAGATTCGCCGACGCGCAATGGCGCCAGCTTCGCTTCAGTCACGTGTAATCCCTTTAACCGTCAAAAAGATATTACGCCAAAGATATTGAGATTGTTTTTTTTTCTCCACAAATGTATTATTTACACGACCTGAAGAGGGAGAGATACAACAGACGCAGGTAATTAAACGCTCAGTTGAGCTTGTTACATGCTTGTGTAAATACATAGCCTTAACGTACATTAAAATATTAATACTTACGATGGAGCACATTATCATAACAATTAATAGCTTTGAAAGATTTTAATTTACTTATTTTGTTTTCAGCAGCAATAGACTTGAACTTTCTGTTTTCAAACACAAGCATTGTTTTAGCTTGGGATCATAATTGTGTCAACATCTTTCTAAGGTTTCAGATTATATAATTTAACAGGCACATCCACCACCGAATACTGCAAGATATTCATGTAACATATTCATGTAACAAAACCATTGATTAAAATGAGAGAAATCCAGAAAAAAACAGTCAGAGGCATGACATGCATATGTAAAGAAATGAGAACTGATACATTATGCATTAATTTTCCCATGAATTTCAAAAACAGTTCAACACGACAAGCAAATTCTGCCTCCACTGCTGACAATAAGCTGCCCATAGAGCCGCATACACTGCGTGCCATCTTAATGTGCCACATCAAGTCACAGCACAAAGCCTCTGCCACCGGTCCTACGCAAATGTGTTTCTTTCAAATCCCCCCCGCTCACCCCTCAGCTTCATTATTCTCCAGACATCATGAAAATACAGTCAACAGATTCAGACGGCTTCCTTCCCACCAAACATCAAACCTCATGCCATTATATCCTTCCAAGATTGACTTATAAACACCAGCACGAGGCCCAAGACTCCCACAAGCCCATTTCCACGGTGTTTATAACATGAAGGAAATATTCTACATGTGCTTTTAGAGCTGTATGATTAAATAATGATAGAGAAGAAACCTTTGAGTCTAATCTGCAAAAAAGGCATTAATAGGTCTGTTAATTTGCTTATAAAAGTATATATGGTTATTATCAAGTGTAGCGTCAGTTCTGGCACGTCACGTTAGTCAAGCTCGCATCAGCTGATCCACGTCTACCTTTAGGGATGCAACACACATCTAAGCATCCATGTATAAGATCCTTCATTATTATCACCAGCTTTCGCATTACTCAATAGCTAATTACTCTCCTCCATCCCCAACTCTTCCTCTTTCAGTCAGGATTCAGGCTTCTGATTCTCCTTTAAATCAGACTAATTTCTCAAATGTTGCATTCAATTATAACTTTTATTATATCTGCAATACCTTTATGTTGGTTTTGTTCTGGTCACTTTGGGGTGGGGGGTATTGCTGCTCTCCTGTTCTTATCCATAGGTTGCCCAGAACAGAACCATACTGTTTTTATTTGGTTTTACAACCAGAAATTATTATTCATTACTCAGAGTTAGGGTTTATATTAAAGCATATATATATATATATCTTCTGATGTGAACCACAGCAGCATCCAGATGCTTTTTGCAATAATCGAGGCCCATTTCTGATTCTCAGACGGACATATGGAAAAATGTGCAGAGCATTTTAAATTCTGTCAGTCTGGTCAGGAAGAGACGAGAGCAGACACATTGTGAGCCACTGAAACATGGGAAACTGAAGTGCCTGGGGCTTCTATCAGCGGCCAGGATTGTGATGAGTTATTGAGTTTGGGGAGGAGATTTGAGTTTGTGCTGAGGTAAGCTTGGACAGAATAATACAAATAAAAAACTATGGAAGCAATCAAATGCTCGATAACCCACCTCCACCAAAACCTCTTCAGACAGCTTACATTGTTAACAAACCACCAACATCCAACAGAAAAATCAAAGGAACCAGTTCACCAATGTTCAGACAATAAAGCTCAGCATCTGAGGATAGAACTTCAGTTTGGGATTGACAGATCTAACATCTGTTCTTTATCATCAGTTCTTCGATGAGGGTCGCTTATTAATGAAAAATGCAAATGTAAAGGAAACTTTTTCATTTTGTTCATGTTGTGAAATACCTGAAAGCACTTTTGCAGCTTCTCTTACACATTTAAGAAGCCTATAATCAGCCTTTGACTATCTCAGTCAACAACAGAAGCTTGTGAATGTGCTGAAAACATCTGAACTTAAACTGTTCATGCCTCTTTTCTCCCTTCGGGTTTGATGCAGGAAACTGAAGGTCAACAGTCAAACTGAAGGGAGCAAAACAATGTGGCTGCAGTGCCTGAGCAAACATGTTATCATCAGTCCGATGTAAACTAAACGCTTTCGTGATATTTGTCCCTGTTGACCTCAGACAGCGAAACAGAAGCCACTGCAGTTCATCTCAGAGAAAATAGGCTGCTTGCACCTTTGTCACGTTTAACTTCGAGCCTATTTTTTATGCGCCTGTGTCCTCCATCCATTCCTCTTTCTTGCTGTTTGTTTTAATGGGAGTTGGGTCTCATTAAATCTCTTGAACTCATTTTATATGTGTGTTTTCAAATTGAATCTGCATCTCTCCAGGCGCTGTGTGGGACTTGCTCGCATAAACCTCCTCGTTCGCTCTTTAGACACTTTAAATCCTCCCCGGCCGACTGGAGGATTTCCCAGACAGATTATCATTTTAATAGTCAAATCGATCCGTCGATGTCACGCGTCGACTGCTTTACATTCCCAAGTATATGGAACTATTTTCAGCTTCTCCGTGTCGCCTGGGTCACGGCCTGATTCACAGACCCCCACACAAACCTGTTGCACCTCGAAGGCAAAAACACTTGAGCTCTTCTGTAACGCAGCTTTTCTCTATGTGTATTTCAGTCACTCTGGATTTGCCTTAGAGAGCAGCGAAGCGCCAGAGGTCCAAAAGAAGCAGATAATAGATAAAGCCTCCAGCTCTCAGTGAACACAGCTGCTAATCTACACATTTGTATGTATGTGTTCTTCTCTATCACTGCAGTTCCTTTTGAGGATGGAGATCTGGAGTGTATCAGAGAGTCTCGCCCTTGAGCCGGAGCAAGTGACACAACATTTAGCTTCGTCCTGATAAGAGAGATTAGCCTCTTGTGATGTGTGGAGCCACATTTGGGGTTACAAATGTCCATTCTTGGTTGCTTCAGAGTTCAGACCCAAGATGACAGCTGAGGGAAATTTTTTATATGTAAGTTTATTTACAGTATAATCGGTACTGATTGTTCTGCTTGACAATAGTTGCATCTAATGAATAATTTTACCCATTATTAATGTTTGATACCTGTTTTTGTGCATATGAAATTATTGCATCATTAGCATAGTAGCCTATGTTAGCTTACTTACTTTCTTATCTGAAGACCTGAAACACAAATTAAGATATTTTGGTGAAATCCAAGAGCTTTCTGTCCCTGTATTGAAAGCAATGTAACTGAAACGTTCAAGGCCCAGAAATGTAGTAAGGACATTGTTAAAGTGCCCCTTTTATGGATTTTTGAATATTACCTTTCATGCAGTGTGTAACACAGCATGTTATACACACTGTTAAACACAAGTGAATGAAAACATCCGCAAAGTTTGATATGATGAACTTCACATTGAATGTCAACTCCGTCACTAGCCCGTCACCACCATCAGACAGAAAATCTTATGGTGTTGACAAATATAGCATTTCTTTCACAAAACAAATAGAGTTCATGTAGTAGCCATGTTTTATTAAGTTGATGCTAGATGCTAACAGAACCTGCTTCAGGAGAATAAGATGATCTAAACATTTCAAATAACTTCCTCAGAAATTGGAAGATGGTGTTGACATATCATGGTTGTTGTGACACATTAAATATTAATATTAGGATTTAAAATAGGCTAAAACTATAAAAGGTGGTTGTTTAGAGTGACAGCTGCCCTTCATATACCCTGATTTTTTTTGCATTGCATTTTAATGAATATCTGAAGATGTTGACAAAATGTGGGGACACAACTTTGAAACCTTATGAAATTCATGTGTCCTTGAAAAAAAACCTTGCTTTGATACGAGATATGAGTAAGTGCTGCTTTTGATAAATCAGGCTTTTTTTTTCTTTGTATTGCTTATGAACGATTGAACCCTTCTCTGAGGACACACTGTTTTTGATGTAGTGATAAGGCAATAAGTATCATACATTTGATATAGTAATGATAAAATGAAACTGGAGCGGATAATTGTATTAAGTACAATCTATTATTAATCCCTCATAACATCTACAATTGAAAATATTTTTAAACCTAATAGCAGTTACAATTGCTGGACATGTTTTGTCCCATGTCTCAATAATCTGTGATACAGTATATACATGCATACATACAGTATATATATATACAGGGCCGTAGCAGGGGTTTGCGGGGCCCCGGTGAAGGTTGTAGAGTGGGCCCTGTTTGAAATTGTTTAATTTGTATATTCGTTCTATTTATGTATTTATGCTATTTACACAATGTTTTAAGTTTTTTCAAGTTAGCAGGTGTCCAGGTGTAGAAACCGAATAATCAAATGTAAAATAGCACAGCATAGACTTTACTGTAAACATTTAAAACTCAAACCTACATTTATTCAGACACCTTCAGCATTTGTCACAATATGACAGTTTATAGTTTTGAAAATGGTAATAAAATATGACAAAAACTCATAGTGAATTAAACTGTGTCAGAACAAATTAATCTTGATAATGTCTGATAACTTTGATAGAAAGGTACTGTATGTAATGGATTACAATCAACCAAAAATTCTGATAACTGTAAGTATGACAATATTTACACAACTATCAATACTTTGTTGAACAATTACCAAGCAATGCTTCACTTTGTTCAGTCTGTGGTGTAAAAAGGTTGCATTTGCAATTAAAGAAAAAACACTTAAACAAAACATGGTCAGGTCAAAGTGTCATGTTTGGTCCCAATTTTTTAAAATACATTTTACTGGTAGTCCACTGTTTGCAGAATTGTTGGGTAAAATAAGTCACAGTTTACTTTATTTGGCTATCCTCACTTAAGTTAACTATAGTGTCCTGCACCCACTAGTAGAAGAATATCAAAAATTTGATCTGGTGTTTGAATAATTTTTGGTTTGACTGTGGATTAATTATTGTTAAAACTACAAAGTAATTCAGTCAAGAGCAGTGAGTGATTTTCTTTCTTTCATTTTCTTGGATTAACATTAAGGACACCGACAGTAGCTAGGTAATTAGGCGCGCTCACTTTAAGAGAGAATCCATCCACAATAATGATGCACATCCAATTTTTGTCTCAATTGATTACCTCATACTCCCAATTAAGACATAACCAACAGTTTTTTTTTGAGGATACTCTCCAAGACGAGTATTGACGTGACGACGCGCAGCAGTGGCTCATCAACTGTCCTGAGCATCTTTTTTAGCTGGCCTCAGCCGTGGGCCCATATAATCTTCACCACCTTTCACCCCACTAGCGATGGCCCTATATATATATATATATATATATATATAAGCTGTACACTCACTACTTTACATTGTAGCAAAGTGTCATTTCTTCCGTGTTGTCACATGAAAAGATATAATAAAATATAAAAAAATGTGAGGGGTGTGCTCACTTCTGTGAGATACTGATATATATATATATATATATATATATATATATATATCGGGGCCCTATTCGCACTTGCAGAAAGCGCTCATCTCTTCCGAGGCTCCGTATGCTTTCAACTTGCAAGAGACTGTACGATATTCAGATTACATAGTTTGACAGATTTTTACATAGAGAGGGTGACATCGCACCGCATTAAAAGATATTATCATTCATGTTTTCATAACCTCTGGCCAAACTCCAAAACGAAACTAAAATTAAAACATCTTTGGGAGCAAGGGGGCCCCCTGGTGTTTCGGGGGCCCTATGCAGCTTGCGTATTCTGCATATAGGGAGGATCGGCTCTGTATATATATATATATATATATATATATATATAATTAAATAGAAATAGTCATCAGCAGCCATTAGTTCTGTAAAATTGAGCATCAGAATGGACAAATTTGTTAAGGGAGAAAACAAAATGTGGAAAATGCCAGCGAAGAAGTGCATTCAAACAAGAATAGTCTCAGCATCAGCGGTGAAGAGAGAGCTGGACTTACTTACATAGGCTACATTTGTGAACGCACACTTTCTGTAATGTCGCGTGTCAAGTAACGCTTCCGTGTGCGTCTTACAGATGGCAATTTACAATCTCAACTTCATTGTGCTGTTACTCATTTCGAGCAGAATTTCACTAAATTGGTTCCCGACAGCATCAGGTGTTTTATTATTGGTGAGTATAATTATTTATTTAAATAAATGCAATCGTTTAGATATCATAATATTTAGGCTATAAATAATATTATAAATCTGGTTGGATTGTATTGATGACGTAATATGTAAATTACATGCGTGTGGCCCGTGAGATTTGCACTTGGAAAGGTTGAGAACCACTGCTCTAAAACCTTTATATACTGTACCTATCAGCATTCATAGTGCCTTCCAAAATATGAAATCTGCCTATACTGTATGCATTTACACCTTGGCCCACAGGATATGATGGCGCTTTTGGACCATGTTCACATATGGCTTTCTTTTTGCATGATAGAGATTTAGTTGGCATCTGCAGCAGCACGGCAGATTGTGTTTACCGACAGTGGTTTCTGGAAGTATTCCTGAGCCCATTTAGTAATGTCAGTGAGAGAATCATGATTATGGGTGATGCGGTGTCGTCTAAGGGCCCGAAGACCACGGGCATCCAACAAAGGTCTTCGGCTGTGTCCCTTACGCAAAGAGATTTCTCCAGTTTCTCTGAATCTTTTTATGATGATATTCACAGTAGGTTAGATTTGCAAAGCCTTTGCAATTTGACATCGAGGAACGTTGAGAGCCTCTGCCCTTCTTTAATTCTAAGAGACTCTGCCTCTCTAAGACATCCCTTTTATAGTTAATCGTGTTACAGGTGATGTCAATTAACTTAATTAGTTGCTAGATGTTCTCCCAGCTGAATCTTTTCAAAACTTCTTGCTTTTTCAGTCCTTTTGTTGCCCCTGTGCCAAGTTTTTTGAGACCTGTAGCAGGCATCAAATTTGAAATGAGTTAATTTAGTAGATACAAGTGTAAAATTTATCAGATACAGTGGGGCAAAAAAGTATTTAGTCAGCCACCAATTGTGCAAGTTCTCCCACTTAAGAAGATGACAGAGGCCTGTAATTTTCATCATAGGTATACCTCAACTATGAGAGACAAAATAAGAACAACAAATCCTGAAAATCACATTGTAGGATTTTTAAAGAATTTATTTGCAAATTATGGTGGAAAATAAATATTTGGTCAATAACAAAATTTCATCTCAATACTTTGTTATATACCCTTTGTTGGCAATGACAGAGTTCAAATGTTTTCTGTAAGTCTTCACAAGGTTTTCACACACTGTTGCTGGTATTTTGGCCCATTCCTCCATGCAGATCTCCTCTAGAGCAGTGATGTTTTGGGCCTGTTACTGGGCAACACGGACTTTCAACTCCCTCCAAAGATTTTCTATGGGGTTGAGATCTGGAGACTGGCTAGGCCACTCCAGGACCTTGAAATGCTTCTTACGAAGCCACTCCTTCGTTGCCCGGGCGGTGTGTTTGGGATCATTGTCATGCAGAAAGACCCAGCCATGTTTCATCTTCAATGCCGTTGCTGATTCATTCTTTCCTTTACACAGATCAGTCGTCCTGGTCCCTTTGCAGAAAAACAGCCCCAAAGCATGATGTTTCCACCCCCATGCTTCACAGTAGGTATGGTGTTCTTTGGATGCAACTCAGCATTCTTTCTCCTCCAAACACGACAAGTTGAGTTTTTACCAAAAAGTTATATTTTGGTTTCATGACATTTTCCCAATCCTCTTCTGGATCATCCAAATGCTCTCTAGCAAACTTCAGACGGGCCTGGACATGTACTGGCTTAAGCAGGGGACACGTCCTGGCACTGCAGGATTTGAGTCCCTGGCGGCGCAGTGTGTTACTGATGGTAGCCTTTGTTACTTTGGTCCCAGCTCTCTGCAGGTCATTCACTAGGTCCCCGTGTGGTTCTGGGATTTTGCTCACAGTTCTTGTGATCATTTTGACCCCATGGGGTGAGATCTTGCGTGGAGCCCCAGATCGAGGGAGATTATCAGTGGTCTTGTATGTCTTCCATTTTCTAATAATTGCTCCCACAGTTGATTTCTTCACACCAAGCTGCTTACCTATTGCAGATTCAGTCTTCCCAGCCTGGTGCAGGTCTTTAATTTTGTTTCTGGTGTCCTTTGACAGCTCTTTGGTCTTGGCCATAGTGGAGTTTGGAGTGTGACTGTTTGAGGTTGTGGACAGGTGTCTTTTATACTGATAACGAGTTCAAACAGATGCCATTAATACAGGTAACGAGTGGAGGACAGAGGAGCCTCTTAAAGAAGAAGTTACAGGTCTGTGAGAGCCAGCAATCTTGCTTGTTTGTAGGTGACCAAATACTTATTTTCCACCATAATTTGCTAATTAATTCTTTAAAAATCCTACAATGTGATTTTCTGGATTTTTTTTTCTTATTTTGTCTCTCATAGTTGAGGTATACCTATGATGAAAATTACAGGCCTCTCATCTTTTTGGGAGAACTTGCACAATTGGTGGCTGACTAAATACTTTTTGCCCCACTGTATATATGTGTGTGTGTGTGTGTGTGTGTGTGTGTGTGTGTGTGTGTGTGTGTGTGTATTGAGACACACCTCGTAATTGTTGAATTGAGCTAGTTTCTAATAAAGGGAAAGCATAATGTTTCAGTATACAAAGATATTTTGGACAATGCTGTGCTTACAACTTTGTGGGAACAGTATGGGGAAGGCCCTTTTCTATTTAAGCATTACTGTGCCCTAGTGCACCAAGCAAGATGCATAAAGACATGGCTGAATAAATATGGTTTGGAAGAACTTGACTGGCCTGCACAGAGCCCTGATCTCAACCTCACTGAACATCTTTGGGATGAACTGAAACAGGGATTGCGAGCCAGGTCTTCTCATCCAACCTCAATGCTTGACCTCACAAATACTCTGTTGAATGAATGGGCAAACCTTCCTCATACAAATACTTCAAAGTCCAGTGGAAAGCCTTCCCAGATAAGTGGAAGCTGTATTGTTGTAAAGGGGGAACCAACTCTTTGTATGTAGAATGTCATGTCATTAAATTGTCTGTTGGTATAATCACCAGATATCTTAATACTTTTGTCTACATAGTGTATGTTAAATATACTTATATTACATTTTTCATTTTAGTGAGTATATTTTCTTATGAAACTATAGGCCTAAATAATTACAATTATTATTATAAACAGTTTAGGGGTCCCAGGAACATTGAATCCCGTTGACTTTCACCTTATGGAAGGGGAAAAACAGACAATTTTTAAAATAACTTATTTTGTGTTCCACAGAAGAATGAAATTCATCCAGGATTGGAAATTTGGAATGCAATGAGGGTGAGTAAATAATTACAGAACACCTGGCTTTTGAAACTGCATGCACTTGCTAAAACTACACTGACAGGCACACCAAATTAGGCATCTTTTAAGCAATCACACCTTTATTGACTTAATGAGGGCATATAATAAAGCACAGAAACAATCAATTATTGCTACAATAATAAGCTCAACAACATGAATAAGCTGAATCATTCATATCAATAAAAACAAACCTATTTTAGCATTTTTAACAAATATAGAGTCAGTATTGCATTTTCAATCTTTCACCTACCTCACCACGACCACTCAATCTGGGATAACTCTGCCCACAGAGGGAAACTTACAACTTTTTAAAGCTGCCTTCAGGATAAATATTTGAAGTTTGAATTCATGTACTGCAGTGGCAGTTTTCAGACAGGCACCTTTTTCCCCTTCCTCTGTTATTATGTGACTGAACTGGCCTCCAGGATGCTTCTTGATGACATGTTAAATTGTAAATTTTTTCAACATTGATTTATTGGCTTTTCACCAACACTTCACAAACACCTAACGGTGCAATGCAATTATTGAAAGAATTCCGCATTGGAATTTCGCATGCCAACACTTTCTTAGTCAAGCAAGCTCCAATTGATTGACTGTCTTCATGAAACTTCCTGGTACAGGTTTTTGTCCATTGCTACAATGTGCATGCATTTTTATTTGCTCATTATACATTTTATTTTTAATTCATTTACTTAAGTTATTTCCATGTGGTTTATTATTATGGCCTCAGCAATTTCAGATAAGACAGCCTCCTAATGTCCAAAGTCATTATACGGAGCCCCTAAGGGGAGATGGTGATGAAAAAATATACGGTCAGAAAACAACAACAACAAAAACTATTTAATGCTTTTGTGTTTACTCACAAAACCTTTGTGTTCTTTTGCAAAAGTATTGTTCTCCTCGACAAACTTATGTTCACTCTCAAAAGCATTGAAATATAGTTTTGCCTCTATTGTCATATTATTTATTTCCATCACCAGTTTTGTGTGAACATGAACACTTCATTTATTTTGTGTGAGGGAATAAAAATGTCATCAAAAGCACACATTTTATATTTTTTTTCTCATATCTCATCTCATCACCATGTCCCTTCAGGGGCTCTTTATAATAATACCTTGATGCCTTATTCTTATTTCATTTTAGTGAACATAATTTGAAAAATAAAAAATATTAATTTGGTGTACAGGTAAGTAAATATCAAAATATTTATGATGTATCTTGAACTAGCCTATAGTTATAACTGAGCCTGTAAATTAAGCCCATGATTATTTTTATCCCAAGTCAGTTAAGCACAAACCCTGCTTGCAGCTGTTTTCTTTGGTTACCTCGGGCCAGTTGTGTAGAAATCAGCACTGTGATTGACATCTTTAGAATCAGCTGCAAGGCAGGGTTTTAATTTAACTGGTTTAAGGGAAAAATCAAACAAATATCAGTGCTTCACAAACAAACCTGCTGCAAAGACACCTGGGAATTAAATGCTCGTTGGTCTGTAATATTTCAGTTTTCTCAAGCAATCGTGCTGGTCTCAGATGTGAGGTTGTAGCGTGTCTTTCACCCTCCTCTCCAGTGTTGACATACTTTGATGAAACTCGTCCCATCTCTCGTCTTCCCTGCAGCGATAGATTAAATGTCACAGGGCTTCTTGTTGGACAAAATTCTGGCGTTTCTCTCCTCTGCTGAGTGTATCAGCACCCTTCACCTTCTCAAGAGCGTTCCTGATATAGTTCTAATCCTGCTACGAGTGATAGAATAACAATGAAGTTTGCACTAATAGTCACAGTCCAGCGAGGACATCTTTGTGTCCTTGACTCGTGTCTGATCTGCTCACAGACGGTCACACACAAAGTACAAAGCCCTGACTGGCAGCCAGTGGACGTTTGATCAAAATGCTATTGCATTGCGACTGAAAGTGAAATCATGGTGTTAGGTGAAACAAAAGCTTAATATTTCAATTATATTTAAAATGATTACAATCGTTAGAAATCAGTTATCCAGCGAGAAACCATGAAACTGGCTCATTTCAGACGTGTATCATATGGCACTCATTAGGGTGGGACTTTGAGATTTTGTCCATAGGGAATTAATTCTACTTTTGTCATTTTCAAATAATAATAATAATAATGTATATTTTTTTTATTTTTGGATTTCTGCTGACTTTAACTGAGCACAGTAGCTTTGACATGTAATTACCATAATTACTCCTGCCATGTAGACTCTACATCAGCTACAGTATTTGACATGTACTGTAATAACTCATGAGACTCAAAGTCCAATCCAGACTTTGTTATGAAACAAAAATAACCATAAGAGAAAATAATCAAAAGAGAATATATGGAAACATGTCTGTCCCTGGAGGCAGGAGCACGGACATAAAAATAAATGAAGCATGCATAAAAATAATAATGATAATAATATGAAGAAGAATGATAGGTAGAAGAATAAAAATCTAAATTTGCTCTCTTCTGCATTAGCACGTATTTTTTTCACACAGCACCAAGGACAGCAGCCAAACAAATGAGCATAATTTAGATGTGATATAGTTAATCAAACGCATGTGACACCATCACATAAATGCAAATAAGATGTAACTTCATTTTCAGAAATTAATTTTCTTTCAGTGTATTTATTGGCGAGGCTGGGGCTAGTTCTTACATTTTTTCAATTAATTTGATAAAGGGCCATAAACAAACAATGCAAGAAAACCACCTTTTGACCCGACAGCTAAATATAAACAGATATGCACATATTAAATCAGCTGATAAAGGCTCATAAGACAAAAATTTAGTGTGTTCCATGTCACAAACATGCTCTGGTATGCACACCTCTGGTCTACATCTGTGAATTATTGGTCAGATTATTAGCTTCACTTGTTGTTTTGCACCATGTTATCTGCTCTTATATCAGGGGTCATGTACCAGCATCAGAAAACACACAGGTCTTGTCTGACATCTCCTCACAGAGACCTGAAATCCATTGAAGGGCGTCATATTTATGTAGGATCCCCACAGGCCTGATGTCTGCAGCATCTGTAAACATCCATGCACCTGTGGTCTGTGACTAAAAGCTATTTTATTACTTGACACTCATGAATTATTTAGGAAAGTCTGCTGTTAAGATCTCACCCTTCAGCAGGCGGCTGCCGACTTGAGACGCCCCTCTGTAAATACACCTCTGGTGCTTCTCATTAGTTGGATGTGCCAACTGTGCACTGTGGAGGAGAAGGCGATCTAATGGCCAGACACTTTCTAAAATGTCCCACATGGCATATTTCCTGCCTGCAATCGTCAAACTGAAAGAAAGCTATACATTGTTGATATATATATATATATACACGTTTGTAACTAGGGATGGGTATCGTTAAGGTTTTAACGGTATTACTACTCTTATCGATACTGCTTATCGATCCGGTACTTTAACGGTATTCTTATCGGTACTTTTTGTTATTTATATATATACATACATATATACATACATACATACATACACATATATGTATGAAATATATATTTCTATGATAGATTAGCAGCTTAATTAACATGGCTTTATATTCTGAAATGTTAAATAAATATTTCATTAAATAAATATAAAACATCAATTTGTAAATGCACCAGTGTGCAGGCATTTTTTGTGTTTTATATACATAAGATAAGATAGAGTAAGAACATGAACAAAGAAATAAAGTTAAACAAACTGACAAATATACCATTTGTCATACCATAAAACAAATGTACAAAAAATACCACAGTGCTTTCATTTATCTATGGTGGTCTACTAACATTAATGTTCAGGTAAATAATAGCTACAAAATAAATCTAAAAGTGATCAAATATAAATGAACACTGCATAGTTTTCACTGTATATATTGATAGATTAATGCTTATTAAAGCTATTACTTTATTCAGATTAAGAGCTGTGAGTGATTTTCTCTGTGTTTTGTTCTTTGATTAACATTGAAGAAGCTCCAATCTGTCACTAAGACAAAATATTGACACACAATTTTCTCCCAACTGTTCTCGTTCACTTTAAGATATAAACTGTTTTAAGTGAATAATCTCCAAGCCGGCCGTTTTGACATATGTTGTGTGTATTTGATCGTTTGGACGCGCCCGAAGCTCAAAGTGTACTTTGCTTGTCTGTTTTGGAGCGCGCCGCGCACGCGCACACACACACACACACGCGCGCAAACACACACACACACACACACGCACACACACTTCAGCCTGAGGAACAGCGTCTCTCGTGTGGATTGTACTTTCAACATTTTATTATCAAACATATCCAGCAATTTAGTAACTGTAAAGACTGCATTTTACAACAGACGATTGATCTGATTCTGACGTTAAGTTTTGGTCAGGGAGGAACGAATGCGCGCCGCTGTGAAGGGAAGGAAGTTGTCAAGTCAAGTCAAGTCACCTTTATTTATATAGCGCTTTTAACAATACAAATTGTAACAAAGCACTGCACAATATCAAAATAGGCAAATTGTGTCAATAATGTAAAATGACAGGATTTAACACTCAATTTATCAGCTGAATGCATTTCATTATTGAATTTAGTAATGGCATTGTCCAGCTTGGTTCAGTTTAAATAATATCTGTGCAATCAAGTCGATGATTGTGCTGCAAGTGAAGTGTCCCCAACTAAGCAAGCCAGAGGTGACAGCGGCAAGGAATGAAAACTCCATCGATGACAGAATGGAGAAAAAACCTTGGGAGAAACCAGGCTTAGTCGGGGGGCCAGTTCCCCTCCGGCCAGACGAATCAGTAGTTTGTTCCAACTGCAGCAAAGTCAGAGTGTAAGTTGTCCACTGCTTCCAGGGGTCTTTCCCCGATGGATGTCTAGGTGACGAGGTCCTCACTGGAGATCTGTCTCTGGGGCTCATCTATGTGTCCTAGACTCCGCTGACGGTCAGGGCTGTAGGGGCTGTAGAGGTTGTCTCCAGGTGCTGATCCTCCATTTATGGCAGACTTTGGTTAAGTCAGTATAATCGCTGATGGTTGGCTTCCTCTGAGGTTGTGCTAGAAGAAACACGGCTATAATCTTTAGAAGCTAAAAAAAACATTAAATAAACTCAGTTTAATATAACAGCCACAGGCCTAAAGTGTAAGCATGTTTTAATGGTTAGTTCTCTCTTCTATCATAAACAGGGCTTTCATGTTGCGCGTGCTGAAACTCATCCACGTGAGCGATCTCGCTTCTGATTTGGGAATAGCAAAAATGCATCATAGACAAGAGTTTGAATATTATTGCATATAAAAACAGCTGGTGACTCTGGCGGGATAGAATTTGCAAGATAATGTGTATATATAGCAATAATAAATGTATGTGTGTTTTCTTAATTTCTCCAGTACCGATAGCAGAACCGTTAACGTCAGAGCTTATCGATACTCCTGTCTTTTATAATTTAGCCCCGAGACCGATTAAATACCGGGTTTCGGTACCCATCCCTATTTGTAACTAACCTTTGAAAGGGAATGTTTACCCCAAAATTGAAATTCTGATTGTCAATATTTATTCACTTCCATGCTGTTCCAAGCCCATGTGACTTGCTTTTTTCTGTGCTACACAAAAGAAGCATATAGTGGCCAGGGAAAAAAGACAGAAAAAGAAATCAACACACAAAGTCAGTGTGACTGATTTTATATTCTAAATCAGAATTTTTGTTTCATGTCCGTTCAGGTGAAAGTTAGAAATTACAAAGTCATTACACCTGCACATAATCGGTGCCAAACACATCTGAATTAGCTGGATAAACAAAGCATTCGCTGTACACTTCTGACATGAGATATCTGAAGTTAATTGCTTGTGAAAAACAATTCATCACTATACATGTAGCGATCGGCTGTTGTCAGGTTTATAGTGAACGTGACTGTGCGTGTAATGAACTTTCTTCAGAGGCTTTAAACTTGCATAGTGTGGCACAAAAGTCTAATATTGATTAAAGTTTCCACTGGAAGCCTCCCATAAGTCCTGTATGCAGAGACAGGACACACTGTTCTGGTCACAAAAGCATTTTTTCTCAATCACAGAGCAGTCGCTCATGCAAACAGGACTTTTCTCTTTTGCTAAGTCAAGCAGCAAATGTTCAGCTTTGATACATTTTCAATTTTCCCTTCCTATCTTCTATTTAAGGCATGCATAAATCATAAGTGAGCCGTGTTACTTTCCAAAGACGTCAGATATGAAATAGCACACGCACGCGGGGAATTCAGACACACTAAAGTACAGTAATGATACCTGCTTTTACATACTGCGGCAGCTGGGCCGCTGGTTACAAGATTTAACAGCGTTTAACTGCTTAGCATTTAACTGCTCATAAATTCATTAAATTCCCATTCGCATGTCGAACGTCTCCTGCAGGTTTTAAATTGTATTTATATCATGAGTGTGATGTCATATCATGTTGAAGTACATGGCGACAGAACTTAAAGGAAAAGTTCACCTAAAGATGAAAATGAAAATATCCCTAATTTTTGGTATGACTATAGTATACTTTTAATATAGCACACAATACGTTTTGTGAGCTTTTTGTGCTTTGTGGAGATTTAGCTTTGTATGGAAATGTCCAGCTTGGACATTCTGCTAAACATTTTATTTTGGGTTTTCACAGAGGAAAAAAAATCATAGATGTTTGTAAAGACAGTGAATAAATGATGAGTGAATTCATACATTTTAGGTGAACTTTAGATACCCCAAGACGTAATAAACAGCACAGTTACATTATATAAGGATTGTTGATCTGTTTAAGTAGGTTTCCTCAAGATAACTGTACATCTGTCTTGGGTCTGGATTGAGTTGACCTGTATTACTAAAGCTGGCTGACTAACACAAACGCGAGCTCATGGCCTGTTGAAGCTCCAGATATATGAGAGCAGGAAATGTGGCCGAACTGCAGCAGTGAGAACACAGACGTCCCTCAGAGGACGTGAGCAAGATGCTGAAAAGTGCTGCACAAATGAGACCTTACACATGCATACTGAGTTTTTATATGCCTGTCAGGATCAGATCCTAAAGTGGTTTTCGTTGCTTTTTGGACATGGATTAAAAAAGCCTGAAAGCTGGAGAGAAACGTTGGATTCTAAGAGCCCATCCATGTTTTATTATAAGAGCATCCCAAGAAACAAAAGAATTTGTAAAAAAAAAAATATATTTTTTTTTTATAATTTATTGGCCTCATTAACTGGTAATTTTACAGTATTTGCATGTTGTTGTTGTTGTTGTTTTTGTCTAGTAGTCTAGACAAAAAACATCTTGTAGAATGTATAGTTGTATATGTTGAAAAGCACAAATAACCCTTATTTTTATTTATTTATTTATTTATTTGAAAAAGTAGTTTTATTTTTTTATGTTTGTGTAGTTATTTTGTTCAGATTTATCCAACTTTTTTAGACTGCATGGAGATATTAGTACAAGAGGAAATATGCACAATATAATATATTGTTCACTTTATGATTATTACAGCAGAGTCTGCTAGCGTAGACTCCTTTAACTCCTTCAGAATTAATGATGACATTCAAACAGAGTCAATGGGGTGTTTATAAGTTACATTCAGCATTTGAGACAAATGGAGATTAACACACATTCCCAGAATCATTAAAGCACTCGTTTCAGTGAAATACTGTCACACCTGTTACAGCAGCAGAGACAGAGAGGAAATACATCTTTCAGTATGTCATTTTCTGCTAACATTGCAGCAGTCTGTGCAAGCATCGCTGTACGCAGTGGTCAGACTGTTCTGTTAGCATGAGATAATGGAAATAATCCACTGAAAATAATGTATTTAATTAGAAACACAAAGAACATATTGTCAGCGTGATGAGGATGAGTCAGTCATTTAATCCTAATCTGTGTTTCATTCTTCAGACATTATGTAGCCAACAGCTAATATATAAAAATGAGTTTTAGCAAAGAGTTTATGAAATAGAAAGCTTTTCATGCAGTTCTGTCTCCAAGCCAAAGTCTGACTCTGACTCAAACGCTGCTTTCAAGCCTGTTTTCAGGTTCCGGTTCCTGGTGTTTCACTTATTTGGCATCCAGCCCCTGTCCAAAAATATGTGTGCTTGTTTTTCCATCCATCCTCAAGGGTATCACACATCATTAGATCATTGATTTTTGTCTATAAAATGCATGCTTCTATTTACATCTGAACTTATTTAACTTAAAGAGAATTTCCTCCGATTTTTGTCTCAAAGCCTTGATGTTTAAAAAGCTTTGTACCTGAAAATAATGTAAATAAACAACAACAATTAAAAGCCCAGGAATGAATCGATTGATTCTGCTTCAGACTTTTGCGTCATCCGTTTTGGCTTTAACAAGGTTTGCCGCTCAATCAGCTGTGACGATGTGGCGGCATTATTTTGAGCTCTGCGTGTGCGTCTGCACAGCCTGTGGCATGTGATGGAGTCGGCCTGATGCTGCCAAATCGAGCAGGGCAAATAATTCAGCGAGTGTGTGGAACAAGATAATGAGGACCTCCACCAGGAGGGAGGACGATCCGCCGCATTTTAGGAAACATAAAAACAGAGAGGAGCCGATACAGCTGCAAAACCATCACAATGATTTTCACTTCAAACTGACATGAGATCTGTTGCTTTGCCTGTTTGCTGAACAACAAGTTACCAGCCGTTATTATCGCATTTCACGTCTGAAGTGCTTCTATTATAAAATATAGCTAGATCTAATTTAGATTGCAGAAAAACTCATGTGGAATTATTAAGTGGTATTCCAGCTGCATGAGTAGTATTTACTACTTACTAATTAATTTTACTGACAAAAATTTTGATTTTGAAATGTGTTTCTATTCCAGGTTTGCTGTGCTTGTTTCTAGGGCTCCACAGTGTGTCTGTAGTTTTGTGATTATATCAATATCACTATAATAATAACTATATATAATCGTGTATGGCAGTTTATGGTGGTATATGACCTTGAACAGGCTGATAAAGGGTTTCTTTGGGTATAGCAAGCAAGGCTCTCAGCACAACACAGCAGCCAAAAGATAATTTGTCTTCTTGCGCTCATGTGTCTCAGTCACTCGCAGTAATAAATGGATGAATTGTTCATCATCAAACTAATTTGTTATTCTTTTCCACCTTTCATTTTGTCAGTCAGATATTTGATTTGTCCCACATGCGATGAGATTTCAGGGACTGTTAACCATGCCGGATTGTGAACGCATAAAACTAATAGCGTCTAGCTTCCAATTAGACTAATAACGTGTCCAAAAACAGCAGTCAATGCGAATCTCACCTGATCTCCTCCATATCCGTTCAGTCATCATTAACACACCATTATGTTCAATGACCACAAACAGAGCGCGTGACGTCCCCCTCCATCTTATTAATATTGTGTTTGCTTCCCGTCTTCAGAGACGCATCAGTAATGTTTCATTACCTTTTCAATGAATTGTGAGGCTGTTGTTGTTTCATCTGACTGGGTCGGTACTGTAATGAAAGTGCAAAATGCGATAATGAGTCACGTGTCATGTTTAAAGGACATTCATGAAAAACATTCTCCTTATTTGTGGAACTGATGGAACTGACAGTTCAAAACAACATGAGTTTACTTCAGTAGTCTGAATAAGGTAGAATTGAATAAATAATTAATAAGGCTAGCTAGCATAGGTTTAAGATCCGTATGTCGAGTCTCACTGAGGGATTCAGACCGAGTTCCTGACTTGAATGTTGAGTTGTTTCACTCTGATTGGACGCTCGTCTTATCACCCGCCACACGAGTCCAGCACCTGAGAGGCATGTCAATAGTGAACCGCAACCGTCAAGTTCCTGTTCATTCAACAAACAAACGGATGTATAGTCAAGCCTGGGGTTGATGGGTAATTTCAGCAATCGGCTTTGCAGAAGCAAATGACCAGTGTGTGTTTTCAGTTGATAGTTCATAATTCACATTATTGTTAGACAGAACAGGTAATTAAAATGTATTATGTTCAGTGTTTCATGTCTATGTTTGTTAGCTAAAGCCGTGTGGGGAGAAATGGAGGTCTGGCGTATAGCGAGTGTCGTGTTTTCTCAGATAGTTGGAAGTTCTGTACTTAGTGCTCTTGTAAGTGGCTATGCTAATAATAGCATCTGCTATGAACACGACAGTGAATTTAAGCAAACAGTGTAAAGGATGTTTTGTCAGCTCATGAAGGAGAAATGGGAAGTTAGTTTGCTTTATAATTACAACCAACATGATTTAACATAATCTTTCATGAAAATATCAAAAGAGTCGCAGGCTGATGGTTGTGGAAGTAAAATAATTTGAAGCGTTTAAGTCTTTTGTCTCTCTAACCGTGAACAAACAGTCCCCAGCACATGGATGTCTCTGTGGGCTTTCTGAATATTACAGGTGTGTGATTTCACGTCCAGCTTTTCTTTCTGATTGCTGTGCAGTCGACTGCCAGACATCCACCAGCCAATGTTCCCTGCCAAAACAAATTGACTAGATATCCTGCCATTCGTATGCATTATGCTGTGAACTGAACCAGTTCGTAATGGGATCTGACTGCATTTCCCCATCACCATTTTTCATTTGGAACAAAATAATGCATTTAGAAATATCCCATTAAAATCACAATCCCTCCAATCTTTCTGTTTATTATGCAACAAACTGTATCCATTAAAACACAGTGGCCATCTGTTTGGTTTTGAGTTACTGCCATTGTAGTTGATTTGTATTCTTCTAAAAGTATGATACGAAGTATAATAAAAGTGACATGAAAAATTCACTTTGCAAAAAAAGTTAAATAAAAATTCAAAACTTTAAAAGCAAAACAAATCATTTTGGCTTTTAGTCTTAGAGGGCATTACAGAATATGTCTATATTACAGTTAGAGACAGTCAGTGCTTCCCATATGCTGATTTATTTGTGGCGGGCCGCCACAATATCCACATTGACCGCCACAAATACCCACCGCCCCCTGCCATCAGCTCCCACACCTCACACATATGAGCGTGACTTTAGCACAATATTTAGTAACTTTCGGACCATTTTGGCGGCTGTTTTTCCATAATAGGTACATGCTGACAAACCTAGCAACTTTTTGGGGAAAAAACCTTAGCTGTCTTTCAGTTGGAAGATGTCGCCAGTACTGCCCCGCGATTGCGAGGTCTGACTCTCCCGGCACAGTGTTGCAGTGTCAATTTTGGTATCGGTCCGATACCAAGTGAAGTAAATACAGGGCAAGTATCGCCGATACCGATACTGATTCCTATACTTGTCATAAAAAAACATTAATTTAAATGACCAACAACAATTAAATGTACAATACAATACTAATGTTGATATGACTAATATTCTATTAACCATAAAGATATGTGGATATTATTTGCCTTTCTAAAAGGACTTTGCAGGCAGAGGAGCCCAGAACACGAAAGCAATGCACATGTTTCATGTTAAGTATTTTCCTCCACATAAAAAAGAGTTATACAAATAATTAAAGTGGCTTAATAAATTAAGAACGTAATATTAAAAGACAAAACTCAGTTTTACACCTTATTAAAGTTGGAAACTAGATATACAAGTTAGCAGAAGTGCCCAGAATATGAAAGCAACGCTCAAAGTTTTCACATTATGGATTTTCCTCCCATAGAAAGCCATTATAAAGAAAAGTTTAACGTAAGTGGCTAATTGAATGAAAACAGTAATATAAAAAAAGAACAATTAAACCATAACTCGTTTATTATTGAAAGGATTTTAGTATGTTATGTATATACTGTATTTTCTGTTTGTTTTATACATACTGCAATATTTGATATTATTGAAATAAAAAACTGATATGAAAAGGCCAAATTCGGTATAGTTTATAAAAATATATAGGTATAGCTATGTATGTAAAGGTAAGAAGATGAACACAGAACATGAATGCAAAACGCTGAATTTAATTTTCTTTAATTTCAATATAAAAGCATTTAATATGGTGCAATTAATGGACGACTGTGATAAAGACAAAATACATAAATAAAGGCTAAATTCAGTAAACAGTTTGTTAATAAAATATAATATGTGGCAAGCAGCTGATCCCAGAATATATATGCAAACATACTAAACAATATGTTAAGCATTTTACTCCCATAGAAAACCATTTTAATGAAAACATTTGAAGTGTCTTAATGCATTAAGAAATAATATCAAAAGGCCAAACTCAGTATACACCTTACAGTGATACTGCATAAAAAGGACAAATTTGGTGTGAAGGATTTCCTCCCCTTTTCATTTCTTTTGTAGCTCAGAGTTCCATCTCTCACTCCAGGTGCATCTCAATAAATTGGAATGTCATGGAAAAGTTCATTTATTTCAGTAATTCAACTCAAATTGTGAAACTCGTGTATTAAATAAATTCAGTGCACACAGACTGAAGTAGTTTAATTCTTTGGTTCTTTTAATTGTAATCTTACAGATTAATCTCCATCTTTCGGATGAGTCGTTAAACCGAGGTCCTGACTCTCTGTGGTCATTAAACATCTCATGGCACTTCTCGTAAAGAGTAGGGGTGTAACTCCGGTGTCCTGGCCAAATTCCCTCCACTGGCCCTTATCAATCATGGCCTCCTAATAATCCCCATCCACTTAATTGGCTCTATGACTCTCTCGCCTCTCCACCTGTAGCTGGTGTGTGGTGAGCGCATACACTTGATTGGCTCTATGACTCTCTCTCCTCTCCACCTGTATCTGTATCTGGTGTGAGTGCATTGGCGCCGTTGTCCTGTGGCAGCCATCGCATCATCCAAGTGGATGCTGCACACTTGTGGTGGTTGAGGAGAGACTCCCCACACACACACACACACACACACACATGATTGTAAAGCGCTTTGGGTGTACAGCAGTACAGAATAAAGCGATATATAAATGCATCATTCATCATTCAATTGTGATGATTTTGGCTCACATTTAACAAAAACCCACCAATTCACTATCTCAACAAATTAGAATACTTCATAAGACCAATAAAAAAAAAAATTAGTGAATTGTTGGCCTTCTGGAAAGTATGTTCATTTACTGTATATGTACTCAATACTTGGTAGGGGCTCCTTTTGCTTTAAATACTGCCTCAATTCGGCGTGGCATGGAGGTGATCAGTTTGTGGCACTGCTGAGTTGTATGGAAGTCCAGGTTTCTTTGACAGTGGCCTTCAGCTCATCTGCATTTTTTGGTCTCTCGTTTCTCGTTTTTCTCTTGACAATACCCCATAGATATTCCATTTTCAGGTCTGGTGAGTTTGCTGGCCAGTCAAGCACACCAAGTTGGTCATTTAACCAACTTTTGGTGTTTTTGGCAGTGTGGGCAGGTGCCAAATGCTGCTGGAAAATGAAATCAGCATCTTTAAAAAGCTGATCAGCAGAAGGAAGCATGGAGTGCTCTAAAATTTCTTGGTAAACAGGTGCAGTGACGTTGGTTTAAAAAAAACACAATGGACCAACACCAGCAGATGACATTGTACCCCAAATCATCACAGACTGTGGAAACTTAACACTGGACTTCAAGCAACATGGACTATGAGCTTCTCCACCCTTCCTCCAGACTCTAGGACCTTGGTTTCCAAATGAAATACAAAACTTGCTCTCATCTGAAAAGAGGACTTTGGACCACTGGGCAACAGTCCAGTTCTTCTTCTCCTTAGCCCAGGTAAGATGCCTCTGACAACTGTAGCCAAATTCCTTGACACGTCTGTGTGTGGTGGCTCTTGATGCCTTGACCCCTGCCTCAGTCCATTCCTTGTGAAGTTCACCCACATTCTTGAATCAATTTAGCTTGACAATCCTCATAAGGCTGCGGCTCTCGATTGATCTCCAAGGTTGGTATCGATACTGTCGATATTAGGATCGATACTCCCACCCCTACTATTCTGAGCAGTGAGCGACAGAGAAGCAGGGCAGTCAGCTGGCAGTAATGCAGCAGACTCGTCGGTAAATCATTTACAAAACAGCGTTTCCAAGCACCTGTAGCTTAATGGCTGTTTGGACTTTTAAATATGAACATAATTTGTCTGTTAATATGCTCATAGTTTGCTACTCAGATGCAGGCAGTGCACTGAGTGAGACCAAACAGTAATATAGCCAAAACCACCGCATATAGTGGCTTTTTAGTGTAAGTTAGATGTGTATTGGTTTTATCAGATGATGTCACGATTATAAATCAAGATTTAAGGAGTATAGTGAGAGTGATTCCTGGTTAACATGTAGTATTAATGGGCCGTGTTTACTATTTATACTTGTTTTATGTATGACAACATAAATTTAATGTGAACAGCTTTATTGGGCATTTTATTGGGGGCGAACTGTTATGTGTCTGTGTTTCCCCTGTGACCTAGTTTTCCCAGTTCTGTTTAATTAGTCACTGTGTTCACCTGTTGGGCCCTCGTTATCTCCACTATATTAGTTCCTGTCCTTTGAGTTTGACGGTTATTGTTCATGTCTATGTGCTGTGCAGCTTTACTCCTGTGATTCCTTGTGTCCTCTTTGTGAATTCTTATTAAAAGTCTGTTTAATGACAAATCTCATTTGTCGTGTGCCCTACTCAGCACTGCATGTAACAGTAACACCGTACAAGACGCACACATTTTTCACCTTTACCTTTTCTTCCTGTTAAACTTGGTAGCTTCTCATCTTTGTTCCCTGTAGACATTAATTGGAATAAAACAAACTCATTCAATTTATGTCTAACAAGAATATTTCAGGGTGACTCAACAAGTGAATGTTGGATGCCTCAGGCTTTAATGTAGTTTTACTTCCTTGACTCCGAATAAAGAAGCATAGATGTACTGCTTCCACCTAAGCAGTTACTTCACCTATCACACTTCAGTGTCTCAAAATACGTTTCTGACCTATGTTTTAGATCTTGTTAGATGTAACAAGACTGCAGACATGAGAACGGACTTATCCATGGAGATGTGACACTATCACTTTGATAGTGTGAAAAAAGGCTTTTCTCTACACCATTAAGCGGTGCTTTTTGAAAATGTCAGCGCGAGCACCACTGTGAAATCTTTCTGTCACAAAGACTTGTTAGTGATGTTAGGTTTGTCATTGGGCTTTTCACAAAACAAGGCATCATCTCCACTTTTTCAGATATAAACTGCTGCAGTCTGTGAACCTGATCCTTCGATTCCGCTTGCTGTGAAATATCCATGGTTTCCAAACTGATGCCTCATTTGTATTAAAACGAGATAAACTTTGGCTTGTGATCCAGCAGAGAGAGAGGGTTTAAATCAGCAGCACATAATAAATACATTTAAAATGAGTTTCGGAGTGGAGGTGGTCCAAATTGTAGCTTCTTTAACGCCTACATCTGCTCAAATCCACAGAGAGGAGCAAATGGTTCCTCTATTTTTATGTTCTGCACTACATTAAGAATGTGTGCACTGCAGCTCTGAGAACAGTGATCTTTCTTTTGAACTAAGAAAGAAACAGTGCATAATTTACTCTGGGAAGAAGCAAAGGGTAGCTGTTTCTTTTTGCACAGAAGCAATTTCATTCAAACATTTATATATGTTTACCAAAATAGACATGAAGGACTTCTTCTGTCTGTAAAATCAAGCATGGGGTTTTCAGAAACATTTTCATAGATAATAGTATAAAATTAAAATGTTCATTAATCTAATCTGAAAACACTATCTTTAAAATGCACCAATATGTAAATATCTCTAATACATAATTAAGCAATAAGGCATGACATGTTTTGATATATATTGTCTGAGTTTTGCAGCAGAGATTTACAGCCTGGTCTTTATTCTTTCATTCGAAGCGAAAACACTTCAACTATTTGTTTTCAATCAACTCTCTTCTTTCCCCTCACAGAGCAACCAGCTAAACAACAATTGGTCAGATTTCAAAAGCGGATATTCAACAAATACTGCCTTGCTTTCCAAAGCCCTGTGGCTTGTGAGAACTTCCTTCATTATCTATCCTCATTCTGTCTGCAGCACAGTAAGTCACCATATCCTCCAGTATATGATATGTCCCAGTGATATATTGAGAAAAGGAGGTGGCCCAGCACCGAACCCTGTGGTACCCCTATTGATAGGTGATGTAGATACCACTCCCCTCAAAGATAAAAAAAACACATTACAACCTGAATTATGGAAATGTTGGGACGTTGTTGTTGTTGTTTTTTTTTTGAATAAAATGAAAACTAAAAGACTTTCAAATCACATGAGCCAATATTTTATTCACAATAGAACATAGAGAACATAACGTGTTTAAACTAATGTTTAAACTGAGAAATGTTACACTTTTATCCACTTTTACACTTTGTTCCTGTGGCTCAGTGGTAGAGCATTGCGTTAGCAGCACAAAGGTTGTGGGTTCGATTCCCAGGGAACACACATACTGACAAAAACATGTATAGACTGAATGCACTGTAAGTCGCTTTGGATAAAAGCGTCTGCTAAATGCATAAATGTAAATGTTATCCACTAAATGAGCTAATTTCAAATTTAATGCCCACTACAGGTCTCAAAAAAGTTGTCACAGGAGCAACAAAGGGCTGAAAAAGGAAGACATTTTGAAAAGATTCAGCTGGGAGAACATTTAGCAACTGATTAAGTTAATTGACATCAGGTCTGTAACATGGTTAGCTATAAAGGGATGTCTCAGAGAGGAAGAGTCTCTCAGAAGTAAAGATGGGCAGAGGCACTGCAATCTGTGAAAGAGTGCATGAAAAGATTGTGGAAAACTTTAAAAACAACGTTCCTCGATGTCAAATTGCAAAGGCTTTGCAAATCTCATCATCTACAGTGGATAACATCTTTTCAAAAGATTCAGAGAAACTGGAGAAATCTCTGCACGTAAGGGACAAGGCCGAAGACCTTTGTTGGATGCCCGTGGTCTTTGGGCCCTTAGACAACACTGCATCACTCATCGACATGATTCTGTCATTTGACATTACTAAATGGGCCCAGGAATACTTCCAGAAACCACTGTCGGTAAACACAATCTGCCGTGCCATCTGCAGATGCCAACTAAATATCTATCATGCAAAAAGGAAGCCATATGTGAACATGGTTCAGAAGTATCGTCGTGTCCTGTGGGCCAAGGCTCATTTAAAATTGACTTTCAAAGTGGAAACGTGTTCTATGGTCAGACGAGTCCAAATTTAACATTCTTGTTGGAAATCACAGACGGGGGTGTCCTCCGGGCTAAAGAGGAGGGAGGGCTTCCAACGTGTTATCAGCATTCAGTTCAAAAGCCAGCATCTCTGATGTTATGGGGGTGCATAAGTGGATACGGTATTTGCAGCTTGCGTGTTTTGGAAGGCACTATGAATGCTGAAAGGTATATAAAGGTTTTAGAGCAACATCAGCTCCCCGCCTGATGATATTTCAGAGAAGGCCTTGTTTATTTCAGCAGGACAATACAAAACCACATACTGCAGCTATTAAAAACAGCATGGCTTCTGAGTCCAAGTGCTGAATTGGCCTGCCTGCAGTCCAGATCTTTCACCTACAGAGAACATTTAGCGCATCATTAAACGAAAAACGGAAACCTATATCAGGCAAGAATGAGACTGAATTCCAACACCAATACTCCAGAAACTCTTGATGCTTGATAACCTTGATGCTCAGACGTCTTCAAACTGTTTTGAAATGAAGAGGAGATGCTACACATGGTAAACATGCCCCCGTCCCAACTATTTTGAGACCTGTAGCAGGCATCAAATTTGAAAGGAGCTCATTTTGTGCATAAAATTGTAAAACATTTCAGTTTAACATTTGTTATGTTATCTATGTTCTATTGTGAATAAAATATTCATATTCATAAAGTTTTCATTTTATTCAAAAATATATATAAAACATCCCAGCATTTCTGGAATTCGGGTTGTATAAAATAACAACATTCTGCAATAAATTGAATGTTAAAATTGTTTAATCCAACCACAATTACATTAATTTTGTTAATATCAAGTTTGATTGTTGCCAAGCGTCTTTAGAAAATTCAAGTTTAAAAAACTACTAATATATTCATAACAAAAGGAGCTACCTTCCATGAACTTATTCATTGCTGACTTACCATGAAGACCATAATGAACACTGTTAATTCTTTTGCATTACTGTTGCCAATAGCAACAGTGTGTGAGGGAGAAAGAAATAAAGAAAAGTTAAAGATGAGTGGTTTGGAAGGTTTTGAGGCTAGCTAATACTGGACTGTAAATGAGCATGCCCTTGCTTCCTTTCAGCTAACTTTATAAGCTCGCCACACTCAAGTTGAGTTCTCTTCGAAAAGGCTCAGAACGACTAATGAAGCTCGGCATTCATGGTTTCCTTGGAGGGAATCGTTTGATGTTTTCAAACTGGAATGTCTAGTTAGGTCCCTGCAAATGGAGAATTTATCAGGAGCAAATAAAAGCGTAAAATGGTCTTTCTTAACAAAAACCCTTGGCCCGAACCCATACTGCTGCATGATTTCACTTTATTATTTCCTGTGCAAATGCAGAATCTTGAGAACTGTGGCCTTAAAGAACTTTGCTAACAAAAGTTTCGCCAAAAATCCATGTCTAGGCACTAAGCATTAAGCTAAACAGATGCAAATTTTGATGACTCCTCTTTCATGCGGGGCACTTAAATACCCTTTACAGTGATAATGTCCTCTATAATACCAAATTCCGCCAAGCAGCTGATCGTTGGCACAAATGTTCATGTAGTTTGTAGATAAGCTTGTTTGCATGAGTTTGAAAACGCTTGTAAACAAGCTTATCTACAACAACATGAACATTTGTTGCAAAGAGCTTTAACTATTTGTACAGTTTTTGCAAAAAACGTTCTTTAAAAAATTGTTGACCGCACTAGAGAGTGATTTTAATGTCAGAGGTTGCTCTTTGGATTTAAGGAGAAATATCAAATGAGTTAATATCAAAATGTAATTTGACTCAAGTATTTATCACAGTTTGAGGCATTGAGAAACTCTACATGAGAATGTGAGATTGCTGGAGTCTTTTTTCTCATAAGGAAAAACTTAGAAGCTTAAGACTTGAGCAGAGCTTTTAATTTTTAGTCTTATTGTTTAGAAAAAAAAAATATATATATATATATTAAAGATATCTTTCTATCATTTGGGGTCTAGAGTAGTAGACATGATTTCAGATGTGTAGGTAAAAA
This sequence comes from Gymnocypris eckloni scoliostomus, assembly GCA_027564155.1. Classification (NCBI taxonomy): domain Eukaryota; kingdom Metazoa; phylum Chordata; class Actinopteri; order Cypriniformes; family Cyprinidae; genus Gymnocypris; species Gymnocypris eckloni. The sequence goes on along the minus strand of CM050432.1, from coordinate 18,958,597 downwards.
TGTAACACATTTGCATCATTACTTGTATTAGTGTCAGCCGAAGAAAATTTAGACAGCATGGGGCTAAAATTAGCCTTTAACAATATGGAAAATGAACAGAATGCTTGATGTCAATATTGACTAACAGAGACGGTTTGTTTTTCCAGAGTGTCTGTAAAAATAAAACCCCCTTTTAAATGCATTCATCAACCATCTATGTGGGTGATTCAGATAAAATGTCTTCAGGACTCGTGCAATTTCTCAGAGCACTATGGGGGAACGCTGCTATCAATTCAATCTGTGCAATATTCTGAGAAAAAGAATAGTTATTGATGAGGAGCAGCATGCCGAATTAAAGATTCCCGGCAGGCCTTGAGGGGTGGCGAGGTGATTTGTGGAAAATGACATGTTTAAAGGAAATTGCTTGTGTTTCCTGAAGTTTAGGGCATGTTTTTTACAAATGTGACAAGATGAAGCTGAGGAGCTGGGGCAATTATTGTAGCTGTCTGCATAGATGGATGAGCAGCCACGGTATCTCTCCCTGTAGCGCTCACTTTCTCTCTCTCGCTTCACTTTCAATTGCCTTCACATTTTATCGTTAATCCTCCAAATTGACTGAAAGACTAAGAATACACAAACTGGATGCAGGACCCCTTACATCAAGACCAGATTAATAATAAATAAATAAAAATTGGCATGTTTATTGTTTCTCTGTGCACAAAGTGTTGATCGGTTTAGATTCTATTGCACAAACAGAGGAAGAAACTATAACAAATGAAAGAGTAAGGATTGCCAAGTTAAGTGATTAGTTAGTATACACTGTTCCTGTGCTATCTCACAACCAATTCGTACATATTTTACGAGGTTGCTAATTTGTACAAATGTGTATGACTTCACGTTAGGGGTGGTCCTTTGTACACATCTCAATATATATAGTTTTTAACTTAGCAGCATTTTTTTATTAGTGCAAGTCATCATCTCACATGATAATCAGGAATATTCAGGGTTAATATTAAGCACAGTCACAGTCTAATTTTGACTTTTTCTTCATTTCTGTTTTTCAATCAAATAAAAAAATCAAGGTTACAGTGAAACACTTATAATGAAAGCAAATGGGACCAATTGCTATAAGATTTAACAGCAGATATGTGATGATTACCATTTCATAAAATCTCCTTGATTAATTAGCCTCAACATTATACAGTCTTTTGGTGTTGGAGGTGATTGCCAGGGTGTTGCTTTGCAGCTGCTAAGGTATTTTCTGTTTGTTGCTATGTGGCCTTTCTGAATGGTTGCCAGAGTACCAAATATGATCATGCTATCAAATATGATCACTTTTTAACTACAAAACAATCATATTGCAATATACAATTTCGTATCATATTATTTTAGTGTATTGTCATACCTGTTTCTTTTGCAAAAAAAGGTTTTACTGTTTACAGTCCTTTGGTATTCTTTTATATATATATATATATACTATGCTTTCATCTGTTAAGGGTGATTTCTGATGACAGTGCTGGTCAGTGCATTTGTTAGCTGCATCTTATAAGCCGTTGTTAAACGTAAAAATAGCTTATTTGCTTACCACAGCATTTCAGTCTCTATCAATATAAAAGTCTTTACTGCTGACTCCTAAAAACAATCTCTTGTCGCCATTTAATAACAGAACAATGTAACTAAAATCATGCACACACAGTTTTCTAAATACTGCTATTTTTATGTAAAATCTTATGTATTTAATAATAATATTTGATAAACAACAACAACAGCCATTATAAAAGTTGCTTGGGAATTCAGTCAAAAGTACAGTTGCATAAAATATAACGCGGTGAGATTTTGCGTTCTGCCAAATCTATTTGCTCTGGAACAAATAATTGATTAATGAGACCAAATACTATTTGCAAAAATTTACCCAAAATGTATTATATTTAATGTTTAACCACTATAGAGACATCAGAGCCAGCGGCAAATTCCAGAAGATCTGGCTGAGGTAAGGTTGCTCGGTGGGTTCATGAGCTCTGAATGGGTGCTAACGCACTGGCGCTCACATCTCCAAAAACCTCAAAGCTCATTTTCAAATAGAAATTATCTTTATTTGAAGTCTAAACAACTACATTCTCACCTAAAAAACTTCTAAAACTACAGAGTTTGAGTTTGGTTCATTTAAGGCCTTTTTTTAGTACCATTACGTTCTCACAATATGTGCGGCTCTGCTTTTTAGCTTTAAGGAAGAATTCATTTATTATGCACGTGAATGCATAAGGATTTAGTTAATAGTGTTCGTAAGATAGTCTGTTTATGGATGAGTAACTCTCATTTCTAACATTCTTCCTTGATATTTCAGGTAGTGCTGTGCTGATTTCCATTCTCTGCTTTTGGGCATGTGTTATTTGCTGCTCCACCTCTACATTTGTCTTGCTTTCCTCTCTTCCCCTCGGCCTCACTGTTTCATTTTCAAGTATAATAGACTCAGATAATGACACATGAAAAAAAGCAATCAAGCAGCTAATTGAGATCTATTCTAGAATAGCCTTGTAGTGCCGCAGGGACCCATCCGCCAAATGTTCAACATGTCGTAGTTCATTTCACTTTGAAATCCGAACCGTTCTACCGACAGGGCTGTCTTTAGAGCAACTACTAGTCAAAAGGTTAATATGATGTCGTTTTATTTGAAAATCCCTTCCAAGACTGTGTGTGTGCATGTGTGTTAGAGGGTTGCAGGCATGGTCCAAATACGAGGAAATGTTAGCTTTAGAGATACTCGCCATTTGGCTGGTAAACTTCTTCAGACACATACTGCATTGTACTACTATATTGTACATACGTTATAAGAACTGACAGGCACAATTACATATGATATAACATTTAAAGTTGACAAGTACCAAATTCACAAATGTAATTATTGTATTTATATTTATTTTATATGGGTTTGAAAACTTTTATACCTATTTTAAACAAGAAAAAATATAATGTAGTGTAACCAGTAACCAATGTAAGTGTATTCATCTTGAAATTACTTTTTGTTCATCATGATCTCACATTTTTATTTTATTGCCCCCAAAATAAGTAAATAAAAAAAAAATTTAAAATTAAAGTCATGTTCAGTATGTATTTGAAAAAAGAAATCTAGCCAAAATAAATTAGCACCATACCATTGAACTACAGTATATTTTATTTAAAATAATATTCACATATTTCATATAAAAAAACAATGCAAAATATAATTGCATGGCCTGTAATAAATATTTATAGCTGGTAATGTGGGGATTGAAGCTGAACAGCAACATGATTTACTTATATGTTACGCTCTGCATTATTAATCTCTTTGGAGATCAATGTTTAAAACTGACACTTGACACTTGTAAAACCAGAAGCCACAACTTGGCAACCCAGATTTGCCCAGATCTTCAAACAAAACTCATCAAGCTACGATTCTGCATCCCATCCCTCAAACTCGAATTAGTCTGTCCAGTGTCCAGTCTTGCCCAGCAGCAAACAGAGCGAGAAATGTTCTCTTCCTCGTGGGTCATATACCTCAACATAATTCATAGCCAACATCTGCTGTTTACGAAAGCAAAAACATCCCAGCCATCCCTACTGACAGCACATACACAATCACAGTAAAAAAGAAACCTAACTGACTCTGCCGGCAGAGTGGAAATTGTTCGGTTTTTCTGAGCTAGGGTTGAAACCCTATCAGTGAAGCAGGTGAGCAAATATATGATATGCAGCCTGTATCAAGGAACAAGTAATGCTGGAGACAGAAACAATATCCTGCTCTTGTGGCCCGTTGACATATCCTCAAACAAGAATTTAACCTTCAGCTGCAGAGTTCCCTCAGATAAAAAAGGCTTGTCATAGTCCTCCAATAAGAAAGCACATTTTGTTGTTGTCAAAGCACACCACTGGAACTCAACACCAACTTTGTCATCTTTTTCCTCCTCAACCATTTTACCCCAGCAGAATGCAGAATAGCAGAATACTGAATGTTGAACAGCCACTGAGTAAAAGCTTGAGAATATATGATAGAAATATCAGTAACATTGTACTACCCGAAGTTTTTTACATTTTAATAAAATGAAAACTGAAAAGATTTTCAAATCACATGAGCCAATATTTTATTCACAATAGAACATAGATAACATAACAGATGTTTCAACTGAGAAATCTTACAAATGTATGCACAAAATGAGTTCATTTCAAACTTGATGCCTGCTACAGGTCTCAAAATAGTTGGGACGGGGGCATGTTTACCATGGTGTAGCATCTCCTTTTTTAAAAAACAGTTTGAAGATGCCTGGGCATCGAGATTATGAGTTTCTGGAGTTTTGGTGTTGGAATTTGGTCCCATTCTTGTCTGATACAGGTTTCCAGCTGCTGAAGAGTTCGTGGTCATCTTTGATGTATTTTTCGTTTAATGATGCGCCAAATGTTCTCTGTAGGTGAAAGATCTGGGCTGCAGGCAGGCCAATTCAGCACCTGGACTATTCTACTACGAAGCCATGCTGTTGTAATAGCTGCAGTATGTGGTTTTGCATTGTCCTGCTGAAATACACGTCATCTGGAGGGGTCATATGTTGCTCTAAAACCTTTATATACCTTTTAGCATTCATAGTGCCTTCCAAAACATGCAAACTACCCATACTGTATGCATTTATGCACCCCCATACCATCAGAGATGCTGACATGTAGACAGTGTCTGTGATTTCCAACAAGAATTTCAAATTAGGACTCACCTGACCATAGAACACTTTTCCACTTTGAAACAGTCCTCATTTTAAATGAGGCTTGGCTCACAAGGCATGATGGTGCTTCCGAACCATGTTTACATATGGCTTTCTTTTTTGAATGATAGAGCTTTAATTGGCATCTGCAGATGGATTGTGTTTACCGACAGTGGTTTCTGGAAGTATTCCTGGGCCCATTTAGTAATGTCAAATGACAGAATCATGTCGATGAGTGATGCGGTGTCGTCTGAGAGCCCGAAGACCACGGGCATCCAACTAAGGTCTTCGTCCTTGTCCCTTACACGCAGAGATTTTTCCAGTTTCTCTGAATCTTTTGAAAAGATGTTATGCACTGTAGATGATGAGATTTGCAAAGCCTTTGCAATTTGACATTGAGGAACATTGTTTTTAAAGTATTCCACAATTTTTTTATGCACTCTTTCACAGGTTGGAGAGCCTCTGCTCATCTTTATTTCTGATAGACTCTGCCTCCCAAACACATGCCTTTTATAGCTAATCATGTTACAGACCTGATGCTAATTAACTCAATTAATTACTAGATGTTCTCCCAGTTGAATCTTTTCAAAATGTCTTGCTTTTTCATCCCTTTTTTGCCCCTGTGCAAGCTCATTTAGTTGATAAAAGTATACAATTTATTTTTTAAACATTTCTTATGTTCTCTATGTTCTATTATGAATAAAATATTGGCTCATGTGTTTTGAAGTCTTTTAGTTTTCATTTTATTCAAATTTAAAAAACGTCCCAACATTTCCAGAATTTGGGTTGTATTTTGACCTTTTACTAAGTATGTCAACTAACAGTCATTAGAATATTAGTAGACCATCTGCCTAATATATGCAAACACTTTAGTTTAATGATTCCCAACAGACATTCCCGTAAAACCTAAGTTCAGCTTCAGAACACAAATTGAGAGATTTTTGATGAAATCCTAGAGCTTTCTGACCCTGCATAGACAGCAATGCATTACCTCGTTCAAGGCCCAGAAAGACAGTAAGGACATTGTTAAAATAGTCCATGTGACATCAGTGGTTGAACCATAATTTTATGAAGCTACGAGGAAACAATTTTTTCTCTTCCATATCTGGCTTTGACGCACATTCACGAGATTATCACGATGCTCCAGCACATACTTTGTGGTACTCTTATGAATGCATGTTGACTGACACAAAAGAGAAGAAACTGTATAATAAAGTGATCATTTTTGTTTTCTAAGTTCTCTAAGTTTATTTTAGTTTTTTTGTTTTTTCACTAAGATTTTAACCAGTGGTGTAAAAACTGATAATCCTATGTAGTTATTTTTAAAATACTAGCATTATCTCAAACTTTAATAAAAAAAAAATAGCAGTGAGACATAAAGTAAATCAGTTGTGGTGAATGATGAGGTTTTATCACAAAGACAATTGACCAAAGCTGTGGCTAACAGACAGTTTTAAATAAGTTATTTGCAACTCAGTAGGTCTGGGAACAGAGCTACACACTGATTTGTGATTTATCACAATATTACAAATATAATTCATGTTGACCTCTATGGTTGAATGTATGACTCTAGATTCTAGTTTCGAGGAAACTCCTCGACGTCGTAGAGCTCTAATGAGCCTGATGCATTTTCTAATTAGAAGAATAACTAATTTAATCTTGGCTTGTAATAAATGCTTAATGATTATCCATACTTCATCAATTCCGTGCTTTGCGGGAGAAAATATTCATAATTTTGGAATTCTGATTAACGGTACCTCTAATTAGGCGTGAGTAATTATTGTTGAAGCATTGTGAAGAAACTGCTTTAACTATGTGGCAAATTTGCAGTAAAAAAATGAACACCAGTTATTCTCATCAGGTACCTGGTTAATGATTAATATGGCTCCTTGGAGAGAAAAGCAGAGTATCACGACCAAACCTGATGTGACATCAATCAAAAACAATGAAAGTTGACATTCTGCATCTAACATTGTTGAGAGCTTTGCAAATTTCTCTTTGAAGTGACATTGTATTTTGATGTTAATTTGCATTTATTCAAAATTATTCCTCCCTCGAAAATAGGGGTGATACTTAAAACGCTATGCAACCAGCATTTTACATTTTAAAGTAGGCTATCTACTTTACCCTGTCGCTGCTTCATTATGAATCACTGAGAAAATGATATTATGAGAACAAAAACATGTCGTAATGTAGACAAATCACGCCATATAAAAGAAATACTCCAGACTTCATAAGGTCGCCCTGGTAAAATGTACTTTCCAGATGAATGCATGGCTGGAAAGACAGAGCAAATGTCATGGACCGCTGATCCCCTTTCCGAGTTTCCCGAGCATCTTATTACGCCAGTACGAAGCTGTAAGCTTGTTTGTTCCACTCTTTTAATATTCTCTCAGTTATCTGCCTTCCTACCAGATGCATCACGCTAGTGTCTAGCCTATGGCGTCTTGATTCTCTTTAGAATGCAGCTTCATTGCACCTGAGAGCCATCAGCACTCTTGTTAAGAGCTGTAAAAGACAACATGTGTTTTAGTTTGATAAAAAAATGGAAATGATAAGAACGAATTACAGTTATTGACATTTACCATAACTAAAAGCAATTTTTTGAGAATTAGAGAGATTATTGCGTGAATTAGAGAGAAATCTAAATTTAGCCTGTTTACTATATGTGCTTTCCTGGTTTTATTGTGCATGGGTCAAACATTGTATTGTATTTTAATGGTAAGGGCTCTTATAGCTGTGTTTTGTTCTTTTTTTTGTTATTTCCCTGTCAAACATGCAAAGATAACATCATACAGCCGCATACATCTGCGGGTGCGTGTTCCTGCCGAGCAAATGCCATTGAGAAGAATGGAAATGTTAATAGTGACTTTAATAGTGAAGTCTGTCAGGGATCAAATCAACACTGAAACACTGTTGAATGTCACGCATAAAACTTATGTGGTTTCTTTCAAGTTCAAAGAAAAGGATTTAAGCTTCTTGTACCCAAAGAGGGAGAGCTTTGAAAAGGATTTTCATTTGGTTGACTTGCATTTGGGAATTTGTGGCCTGTTTTCAGAGAACAGAACCCCCTCCGCCGCTGGTCATTAATCTTTTATGTCTTGTACCGTCTTAATTGTAGAAAAAGAAGTACAACAAGCCTGATGGATTTCTTGTTTACCTTTTCTCTTTTGTGGTTTCTGCTACCTCACATGTTGAATAAGGATTCTCCGTAACCTCAGAGGTAATTATTACCTGATTTATAACTGAAGGACCTTCTGCTTGAATGGAACTCAATTAGTCTCTTGAAATACAATATAGAAATTCCCCAGTATGACAAGTAATTAAACCAAGATGCATTCACGGAACCAAAGTCAAAGTCCCATTTACTTTCTTTATCTTTCAGTGTCATGTGAATATATTATCACACCTCTTTATGAAAACATTGTGCTTGTTAGAATTTAAAATTGTGAGAATGTCACAACAGATTTGATATTAAAATAACATGTTGGTTTGTGCATAATTGTACTGAATGCATTTTAGTTTATATTTAAATATATTTCAATTATATTTAAAACTTTCAAATAATAGGAGCGCTTAAGTGCACATTAGTAGTACATGTTCATGTCTGTTTCCTAACAAACTTACTGTAAGTTTACTTTGTAATGGTAAATTAAATGTTACTTATTCATTTTAAAATCATTATGTTTTGATAATATTTTCTCGTGCTTTAATGAAGTACTCATTTTGATCTGTTGACTAACATAAAACACAAGTACTTGATAATGATTTTAACTACTGCTATCAAATGATTAATCGCAATTAATCCAAAATAAACATGTTACATTATATATATATATATATATATATATATATATATATATATATATATGTGTACTGTGTATATTTATTATGTATTTATAAATACACATACAGAATATATTTCAAAATATTTACATATATTTACATTTATATTCTTACATTTTCTATAATATATCAATATATTTAATATATTTAAACATAACATATACATGCATGTGTTTGTTTGTATTTATATATACATAATAAGTATACACAGTATACATACATATGTATACAAAACGTTCATTTTGGATGTGATTAATCATTTGACAGCACTGATTTTAACTGTAGTGTGTTTGATATTGCATATAAAGTTACTATATTTCACATGTACTAAATTGCAACGTCATCATTACAAATGTGCGATTACAAAAATAAGTGATTACATAACATACAAGTTTCAGTAGAAATGTAGTAAGACTTTAATCATATTTAATTGACTATATCCTGCTTAAGTGGGTCAAAATGCACTCTAATGTTCAGCTAATTGCATTTAATATAAGTTGAATCTACAACACGTTTGCATGTTAATGCCAATAAACATGCAGTTAATGCCTGAAAACATTAAATGCAGTTCACACTTAGAGTTATATTTTTAGCAGCCATACAGAATACTGTTATTGTGCGTTTTGGTGCTCAGCGGCATCCACTTTCATTGACGGAACAGAGTAGCATGAATATTCTTCATAATTTCTAATCATTTCTGTTCTGTAACTTTTTCCTTACAACTGTTATAACATCTTGGCTCCACGTGTCCTTTAATAGCTGCTGAGTCATGATGCATTTGATTGAACCGACAGAAGAAAAACTGGGGGAAAATTATATTAGGGCAGGTTTTTAATCAGAGCTGAAAAGAGCTTTGAATTCATGCTTTACAAAAGGTCCTCGGGGGTTACAATTACACAGAGAAGGTTAGTTTAATAACACCCAGGAGCTATACAGGACAGATTAAATTTCATATTCGGTTTGCTTGGTGAAAATACATTGTATATACATGAGTGGTCCCATTAGGCCATGGTTTTAAAATTAGATGTCCTGTCAGCATTCATATTACTAAGTAATCAATATAATGTAACAGAAACTGTGAACAAGGATGAAAAAAGTCAGATTAATGCTGATATTTCCCTTAGATGTAGCTGGGCATTAATAAACCAGCCTGTTGTGTGGGTTCATTATCTACGGTGTGTAGCATATGTTTGTCACTGTAGAACTGAGAGCATTAATGCATCCACATTTTCCGTTGCATGATGGGAAACAATCTTAAAGCAAGGGTAAAATAAACCGTAATCACTGCAAGCCGCATTCTGTCTATATGATTCATTGTGGTCTTCTGCGGTTCTTTCAACCTGTTTAGTTTTTAATATCCTCTTTGCCTGGAGAAGGAAACAATATTTTCCACTACGTCCACTTCAATGTGACGGATTCGGGCATGTTTAATGGTGACAGATAGGTGACATTATAGACCTCGACTAACCTTTAAAGTTAGATGATGAATATATGGAGAGTTGAACGGATCATCTTTTATCTAGGCCAAATGAGGGCTCTATGTCCAATAACTTCTGGGTTATGAAGATTAAATCGCCGTGCATGATGGTGCTAATGTTTTCTGGGTTTAATAATGTCCCATCATTTGTGTGAAGATACATTAAAATGAAGATTGATTATGTGTGGAATTACAGTCTCGTTCTGTGTTCATTTCATTATGTAGCCTTACAGCAAAAACATCTGCTAACCAAATATGAGCAGCCCATATAATGCAACACATCATTAACTGAAAGTCAGCGTGAGTTAGAGGGAAAATGTTTTCTTAGCAGTAATGCCTTTTTATATTGTATAAAATGGACTACAGTGTACTTTCATGTACTAATGTACTTTCATTTGTCCTATGCAACAAAGCCCGATTCACTTTTGGATTTCCCTTTAGCATTTTCATAATCATAATGCATTCCACATTAACATGGTCATATAACTTATATATGCATTTATGCTTACTTAAAAACAGCCTAAATCCTCACATTTGAAAAACGTGTCTGTGGCAAGTTGCTTCTTAGTTTTGTGACAATGTCAAAGTGGCACTAAAAGTGTGTTCAGTTTCATCCAAAACCGATAAACTTGATCTGGCAAAGTTTTATCATGCTGGCTGTTGAAAATACATTTTCTACAACAACTATGCGCTCCTTTACACGCTCTTTGGTAATGTGTGTTCCTCAGTCAGTGTATGAAGCCCAGTTTTTCCTTTGAAGCCATTTACAAAGTTGGCAAGTGTATGATAGCTAGTGTTTTACAATCTGATCAGATAGCCAATTGTGTGGTGCATTCCAGCTGGATTTATTTCACCCTTTTCATAACCCACCAAGTACAATTCCTAAGTCTGATCACGTAGGAATAGCCTAGCCATTAAAACAAAAGTAATAGCACTCCTGTTTTCAACAATCAACATGATTTGAAGATTCATTCACGTCAAAGTCACAAGTAATTATCTGAAGGCATTTGTTCATATACTGCCTTAGCAACTAACACTAATAATTACACATTAACACTTCAACTACAACTTTATCTTAAAATGTAAAGAAGGGCACATAGTGACATCAAGTGTATTTAAAGCAATGTGATTTCCAGCTAATTGCTGCAATTTGGCAGATGAATTCTTGAATAAACCTTCTGGAACAAGAGTTTTCTCCAGCAACATACTGTATGCTTTTGTGTCCTGAGACTTGAGAGTAATTGTGGATATCAGCTTGACAGACAACCCAATTTAGCCATCAGGTATCAATCAGTCTGAGGTAGAGGCGGCCTGGGATTTCCCACGAGGTGCAACAGAAGCTAATTTGTGTGATTTTTGTGTCCACGGCAGCTCTAGCAACAAGGCCACACCGGGCTACAAAAGTAACTTTATATGACAAACCGTCAACTTCTTCTCAAACACAAATTGGCTTGCACCAAACGTGCTGTCCATCAAGATAAAAGTAGAATACGGTGGGCCGACCCAGAAGATTTGAACTGAGCTTTGAATCGCAAACAACAAAAAAACTCCATTGATATTCCACTTGCAAGTTGTTCTTCGAAAGTGTTTTGGATGCTAACTTTGTATGAGTGAAAGATCTGCCCTTCTATTTGATTTGTCAAGGCTGTCGCAAGAAGAATAGAGTGTAGACGCACATTCAGTGTTATTTCCCCAGAGGGGCGTTTATTGTGTGCGACAACGGCTAAGGTTGAATAGGTAAATATCTCGTTGTGGATTGCAATGTGCTTTGGGATACAAGGTGAATTATTCGGGTGCTCTTTGGTGAAGTGCTCCGGTCAAGACAAGTGACATGTTTTCCTTTTTAGACAAGTGGGGGGGAGGGCGGTCTTGTAGAGTTAGTCAACCCAATCCCAGTTGCTTCCTGCAATGAAATGTGGTGACTTCAGGTGAGGGCATGCTTGTTAATCATTGCCTGGATGCCCTTACAGGGCCGACAGCCACTTTCACAACTCATCTTGTTCTTCTGAGGCACTCTTGTTTGGAGCTTGTACCAAGAGCTGTTCTAGCTGCGAGGTAATTGGAACGAGCAAAGAGCTGCCTCTTAGCTAAGTGTCGTTCTTCTGTTGCTCTGTAAACAATTGTCTTCTTGGATTCACCATGACTAATGATTATGGAGTCCTGCTGTGACTAAGTGGCTCACAAGAATGCTTTTGAGTCTGCACTTCTGATCCCAGATCAGCTCTCTTTAACTCACGTTGAGGTTTAGATCGCTAAAGATGAAATAATTTCTCAAGAGCGTGTGAAATAACAGTGTGAATGTACACAAGATAAACAGAGGCAAGTGAGAGCGCTTTGCTCAATCACTGCGAATCTACTCTGCTCGGATGCACTGAGCTCTGTTTGTATGCTAACACCATGTTTCCCAACAGTTAGTGGCAAGATGAATGAATTAGCACATTTGCTAATTGGTGTGTGGTAATTAGTGGTTCTTGCTAAAGGAAACATTGTTGTTGGGTCAGTGAAAACAAGGTCCAAGCTACTGGAGCGGACAGCTTCGTGGGCAGCAATCTGACAGCATAAAAATACAGTCAAGAGTAAAGGTCTGACATTTTCACACGTTCAAAAATAAATACGACCTCACAGTGTCAATCCCGTTTCACACTGCCTCAGAAACTTTTGTCCGTCATAATTTTGGATCGGGTTAAATTTTCTGCATAGCACACATCAATCTGTTCAAGATCAATTGGTTCATAGAAATTGGTGGTCTTATTTTTAATGTGGCTCCAGTATTGCTAGCAAAGCATCAAACTGAGCCACTGACATCCTATAGTAAACTTTGAATCATTTGGGATAATTCCCATCTCATTGGTCATCCTCATCCTCTCTACGCAATCTCAGGACTGGATAGACCCAATATTTACTCTTTCTTTTGTATTTTTAAGAAGACAGAGGACAACAAAATCATCCTCACTGCTTGAAGACTCCAATTTGGATTGTTTTGCAAACATATTAATTAATACACATAGGACTCTAAAAATATAGTTTGTTATGCTGTTGTGAAACACTTGTCAACATTTTGTTGACTAACTCTTACCATTCCACAGCAAAACAGAACATGATGTTTGATTTCTTCAAAACCAGTGTTGTGATAAAGCTGCAAATGAAATTGGAGCCTGACCTTCACATCACAGCCAGACGAGCATACATCTCGCTTACAAAGTGCCTCGATGCCACGAACATCCATACAGTCTGATTGCCAAGACTACGGATACATAAAACTTGACAAATGTGTTCACAAACCATCTGCTCCAATTGGGACTTAAAATGCCCATTGGACTCTACAAAAATCCCTAAAAGGAGACTCCTTGCCTATTTTCATCAGGGAGCATGAGACAAATCTCAGCTGAAGCAAACCGAGCCAGCGTATTGTTTTGAGCTCGCTCTCCCTTTAAAGTCATTGATGAAAGAGAATGCGCACAAGTGAAAAACAGTTTTGGGAATCAAAGGAATGCCTCCATCACTTCAGTCTTCCCCTCAGGATGTCATACACCAGCTACTGCGAATGGGGGAACGCTAGGACATTTTTCAGTCCTGTAACTCCAGGGTGTTGTTTATGGACTTCAAAGTGAAGCATACAGAGCAGCCTGAGGTAAATTAATGGCTGTCCAATCTCCCAACTTTGATTTGACAGGCGTTTCCACTCTGCCCTACCCGTGCACTCGAGGGCAATATTGCTTTGACAAAACCTCCATCTAATGAGAAGCTACAGAAAAGACAGAAAATGAGAGACAGGGAAAGTCTGTCCATTTGAGGACTGTTTAACTGCTTTTCCTCCCAGGCGTTTTTACAAAGCACCCAACCTTTAAAGTTTCCGGTTCATTATAATTCCGTTCTTACCAAGAACAAATGAATGAAAGTGCCACTTTCCAAAATCCTCCTATTCCACATGAGGATTCATGTCCAAATGACAGAGTGCTCCAGTTACTGTCAATTACCATTATCTCTGCAACCAGGCACACGCTGAGCCTACAACTAAAACAGATGATAAGAACGGACATAAAAATGCATTCCACATTTCTGAATGACCCTAGACTATAAACACTGAAAATAATTTAAATTCCACTGCGACAGAATATTGGGATAAAAGAACAAGTCAAGGAACCATAAATGGGAGGAGAACAGCATCAAGATAAAACACAAATATTGCAAAACTGGACAAGTGGCATAACATTAGCATAGCTCTCTGGAATACTTCATTCTGACTGGCCATTTACAGCATTCTGAAATCAAATATCCTTGAATAATGACCACTAAACATTGGGTCTAATTCATTTACCCACAAATTTGTCTTGGAAATCTGCGTACAAACGTTTTCAAGAACAAATTATGTTTTCTAAATTGTAAAAATGTAGGAAGCCTCACATGCCTCACAATTACTCACTAACTATATATTAGGGCTGTCAAACGATTAATTGCATCCAAAATAAAAAAAATTGTATAGACAATATATGTGTTTAATATATTTATATATGATATAATTTATATGAATCTATACATGTGAAAACAAGTAAATATTTTCAAAATATATACTGTATATGTGTGTCTTTGTGTATACACAATAAATATACACAGTACACACAAATATATTTTGTAAACAAGAACTTTTATTTTGGATGCGATTAATCGTGATTAATCATTTGACAGCACTACTATATATATATAAGCGAAAGAAAATGTGCATTAGGCCTATAAGCTGCAAAGTTCCTCTGTATAAAAATGCAGATACATGCATGTAACGCTGGTTAATACAAGGTCTGTAATCTAGGACACTTGGCATAGCTCAATGATCTTGAGAGAATGTCATTATGCTTGCTGAGAGAGACGAAAGGCTGTGAATGGTGTGGAATTGTGTGGAAAGCCCTCATATAGAGATGGTTTGGCCGAGTTAATACAAATTACTGCAGAATACTCCAAATTCATTAACATTAGAATGAGGTTAAGAACAAATTATGCATGTATGGACATGTTGTGAATCACAAAGGAAATCTCAGAGAACCCCTGTGCATATAAAAGCAAATAATCCATGCCGTTATTAGTAAATGAGACTCGTTCTTCCAAATGTTTTATTTGGTTTGTAGCTGTGCTTGTTCATGTACTGAACAACCCTACACTTTCTCGAATTCTACACCATTATACAGATCGGGTGGTTGAGAGCTCCGTTTGTGATTTGATCTTGTGAAATTCATTGTTCTGCACACTACTCCTGTTTGTTTCTTTGAGGCTTTAGTAACCTTTGATTATCTGAGTCCTTACAAGCCTTTTTATCCCCTCATATATTTTAGCAAACCACTGCTGCACCTGTTGTGCCGAGTGTCATAGTCAAAAGCAAATTAAAGCAGATGAGTCCAATGGGCTGAATGCAGGAAATGATTTTCTCTTCAGAAGAACTAAAGCCTCCACTAAGTCAAATGAGATATTTCAGAGGGAACACGATGTTGGTGGACTGGTTGCTTAAAGTAATCTCTCATTAGAGAGGCTATGTTATCCACACAGCTGCTATTCTTGATAACACTTAGCATGCATATGTAAAGCAGCCATGGTTTAATGATTTATTGTCCCTCTTATTCAATAAATCATAGACTCTAAGTGGAAAGCCATGAGGGAGATCTGAGTCAGAACATGATCCAGCAGATGTTTTCTAATTGTGGGTCACGGGTCTGTTCTGATTGTGCTGTGGTAGGGGACAAAACAAGCCTAAATAAAAATACAGCTACCCATATTGTGTACCTATCTGTCTGTATCTATCTATCTTCAGTTTTTCCCACAGGATTTTGTGAGACCATTTGGTGTGGACATCGTTCCCTCTAACCCATTTCCAAATTGAGTAGAAAGCATTTGACTTGGACTTTAAAGTGGACTCAAACCTCTTTTTACTTGTGATGTAGTCTGTTTCCATCCATTCATCTATCGTTGTGTCATTCTATCTATCTAAAAAAAATGTGCATTTATTTGGCTTTTGCTGTTAGGCACTAATCAGAAGGCAATGGAGTTTGGACGTGCCCTTTAATTGCCTGGCAATATCAATATGTTCATGCAAGCAGTTTGTGCTCTGGAAAATTAACTGTCAGCTTGTTTGCTGATCTACGTAAATAAACAAGAAATGGATGCGAAGACAATTTGTCTTCAGTCCTTTCATCCTGTTACAGGATAAGTGTCAAAACAGATAAAAGAAAATGCATAAAGTGAGGGGAACATGAGGATGACACAAAATTATAAGAGACCCCATTTTGCTGCCTTGGTAGCAGTAACACATTGAATGTTGGGATGAAAGACGCCTCTCAACTTTAACATCCTGAGCTCTACTTACAATGCACGGTTCTGTATAGGAGATACACTATTAAACAGTCCAGCCGTGAAATTGCGAGGCTGTTTCCATATAGCGCTCCATTGCTTTATGGTTACCCTCTAATGTAGCAAAGACTAATGAGTGGTGTTTGTTAAGACTAGCATCACTATTATCATTACTCGCTCTTTGAACAAACCCCCATATCCAAGCCCATCACTAAATCATTTCTACAGAAACATTTCTTGAACATTTCTGGCATGCTTTAGGTGCTCAATGAGTACAAAATGGAAAACAAAAGAGATGTTGCATCCATCTGAAACGTGCCACTGTCAGTGATTTACAGTACATTATTTATGGCTTTATATCAGAGTTGGGTAGATTACAAATTTGATTCCAAATTGCATGACAAAAATTGTAATTAGTAACGTAATTCATTAAATTACACATTTTTGTTTTATAATCAGACTATTTTCTGATTACTTTTATATTACTTTTGACCTAGCTTGTTTATCACATTGATTTAAATAGGATAATCTCATACGATATTGATATAAGAAAATAAGAAAATATTCAATTTCTTATTCTTATTAGCAACTTTAAGTGCTTTAAACATAATGTTACGTCGCCAAGGTTGCCCAAACCTGAAATTATTTTTGTAATCCAGTGGTGTTTGAGAGTTTAAAGCCACTAATAATGACATCTTTGTGTGATTGACAAAACTAAGACTTTCTGTGTCAACATGTGTATTAGCATACAGGAATTCAATGATTAGAATGTCGTGGAAAAGTAATATGTAATCAGTAATTCAACTCAAATGTAGTCTGAAACTTCTGTGTATTTTAAATGTAATTAATGCACACCGACTGAAGTAGTTTAAGTCTTTGTAATCTGATTCGTGATGATTTTGGCTCACATTTAACAAAACCCACCAATTCACTATCTCAACAAATTAGAATATCTCAAATAAGACCAATAAAAAAATTGTGAATTGTTGGCCTTCTGGAAAGTATGTTAATTTACTGTATATGTACTCAATACTTACAACTTATTTTGCTTTAATTACTGCCTCAATTCGCGTGGCATGGATGATCAGTTTGTGGCACAATTAAGGTAGGTTTCTTTGACAGTGGCCTTCAGCTCATCTGCATGTTTTGGTCTCTTGTTTCACATATTTATAAATCATTCAATTAGATTTTTGTATTGCTCTCATTTTTATGGACTTTTGTAGGGTAACATATTTTTCGCCTCTCCTTAGCTCAGGTAATTCTTACATATTAAAGGTAGACAATAGGTGATTGTCCTGTGTGTGGTGAAACGTTTTTGATGCGCTGGTTGAAAGTCCTCTCCATTCCTGTGAAGCTCACCCAAATTCTTGAATCGATTTTGCTTGACAATCCTCATATGTATTTATAGATTCTGGTTGGTTGTGCATCTTTTCTTCCAACTATTTCCTTCCAAACAACATTCTGTTAACATGCTTGATTGACAGCACTTTGTGAATAGCCAGCTGGCAATGAATGTTCTGCACACCCTCATTGTGAAGCAGGATAAATCATCAGGACAACTGTCAGATCAGCAGTCTTCCGTGATTGTGTAGCCTAGTGAACCAAACTGAGAGACAAAGGCATCAGGAAACCTTCCTTCCTGTTTTGTAGTTGATTTTACTAATTGTACTAATTTAGTTTTGAATTCACTGAATTAAATATGATGTATTGTAGCAATGTTGTCTCTGAACGTCTGATCTGTTTGTGTTCGTGGGGGCCTATCTTTGGACGGTGATTTGGGACGTTCGCTTTCAGACTATCAGGCTAAAATGTGCGTTTTCCAAGATATTCTTCTGCTCCTTTAATTCGGTTAATATGGTTATAAAATATATCAACATGAGGGCTGTTTACTTTTGTTCTTTTAAATTTGATTCAATGTAGTTATACAATTTGTAGATAGCTACTGGAAGTTGATACTACGGTGGCCCCGTAGTGCACAACACAACTAAATCTCCACAACACAACGGAATTAGCAAAACACAACAGAAACAAGCTGCAAATTGCCCTGTGTTACATTCGGAAGGGTGCATCCCTATGCCCTTATCCCTTCAAAGGGGTTACCCTCCAGAGTGAGAGCTTTGTAGGGTTGAATGGTGTAGGCCAGGGGACCAAACAACTGTTTCTTGAAGTGCCCTTCTGCATCATCATCCCGTGCCCACATGGAGGCACCATCATCTTAGAAAGAATCAGTGCAAAGGATCATGGGGGCACGAAGTGTCTATCAGTCGTACCCTTTGAAATCCTTCATTCCGAAGGGCCCTTTGAAGTGGACAGTTTTGCCCTTCGGAGGGCGATATATCCCATTTGGAATGCACCGATAATGTAATTAGCGCAATACAAAGGAAACAAGCCACAACATACTGTATACTGTATCTTACTGTGGCCCTGTAGTATACAACACAACACAATTGCCACAACACAGCAAAATTAACACAACACAACAAAATTAGTCATATGTGTTGTGGCAATTGAAGTGTGTTGTGCACTACTGGGCCACAGTAAGATACAGTATAGTCACAGAATGTATACAAAAAGGGCATTAATGAGTAACCATTATCAATAATTTATACAGAGAGAAAAGCAGTATTCTCTGGAATGAGAATAATAATGTAATCGCTAGTGTACAAAATCAGTTTGCTCTCAAACTCCATTGAAGCATTGCTAGTAATAATAGTACTTGTAGCCAATGAGCATCTATAGTTATGCAACAATCTCTGATCAGGTTGGCCTCAAAAAGCAACTGCAGGAAAAACATAATGCATAATGGGACGCACAGTAAACTGCCTATCACCAGAAGCAAATGACGGGAGCTGTTGGCATGCTGCAGGCTGGCACATCAGTGTTTCCAGACACCAGCATATAAACAGCTTCACTGTTTCCTGACTGTAACAAACAGAACAAATGACTGTCAAGGATCCAGTTGTATTCGAGTGACCGAACCAGAACCAGGTCGACACGTCAGGCTGATCTGGAGACGTGACCCTCGGCCTGCCCACGGCCAAGAAGTTCATCCGATCCTTCTGTAGGAATGCGATAACTGTGGATTTAAAAGCTCTGTCGCACATGTACTGAGGCTGTCAAGCAAGATACTAACGGATGGCTGTTCAGCTTTAGCAAACAGTTATTTTTCTGTTGATTTGTTGTTGTGCCGTTTTGTTTTCCTGTGACAAATGCCAAGTATTTTCCTCCAGGGATAAATAAAGAATGCCTGTCTGTTCTTCTTTATAGTCATTTCAACAACAAAGCCTTTTATTTCAGTCCGATGACTGCTGTATTTTATTTTTTCGGCTGTTTATTATAACTGTGCCAACATTTTTTCATTATCCTTGTTGCAGAATACAGAAAATGGAACGTACACAAGTTTAAATTATGCTTCTTTTATGTTTCAGACATGAGTTATAAATGTGAAATTAGGTTTTAAAATACATATATAAAAAAAAAATCAAAATTTTCCAGCACAGTTGGTTTAATTTATAAGGATTATGGATTTGGGTTCCCAGTATGTTTAGAGGAACAGAGAGATTAGCTGTTTCATTTCACACACACACACACACACATACACACACACACGCACACACACACACACACACACACACACTTTCCACCCCACAACATCACAGTCAGATGCACACTCCATGAGCAAAGGAAAGAAAATTGAGCTCAGATCTTATTATAAATTAATGGCAGCTTCCTTATAAATCCATATGCATGTCATCAATATATCATACGAGTTACTTATTCCCTTTGAACTGTTTTACCTACAGACAAAGGTTCAGCCTTTTGATTGGCAGAGGAACCGAGCTTCACCTTTTTAATGATGAGGTGAGACTGGCTTTTGCTGAAGGAAAAAAATCGCATCAGTGTGAGGGTCATTTCAGGAAATAAACATTCATAACATAAATAAAGAAAAAAAAAATGATTCTTTAATTGCCATGTGAAAATATAGTTCAATGTTTTAATTACTTATTGATTATACTAATGCATTGAAATAGAAGGCACAAATTATCGTGCTAGGGTGGACTACTAATGAGAACGTATATGCGGTATGAGAACGAAGTGTCACAGTGCCCTCTAGCGGTGTAATTCTTGAACACCTCGAGTTCAACTTTCTCAAGCCAGGCGTTTTATACATTATAAAACAAGTCAGATGTTGGATGGTTCGAGCATTATTGATGTACAACCTCGTAAATGTTATAAAAGTGTGCGTGAATATCGCTGGTGAAATTTTTTACTTTACCTCACTGACTGCTGCGGTAGACCTGGAGGAATCAAAGCGCGCGACAATAGTTGTTGCTTTTTCACATGTGACTTAGTTAATATTTGAAATGTAGCGTCTCTGAGATTTAAGTGACATTTGCGGGGAAGAAAACTCTGGCAGGATGACAGCATCCATGTGTCACTGGATATGAGCACACATCAAAGATTAATGTGCATCGCTTGGAGAAAATGCTTTGTCGCGCTATGGGCCTGCAAGCACTTTCAAAAAATATGAGTGACATATAGCCGCCAGTGTTTTTATTATTTTACGAAGATTTCTCCTCCCTGTAACCTCAACGTGTCCTAAAAATTCATTGAGGCAGATTTTTAAAAGAGGAAGTGGTACAATGAAACTGTCTGGAGGCTACAGGATGATGGGACATGTTTGTTTGTTTGTTTTTCACATTATGATTGCAAAGTAAAAATTGAATACTTTTTGGATGCGCTGTAGGCTTTATTAAAACTTATGGTATGAGTGATGCATAGCCTATATCAGATGACAGGTTCATGTTCCCAGCCTTGGTTTTAAAATCATCTTAGATGAGCACACGCTGATGAAATTCATTTGTGTAAGGTGCTTTTGGTCTTGATTTGATCTGAATTGTCAGCTTAAGGGCTCAGTAACTAGATATAATGGCTAAAAGGTTGTTTATGATGTAATATCTTATAACTGACAGATGGCACAATACCCAAATAATATATGCTGGTGTTAAGATACTTAAAGTTGTAAAGGCAGACTCACATATGCAAAAAGGAGGTTGCACAAAAACAGATATTTTCCAAAATTCTATGATGAAATAGTGAAAAGATAGTTAAAACACGTTTATTAAACATTGATATTATTCAACCTTGATAATAGGAAATATGTCTCGAGCAGCAAAAAAGCAGCAAGTAACACTGAATTCAGGAGTAATGACCGCTAAAATTTAGACACATTCCATTTTAATGTACACTCTAAAAACTGCTGGGTTGAAAACAACCCAATTTGGGTTATTTTGGTAACCCAGCGCTGGGTCAAAAAGGGACGAACCCAACGCTGGGTTATTTTAACCCAACCATTTGGGTTATTATGTTTAACCCAGCAGGCTGGGTTGCTTTTTTATGGTTTAAAATTACTACATTGCTAGGCTAAAATGAACCCAAATCGAGCTAGATATTAAACCTACAAATCTTGTTCATTTTAAAATTAATTTCCCACACAAAGAATGACTATCAAAAGGTAAATATTTATTAAAAACAAGACAAAACAGTCAAAAAGTAACATGCATGTTAAGAAGAAATGCAGACAAGTATGGCATTAACAGCTACAGAGATTATAAATTAAGCATTAAACATTTGGTGAGGAACTTTTAAGATCAAAATCGACTTTTTTGGTAAATTTTATATATTGTATAAAAATATACAAAAACACTATTATACAATAATTGTACAGTTAGTTAATAGTAGTTCATTACAAACTATTCTGGAATGAGAGTACACAAATAAACCACAACATTAACACTGATATTATTACATTTATCAGAAGCATATGTGTGTGAAAGAATGTGAGCATGTGTGTGAATGACTGAGAGTAAACACCAGCTCTACTAAACACAGGACAAGCATTTAACATTTGGTTTTGACAAATTATACACTTACAGTTTGTTTCATAGTCCATGAACACAGATCATGCATCACTGCCAATTTTCATGATCTATTTATCATAATTGATGTAGTCATGAAGAAGCCCCATCAGCACAGCATTTGACATCTTTTACAGCATCCAGGGCAGCGTCCTCCTTTAAAACCACTGTTGTATCAGTTTGGGGGAAATTCTCCTCTTTGACCAGCATTCATCCCAGTCACCGCCTGTTCTTCATCAGTGGCCTAAAAGGGAAAAACATTTAATGAAACTATCCATTTTCAGATAGAGGTGCATCCACATCAGTAAGGACAGGTAAATAGTCTGTTTGTTTAATGTCTGTAGGCACATTAACAGCTCTCTAGAATGCTATAATGGCAGCACTAGTGTGAGGGCATGTAATATTGTTTATGTAAATATATTGCTTTCAGAGTTTCTTCTTTACTGAGACATTAAAACAGACATGACATTCACATACCTCACAAATGTCCATGTACGTGGAAGGCTGCTCTTTAATGGGTTAGTTCACCAAAAAATTAAAATGGTCATAATTTTCTCCCTCATGTTGTTCCAGACCCATACAAACTCTGATCATTTTTGGAACAAAAATAAATATTTAATATTCTCTTAATTTCTGTCCTCCATGGCAAGTCTGGAAGACCAATATTTTCTTCTGAACAGACATGTTCACTATCATGTAATTTAAGATTTATACATATATAAATATTGGAATGTATATTACTTCTACAATAACTCTATTCATGAAGCTTGAAAATAATGATTATCTAGACTCTCAATGGATGAACAAAAAATTATGAGAATGACATAAGGGCAAGTATATCATTTTTTGTGTGAACTATTCCTTTAAGAAAGGAAGACCAAGAACGATGACTCTCCAAATCAGACAACTCCAAAGTTGGTTTGGGTTCTGCAATGAAAAACACAGACATCAATGGATTATATAAAATATGAGCGCATAATCATACTGTTGTTGCATTAAAATGTGATGTAAACAAGCAGGAGACAACAGAAACATTTATTTTCTAATAAATAACTAACAATCTCAAACGAATGATGCTTTCCTATGTCTCTGGCAATCAACATCTACAAAAAACAAAGAAACATTCTTTTAGTCTTAGTAAAAAAATTGATAACATGAAATTATGAAGTTTACTTGCCTTAAACGGTCGTTCCCTCTCTTCCAAAGAAGCTGAGAAAACCACCTCCTCCTCACACAAGCAGGCTGCTGTGTCCTTAACTCCAAAGTTGGTTTGGGTTCTGCAATGAAAAAAAGGGACACTTATGTTTTATATAAAATATGAACACGTAATCATACTGTTGTTACATTCAAATGTGAAGTAAACAGGTAGGAGACAACAGAAACATTTATTTTCTAATAATCACTTACATCAATCTCAAAATAATGATGCTCTCATATGTATCAGGCAATCAAAATCTACAATAAAAACAAAGAAACATTATTTTAGTCTTAGTAAAAACAAAGGGATGAAATTATGAAGTATACTTACCTTAAAACGGTCTTTGCCTCTCTTCTGAAGAAGCTGAGAAAATCGCCTCCTCCTCACACACGCACGCACGCAGGCAGGCTTCTATCCTTAACTCCCGGCGCGGGCACAACGAAGACACAAGCTCAACAAGTCTGAAATATTACATGCAAGACATTACTGTTAACAATTATCACTTCATCAGCCTCAAAATAATTATGCTAGTTTTTACATAACGCCGTTTCCTTTAGGAAACTACATTCAGTTAACCATGAACAATACAATAACGAATTAACATGTTAATAACCGTCTATTAACACCTCAAAGAGAGCAGATATTGTAAAATATTATCTAAATATGACATAAGACACTCACAGACGTTATAAATGTACGTTAAGTTACCTCTTCCGATCAGTAAAAGAGGCCGTTATGATCTCCGTTTCTGAGGCGAAAACCACGTCCGCGTATTTTAAAATATAAGCTATTTTCGGACTATTTCCGCCTTCCGTGAAACCTAAAAATACTCCCGGACACAAACAATGAATGATGACTTTCCATTTTTAATCTTTACTTACCATAACGTCTTTCACTCGCTTCTCGCTTCTTTCAGGCTGAGAAAATGGCGGCTTCTCGCACTGGTGTCGTCGGGGTGCCCTCGGATGTTGACGTGACGTGCGTGCTCTCCTTCACGTCCGCGTTCCCAACCCAGCGCCGCTGGGTTATGATCAAGACCAATTTTCAACCCAAAATTGGGTTAAAACAACCCAACGCCCTTACCCAGCGGTCTCAACCCAGCATTTGGGTTGAAAAAACAACCCAGCGTTTTTTAGAGTGTATATTAAAATAGAAATGTTCATTTACATTGTTATAGTATTTCACAATATTACTGTTTGTACTGTGTTTTTGAGCACAAGAGACTTCTTTCAAAAACATTTTAAAACATAATCCCGACCGCAAACTTTTGAACATTGTTCCTTCACAGCAAAATGAATTGATGGCAAGTCAGAATATTAACTTCATGATCAAAATTATGTCAGTGTAACATAACCAAGTGCATGTACAATCAGATTTTATAACCCCTCAAATGCCTACAGACGCAATCTAATTTTATTGCAAAAAGCTAGTTCCTTGGCTTTCTTCTTCTATTTTACAGATTTTAATTCCATGTTTAATTCCTATGAAATGTGAAGAGGTTCTTTGAATCAGGGAACTGGTTTGGAACTACAGGTACATCTCAAAACATTTGAATATGGTGAAAAAGTTCATTTTTTCTTGTAACTTATTTCAAAAAGTGAAACGTTCATATATCTTAGATTCATTACATGTAAAGTAAAACACTTCAAAGTTTTTTTGTTTGTTTTAATTTGAATGATTATAGCTTACAGCTAATGAAAGTAAAAAATCAGTATCTCAAAATATTAGAATATTTCCATTTGAGTTTCATCTAGTCCATCCATAAAGTATAAATTCTGGATATCTCTTGTTCTTTGAAACCACAATAATGGGGAACACTGCTGACTTGGCAATGGTCCAGAAGACGATCATTGACACCCTCCACAAAGAGGGTAAGTCACAGAGGGTCATTACTGAAAGGGGTGGCTGTTCACAGAGTGCTGTATCAAAGCATATTAAATGCAAAGTTGACTGGAAGGAAGAAATTGGGTAGGAAAATGTGCACAACCAACAGGGATGACCGCAAGCTTGAGAATACTGTCAAGCAAAGCCGATTCAAACACTTGGGAGAGATTCACAAGGAGTGAACTGAAGCTGGAGTCAGTGCATCAAGAGTCACCACGCTCAGACATCTTCAGGAAGAGGGCTACCAAGCCACTTCTGAAACAGAAACATCGTCAGAAGCATCTTACCTGGGCTAAGGAGAAAAAGAACTGGATTGTTGCTCAGTGGTCCAAAGTCCTCTTTTCAGGTGAAAGTACATTTTGCATTTCATTTGGAAATCAAGGTCCCAGAGTCGGCACAAGACGAGACGAGGCACAAAATGCATGTTTCTTGAAGTCCAGTGTAAAGTTTACACAGTCAGTGATGATTTGGGCTGCCATGTCATCTGCTGGTGTTGGTCCACTGTGTTTTCTGAGGTCCAAGGTCAACACAGCCGTATACCAGGAAGTTTTAGAGCACTTCATGCTTCCTTCTGCTGACAAGCTGTATGGAGATGCTTATTTCATGTTCCAGCAGGACTTGGCACCTGCACACACTGCCAAAAGTTGGTTAAATGACCATGGTGTTACTGTGCTTGATTGGCCAGCAAACTCGCTGTGGGGTCTAGGGGTTATTGTCAAGAGGAAGATGAGAGACACCAGACCCAACAATGCAGATGACCTGAAGGCCGCTATCAAAGCAGCCTGGGCTTCATTACACCTGAGCAGTGCCACAGACTGATCGACTCCATGCCACGCCGCATTGATGCAGTAATTCATGCAAAAGGAGGCTCAACCAAGCATTGAGTGCACAGAAATGAACATACTTTTCAGAAGCCTGACATTTCTGTTTAAAATATACTTTTTTATTGATCTAATGTAATATTCAAATTTTCTGACACACTGAATTTTGCATTTTCATTATTTGTAAGCCACGATCATCAAAATGTCAAGAAATAAAGGCTTGAAATATTTCACTCTATGTGTAATGTAAATAAAATATGGGTTTCACTTTCTGAAATGAGAATTTTCTTTTCCATGAACTTTTAAAAATGTAAGTGACATGTATAGAAGATCCATCAAAGAACAAGGAGAAGAGAATCAATTTATGGCAAAATATATATATATAATATAGTAAGAAAGAAGTAACAAGTGCAGCTATCTTAAAGCAGTTAAACAGGGCTCAAACAGGGAGTTGGCTTTAGCTATTCATGTTATTTTCTGATGCATGAACTTACTTCATCCATTCTCACACACACACACACGGTTTAGTCTGATTGTATTTCCTGCTATGCAAGTATAAAGAGTGCAGTAAATTACATACCTCAAGCAATCAAGTATGGACTGCTCACTGCAGTTAATTGGCGTAAAACTTCTGGGTTCATTTGACTTGTTGCTACTATTTTGTGCAATTCAAATCAAGTAACTACATGTGAGGTGAGTTTTATACTACATCTTGCAGAAACAACTGGATCAATCCATTCAAGTGTTTGTATATGCAAAAAAGTATGTCCTCTACAGCATGTTAATATTTTAACAAACATAAGTGTATTGAGTTCTTTCAAAAGCAAATTAGATGATAATGCACAACATTCACAACAATAATTGAATACAACTGATTCACCATGCTACTTCTTTTTACCAACTATACATCAGTTTTCTATTGTAGAAGTGCTTGGGTGTGAAAAGTTGGATTATTGAATAATAATAATAATAATAATAAAACAGAGGCTGATGTTTGTGCAAGGTTGCCATTAGAGAGAAACAAGTCGGAACACGTTTCTTGATATGGAGTGAAAAGTGGGTCCCTAGCAACGCGTTCTCTCTCGGTGACCGCTGTGTACTATTCAACAAACAGCACAGGAAACTGACACAGCCACTTTCTTACAATCAATCTGCTACCATTAAAAACATTAAACAACAAAAACGAAACCAAGAACATCCAAAACAAGCGGCAGAAAGACAGATTTTAACTTGTACTGTGAAAACAGCGGAGCCTCAAAATAATCATTTATTATGCGTCACTCGAAGAAAACTCACTGCAGAAGAGCATTTCGTTCCAGAGGAACAAAATTAAAGGGGTGTCTCAAGAGCTACAACTCAGGAACACGCTTCAGTGCGGCATTAACACGAAACCAATACATCTGCATGTCCATAAATTAAATTATTACAAACATTTCTAGTAATTGATACAATGTATACAGAATCTCTGCAAGTCCGGAATAAGTTGCTTTAATTCCAAGCCCTTAAACTCATTAAACACAGATCTGTGAATCAGCATGTGAGCGATCTCACATGTTAAGTCATAAATAAAATGTATTAATCAATAAGAAACATATTACAAATATTGAACTCGAAAGTTTTAGAACAATAAGACAGAAGCATAACAAACTTCACGTGAGAGGAGAGGAGGTATATCTGCTGTGCCTCAGCTCACGTAAGTTAACACGACTGACTGAATGGGCTCTCGGCACACCGGACACAACTTGTTCCGGTTCTTTAATTTCTTGGCG
This sequence comes from Gymnocypris eckloni scoliostomus, assembly GCA_027564155.1. Lineage (NCBI taxonomy): Eukaryota > Metazoa > Chordata > Actinopteri > Cypriniformes > Cyprinidae > Gymnocypris > Gymnocypris eckloni. The sequence goes on along the minus strand of CM050432.1, from coordinate 18,930,648 downwards.
CACGTGTAGCAAGCAATAAGGTGTCCAGTTCTTCCGTGGACAATGCAGCCGTTCTTGGGGCGACTTTGACAGATGACGCAGGGCTCAAGGCAAGTGACGGGCAGGCAGGCCTCCAGGCTGTTGTAGCGCTCTAGCTCGGGGGTCTCTTCCTGGCTGCTGCCCCCACCAGAAGAGGTTGAGGGCTGCGATGACGAGGTCTGAGATTCGGTCATGGAGCCGGAGGCAGTGGAGGCGAGAAGTTCATCTTTAGCAGCGATGGGAGATTGTGAGCATTTGCCATCGGGTACGTCCACTCCTTCATCTGTTTCTGGAAGAGGGCTTGAGGGTTTGGAAGGAAGCAGTTTGTCATTTGAGGCTGAGCTGGGAGTTGTGATGACGCTGGTGTCTTCTGTGCTGGGTTGAGTGTTAGTGGAAGTGTTTTCACTGTTGGAGTTCGTTTCTGGAAGCCAACCGGGTCGGACGTTCCAGCAGCTTTTGCAATGCCGTGGAAGAGGAGGGTTGAGCTCGTTACATTTGGCACACTTCCAGTAGTCCTGAATGAAACAAATTGTTATCTTAGATTATTATATTTTTCTTGCTTTTGAAATAAAAAAAGCCTGTTTAAATCTGTGGGTCAGCGAAAGGATGGGAGTGGACATGAAAAAATGGGTTTGGTGCAATAAACCTGCACTGGAAAATAAATATTGCTTTAACGGTTTAAACTATGGTACCATTAAAGTCAGCATGGCATGTAATACACATTCCTGGTCGTATCATGCACAATTAATCAGTGGACAAAGTTCAGAAGAAAAAATGTCCTCATGATCTTTCAACAAAATGTAACAAATTGCAGCATCTCTGAAACAGCTGCCCTTTTTAGCAGGCTCACAAATGCTTTTTTTTTTCACCCCACTTTTCACAATCCAATCCTGATTGGATTTTTTTGTTTTTGTTCCACTAAGAAAAACATCAGGTACTAAATATGTTACGTACTGCCTGAGTTATCTCAGTATCCTCATCAAACAAATCTTCATCCTCAGCAAAGATTGTGACTTCATACACCTGAATAAGCAAATACAGAGTTGCAGTGAGTTGAGGACTGTTAAACAGGTTAGGTTAGTTAGGTCTTCAGATAATCTCTCTCTGAATAGAACAGGAGTTTGAGTTGAAACCTCGTTCTCTCCTGGCAATGAATCCTCATCGTTCTCACTGTAGGCGTCTGAGTCAATGGACTCCACCTCAAACTCCACACTAAAGTTATCAGAGTCAGCGTCCGAGTCCGCACTTTCATCACTGCCCTCACTGTGAGAGATACCTACATCCTGTAAAACAAACAAAACGCCGGTTAGAAAGGGCGAATTGACAGCACAAAGTAGCTACGGTCACTGGTAAACCAACACAATGTGAATGAATGAAGGTGCTACTCACAGAGTTGCTTTGTGCGTCCGAAGACTCGCTGTTCCCCCTCTCCCGGTGCAGGCCGCCAATCACACACCAAGACAGGCTGTCATCAAATGTCAGGGAGAAGCTGTCTGACTTGTGCCTCTTTCTGCATTCTCTGGTCTCGTCTTCGGCTGAAGCACTCTCTGTAGGAAGCACAAAAAATACGTTTTTTGACAAGAACATGCCTTCAGCTTGTCTGAGGGTTTAAGTGAACCATACTGCTCTGTAGACTTTGCAAACATTTCCTATCAGTTTCTTTTTCATTATGTTAAACACAAGCTTAAGTGTATACTGCATATTGCATTAGGGTAAATTAGTTTTCTGCTGATGTTCCTGTTACATGCACTCAACTTTGAACACTTATGAGCCAAGCAGGAGCAATGCTCCGAGCAATAACCCTGTTTTAATGGTGCATCTAGCACGGCTTGCTCAACAAACTGCCTTTGTGTGCATAGCTGAGGTTTAAAAATGGGCCATTGAAGAGTAGCAGTCATCTGAGCACATTCTGCACAGCCTCCAGATCTCGGTGTCCTTTTGAGATGTTTACAGTGACAGAGAGAGCAGTCATTATGGTACCACATGTTTACCCACATACAGTCCTCAGTCGGGACAGAAGGAATAGTAGGACATGATCCGTCATGAGCGACAGTCTTCCCTGCTCAGTGGTTGAGACTGATATAATGTATACTTGCTGATTCACGAAAGATACAAGGTAGGAAAAACAAACAGTTCTTGAAAAAGAACAAAACTTCCATGATAAATAAACTAACCTGAAATCATTTAATCTAAATACCAAATTTGATCTAGATCAACTGATGGTACACTTGTTTAAATAGGTTTACTTTTCAGTTAGATCAAACACCAATTTATTTATTTTTTTCAAAATTAACGCATTAGTTTGACTGTATCAGTCTGAGCTAGAAAAAATATGTACAAGCCCTTCCTGTTTAAACAGGAATTACGTCAAGACTAGAATAAACAGCTCTATCTGAAATCCCATCTAACCCTGCTGACGAAGCGTGCGCTTTCATACACACTGAACAGGACACAGCTAGTGTGTCTTTTGCTCTGTGCTCTTACCAGGATCACTGCTTCTCCTCCTCCTGCGCTGCTGTTGTGAGGTAGATGAGCGAGAGTCTGAATCAGTGTCCTAGAACAGACATTGGGGTTTCAGTCATGCTTCAATCTCAAACATAGCAGGGGCTCTATAAAACCCATTCAAGCACAAACACAGCACTACCAGGGCAACTCTGTGGAATGGGTCAATACTCTGTGGCTCTAAGTGTGTGAGCATAAAAGAACGTTTACCCCGGGCCCTCGATCTGGCTCGCTTTGACTTCTGGGTTCAGAGAAGGTAGAATGAGGATCTGTAAAAGGAAACAAAGACAGTTTTAACACAAATAACATAGATAAGAATATTGTGGGGGAGAAAAGTTAATCGTAGTACCTGGATTTTTCACTGTTACAAGGTTTCTGTTGATCATTGCAAAGAGGGCTCTGAAAAAATAAAGGTCAAATTACAAATGAAACTTTGGTTTTCATCTAGCACATTTCACTTTCAATTCTTGGGGGGGGGGTTAGATCACAAATATGAGAAAAGTAATATATACTTATATGTGCTTTTTTTATCTACACTGGCCCACTATTTGTATCCAAATACCTTCAGCAGCCACTTCATATTTTAAACAGGTGACAAAAGACCCTTTCAGAGCGAGTGGGTCAAATGTCGAGAAAGCTGGCACCTGTTACTTTAAAGCCCCACCCTGATATTCCCAGAGGTCATTGGTACTACAGCTGCTCTACCTTAGAGAAACTAGAGAGTGAATACACACCGGGGCTCTTTGACCGAGAAACTTTTCACCCCTAGAACGTCACCAAGAGCATCCTCTCCGCAGTGAACAATGTGTTGCTGCTGCTTGTCATATAGCTCCTTGCTCATGATATACTTCCCCAAATAAAACATAACCTAAAAACACAGAAAGACAATTTGTTTAGAGATCAACAGGGAAACCATTTCCTGAAACAGTCTGAGAGTTGACAGGAAGAATGGAAAAGAAGTGGTTATGTAAATATTCAATATAGATGAGTAACACATTCCTGTTAGTCAGACAACCACAACTTCCACTCATAAAAAAAGGAAATGACTCATACATAAGTTGACAACAGATGAAAATATGTCAAATATCAAGAATAAAATGGCATAAAAACTATTTATATTTTTGCACATTATGAATGAAAGTATATGTTGTATCTATTGAATTATGGCGCTTGCCCATGCAAAAGCTACTGCCATGTTGTCAGTGTATTTTATATATGGTTGCTAAGGTGTTCTGAGTGGTTTCTAGCTAGTCTAAGCCCACCCTAAATGACTCATGTCCCTCCTTTGAGGGTTTTCTCTTTTTTTTACATATTTTATCACCCTCAAATCATAAACGTTTTTGTCTGATCAGTTATAGAAGTAATAAGCTGCAATATTTTAATTGTGTTTCATCTGTAGCACAAACCGAACCGATTAATACATTGGGTTAGGGGTTTGTTCAAATCCTAACCGTAAGAATGAACAATAGAAAAATGTCTTGCCTTAGCAAACACCACAAATGAAATGTCACTGAACAAAGGCAGTAACTATATATAATTCAAGTTTAACTGTACACAGAAATGAGCAGCAACACATGAAACTGGAGGATTATTTTTAGCCTGTAATGTCAAACACCACTGCCATCATTTCCCGAAATACAGCAGGGTTCAGCATTACTAACACAAAAATACAGCCATAAAGCATGACATGTATACTACTATTAAAAGTTCAGGGTCAGTAAGATTTTTTTTTAAAGAAATAAATACTTTAAATCAGCAAGGATGCATGAACTTCATCAAAAGCAGCAGTAAAAACATTTATAATGTTACACAAGTTTTTTTTATTTTTTTTATAAATGTTCTTCTAATAAATTCTGGAGAAAAAAATGTATCAGTTACCACAAAAATGTTTTTAACATTAATACTAAAAATTATTAATAATGATAAAAATCTTAAGTACCTAATCAGCATCAGAATGATTTCTAAAGGATTATGTGACACTGAACACTGGAGTAATGGCTGCTGAAAAATCAGCTTTGCCACCACAGGAATAAATTGAATTTTAAAATAAATAACATTTATATTTAAAAATGTTACTCTTTTTACTGTATTTCTGGTCAAATAAATGCAGTGTTTGGTAAGCTTAAGAGACTTCATAGTATATCTTCCCAACCCTAAACTTTTGAACGTTAGTTTTTTAAGATAAAATGGACTTAAACACATCTCCTCACCTCTTTCATGGTGAAAACATCTTTATCTGCCCTGCATCATCTAACAGGCTTTTCAGCTGCATTTTGGTCTTACCTAAAGTTACATGAAACAAAACTCAGTCATTTCGAGGTATAAAAACGCACTTACATACATAAAGGCACACCTCGAATGCTACATTACCAGTTTTTCGTTGTCAACCTTGTTGATCTGAGAACTGCTTAAACAACTTTCTGCTGCCATTTTGGTAGTTATCTGTAAAAACAAACAGTTAGATTTTACATACAACAATTTAAAGCCAATTCAGTTCACATGCAAGCTTCAGAATGAACATTACCTGCGCAAATAGAGGTAAATTGGCTATTCTAGTTAAGCTAACGTTACCTGTACATAAAGTGCTTGAGCTATGGGTTAGTGTGGAGTGGGAGCCGGCTGAGAGCCGCTCTAAGGTTTAAATAGACGCGGAGAGACATGTCAGGGCTAGAATCCACCGCACTGATCATCATGTCCAGGGCGGGTTCGGGCATGACATCTCAAAGCGTGACTGGCTTCAGACGCCTAGCGGTGGTAGACTCTCTTTGCGTTGTCTGGTTCTCTGCGATCATGTCCGGGCATGTCCCGTCTCACTAAACCTGCCCACTGCTGGCGAAGCACTTGGATTTGGGGCTTATCAGCCCAGTAACAGGTGAAATAACGGAGTGTTTGGACCAAAGCGATGACTCTCATGGATTATTAGCGCCTCGGATAAATAAATGCAAGCCAAAAAGACCTAAAGTTGTTCATTAACTTAAAGTGCTAACTTACGGATGTCTTTCGAGTAACGTTAAAGCTCCTAATGTCTTTGGACTAACGTTACGACAATGCCATGTTAACGTTAACGTTATATCTCTGAAATGCTCAGCAAACAGTACGTTAATGTACACACAAAATGCAACAACAATCTCAAGTTTGTCGTATTCGGGATTTAACGTTATATCTGCCATCATGAATACGGAACTACATCTATATCCATGGGATGATCTACATTCAAATTAGCTGCACATAAATTATGTGAAACCTGGAAATCAAATGCTTTTCCCCCAAAGGTAACTTTAACATGATAACAAATCGATGTGTAACGTAAATATTGTTGTTTTACGTAACGTTATGAGATTTACGTTAACTTTACGTGTGATGAAACGCTCGAGGTCTTGCGTCACGCTCTTTTGCCACGCCAGGATTCAGTATGACAGATAATAATAATATTGAAGCACTCGCGGGTGTCTATTTCCCGCTGCGGATTATCAGGAAAACCCGAGGCTGGAGTAGGCCGCGCTTGCAGCGCTAGCGCAAGGCTAACTGAGGCAAATTATTTTAAGCGACTACACGGACGTTAAAGCCTCATACTGTGTTCAAATAATTATCTGGAGTGTTTAACAGTGTTATTCAGATATTTACAATTTTATAGGTGTAATAAATATATGAGTGTGTGAAAATGGCTAAACTGAAAGTTAGTTAATGTCTTAACTTACCTGCTGGTGACCGTTGAGTGTCGTGAACTCCCTCTACTGGCCTGTTTGAATTTGAAATGTTCTAGCACGTGCGATAAGCGCGCGGTGTAAACATCACACAATACACGCACTGGAACTGGCGAGTTGCGTATTGTTACACTATTATCTGTTTTACTGTTAATGTGATTAATATAACCGAGTTTGACTATGTCAAATTCATATTATATTTAACACGACATTTGAATGCGGTTTGAATGTTGTAACAAGTTGTTGACTCCTTATTTTAGTAGCCTGTTGCATCACACTGGACTAGTTTAGCTTATCAAGTAATATGTATGAAATTCATGATAAATGAATGTGACAACAAAGTCAAAGTAATGCATAAACTAACTATTCATTTAGCTATATTAGCTTTATTATTTTGAATTGTAAGCAGAAAACATGTATTGCTGTTGACCAATTCAAGACAAATAAGGATTTATTCACAGATCTCAATCAAGAAATTGACTCATATTTAGATATACTTGACCAAAGTTAGGAGACAAACTGCACTTTGGGAGATTATTATGCTTTTTAAATGCTTTAAAATCATTCTATCTACACATTATGCTTGCATTTAATAATTTTTCAGTGTAATATGAGATTAATCGACAACATTATCACTTACTAATTGTGATGTGCTTACAGTGATACCATTGTAGTTATAATCATGATACTATTAAATGCATCACTTTAATCACCACTATCCAATCAATTCCTCCTTTGATTAATGAACTATTTAGCGTTCTATTGTACAGTAACTGAAAGAACTTTCATCTGTTTCTAATTCTTAATGATGACCCGTTCCTTCACTATTAAGATGATTCTGTGAGTCATCTGTTTGGGGGCAATGCTGGGAATACACTAGCTGTGTGTGAAATCCACGTCAGAAAACATTCATTTGTAAAGTGAGTCTGTTGTCATGACTCTTGTAGACCATTGTGTATGAATGGCAGACTTGCCAACAGACACTTGCTAGTTAGGGAGGTCTGCTGAGTGAAATCACCTCTTTATGAAGGGGAAACATGGAGACATGTCTTGTACAGTCCCTGTGACAGGATCTGGTCGTTATAGCCCAGGAGAGTGACTCACGTGTTTAGTTTAGTACGACATGTTCCTTTAAGCTCAACATGTTTGGGCTTGTATGTCTGTAATAATGAGGAAATTCCACGGACCACTGAATTTAATTTGATTAACGGAAGTCAGGATAAAAACAAATCCCAAAGATTAATATTCAAAACATGTACACATGTTAAAAGTTTGGAAACAGCTATTCATCTATGATAAAGTTATTCAACAACACAAATGGAAGTTTGAGGAAGATCTAAACTTTTCAGTTTGATAAAAATTGGCACTCTTTGTTGATTCTCTGCACACTTAGGATACTTATACTAAAGGAGTTTCCATGTTTTTTAAGGTACTTATTAGCTTCTTTCCTCTTTGAATGTTTTACATTAAATTGATCAAAAGAAACATTTATAATACCACAAAGGAACTTTCTATTCATCAAAGAACCTTGAAAGATTAGTTTGAATGTTTTGTATAGACTTCATACTTAGCAAGGATGCATTAAATTGATCAAAAGAAAAATATTTAGGAACTTTCTATTCATCAAATAACCCTGAAAAAAATATTAAGCATTACAACTGTTTTCAACATTGTTAATAATTAAAAATATTTCTTGAGCAGTAAATCAGCATATTTGAATAATTTCTGATGACTTCTTAAAATTCAGCTTTGATATCGCAGATTTTAAAATATGTTAAAAATGCAAAAGCAGTCATTTTATATGGTCATATTATTTCACAGTATTCATATTTTGTATATATTTTTGCATGAAATGCAGCCTTGGTGATTTTTTTTTTAAATATACACTGACAACTTTTTTAATGCTAACATATATTAATATAAATGTATTTATTACATATTAAAAATAGATATTACATGATATAAATATGGACTAGATTGAAATTATTTTAAAGTAGTACAAATTGCAGAGTATTTCCTTGTCCTAAATGCTTTATAAATTTAGTTTATGATGCCGATTTTAGTTCTAAAATATTGTTCTTTACTGGGGGACTACAAGCCTCGTTCCACTTAAAGGTATGTCAACTTTAATACGGAGAATAAAACATTCTTTCATGTTTATTAATATATTCAAAATATATTCTTCCATGTTCCATGAAATAAGTCTTTTTTGGGGTGAACTGTCTCTTTAAGCAGCATAATTAGCATTTTTGTTTACGACATTCTTTAAAAGTCTAATATTCACACAAAAAGCTGCAAAACATGTAGGTTTTAGACTGGAGGCAGGACTTTGGAACGTGACTGTTTAAGTTGCACATTGCAAAAGAGAAAAACAAGTTGAAAAGCCCTCATCACAAACTGAACAAATGATTGACATTCCATTCCACAGATACGCAGCTCTTTTTGCCAAGTAGGCAGTGACCCTTGCCCTAAAAGTGATGACTAGACTCAATATAAGATAACATTCCAGTCGTGTGTTACTTTCTATAAAATGCTTTATTTTTGTGCAGATCATTAAAGATCACTTACAAAATAAAAAGGAAACGCTTCAGCAATAAGAGTTATTCTCTCAAACGGCACTTTTCATTTGCAAATATTGAATACTTGGAATAAAAATCAAAGTCTTAAAAAGATTGAAATACTATTAAAGTTGTCCGCCTCTATGGCTTTAACCTACATCCTTCCAGTCTATGTTTGGTTAGTCTTCACACTCCGGTGCAGGAGCCATCGCTATCTATTCCTGAAGAAATCAGGCGTTGATTGGCACTTCAGCGGGCCTATGGCCTCTGTGTGAGCCTGCTTTTGCCCTCCTCCTGCTCTGCCAGTTTGAAATGGGTGTATGCCAGGATACCACTGAGGGTGCAGAGGATGCCCAGGCCTTGGTTTAAGGACAAGGAGTCCTGGAAGAGGACGTACCCACCCAGTAATGTGATGCAGAACTTGAAGTGTCCAAACATGTTGTAGCTGTGAGGAGAAATGTTAAGGGAACTTGTCTGACAATGACTTATGAATATACTTATGACTATGAGGACATGTGACTTGAGCTTCAGATGAGTCAGGGACTCTTCTTGATATGTTTTATTCTTTCTGAAAGTTAATATCTTTAGACCATTTTACAGTTAAGAGTTTTATAGTTAGGCTTGTGAAGATGATATTCAAGAGATTTTTTTTAATTACACAAAAAAAGTCGTTAATAAAATAACAGGTAGTTCGTTTTAATTCAGATTTATGGATATAGCTGATTTGTGAATATGTAAAAGGTTAATAAATCAGTTAAAATAAATAAGTATAATTTGTTAATAAAATAATAACGGTATTTTAATATTAATATGTTAATATAACAGTCTTATATGTAAATATGTAAAAAGTTAATACACCGATTAAAAATAAATCTGAATAAAATGTTAGTTTTAATATGGATTTATGAATAAATAAGTCTTGCAAATATATAAAAAGTACAAAAAATCTGTTAGAAATATATATAACTTGTTAATAAAATAAGTTTTAACATTGATTTAAGGATATATCATGTAAAGCAAAGTTAATAAATCTGTTAAAAATAAGTAATCTGTTATTAAAATAAGTTAGTTTTAATACTGATTTATGGATATATCAGTCTTGCAAATATGATATGTCCAATAGTTAATAAGAATGTTAAAGTAAAATTTGTTAATGTTACTTTTAATATTTATCTATGGATATATAAGTCTCCTGAAAATGCAATGTAAATAGCCAATTAATCTGTTACAAATATAGATATTATGCAGTTTTTTTAGTGATTTATGGATATGAGTCGTGAATGTGAAATATTCGTAAAATAACAGATGCTATTTGTTATATTGTTTGATATATAAATCAATGTTAACATCAACTTAAATGTACATGAATTATTAGTAAGTGCTGATGCATGAGTTTGGGAATTGTCTTGAACTGTAACTCAGTAACTTCTATTTATATTAATACATGAATATTCAAAATGAACGTCATCACAAACTGAACAACCCAGCACTTATTAAAAGTAACTGAATTTGTTAAAACATTGCAAAAATGATGAGATGACATCTATTTTTCATACAGTATAAATTATATTTCACATATAAAAAAAAAAAAACATAGTATATTTTAGAAAGAGTATTATTTTAGAAAGCCAGTATTATATGTAGAAACGTATCATATGTCCACATTCTTGGCTTTAAGTGGCTCAAAAGTGCAGTTTAAAACAGATGGAAGTAAAGTGCTCCCTCTACTGCTTCCTTTGAGAAAGGTTTCACTTAATGGTTTTGTTCAAAACCACTAAATGTTTTCAGTATCGCTCAGGGCTACAAAATGTGCCTTGATTTACAACTTCCTCTTTCATTATTACTCAACTGTGTAACTACATTTTAACTAGTTACCAAGCTTTGACAAGTCTGTAAAAAAAACACATTTGCTTGCATTATAGACCTAATCTGACAATTAACAAACAATGAAGTCGTGGTATTGAGAGCCCAGCTTTCAGATGTCTGTCTAAAGGCTGTGTTCTGCACCTAGAATAGAACAAAGAAATAGCCACTGCTGAATGACAGATATTTTAGAGAATTAGCAGAAAGGATACGTAACAGGAGACGTGTTCCCAATGATCCAGTAAATGGACAAATTGACCAGAAAGGCAATAACACCAGACAGCAGAACCATGGCCTTGATGAAGGACACAAATAGAAAGAATAAACCAATTGAAAATGCAATTCAGCTCACTTGCTTATTCAATTAATACATATATAAAATATTCAGATAGTAATAGGAGCAATACATTTAACTAGTGAACGTTTAATCCAATGGGGGGAAATACCCCCCTAACCCCAGAAAAACATCTAGGCAATAGCACAAGGCGCTCTCTGTGACTGTGTTTGTGTATATAAGAAATTCCTTTGGATACGTTCAGAGGGAATGTGTGAGCCATTGAAAGAACAGGCGCGTTCTTGCTCGCACTCTTACCAGGGCCTGAAATGACCAGGGGCCAAAGATACCACCCTCTCCAGTGAGCGGTTCGAAGAACGGCACCAGGACCAAGAGAAATGCTGAAGACATGGGTGCTTGATAATACAGTAACTGCATGGAGTTCACCTGAAGCTCATGCTGTTTGGCACCAACCCACTGTAATAGGAGAAATAAATGATTAATCACCATTCAGATTCAGTCTGAATACATGAATAATTAATGAGGGAAGTCATTTATGGTCAGAAGTTTCAACTCGGCATTCATTTAAAAAAGTTATTTGTTTATATATAAAAAAACCACTTCATAATCAGTTTTATGTTTTCAGCAGCCATTACTCTAGTCTTCAGTGTCACATGATCCCTCGGAAATCATTCTAATAAACTGATTTAGTGCTCAAGAAACATTCTAATGAGCATTGAAAACAGTTGTGCTACGCAATATGCGTGTGAAAACAATACATGATTAAAGTTATTATAAAATTTGAATTGTGTTATAGTAAATACCAGTATTGCTATATTGTGGGTCTCTTAATTTGGCCCGTTCCTGACCACCTGCTGATTTAAATAAAGGGATATGATCTTTTCAATAATGATACAGAGGGAGAATGCAACATACTTACCACTTGATACAGCGAGGTTACGAAGACCCCAAGTGTGGCAAAGATCATCCCCAGAAGATTGAACTTCACATCATAGTAAGAGTTCAGTATGACCCCTAAAGTGATCGGCACCTTTTTATTAAAAAGTAAAGAATACATTATATAAAGTGGTGTACAACTCACAGCTGTTTTGACCCATAAGCTTGCATCAGCATGTAACCATGACTTGCTTTTATCAGCATTTACCCAGAGCATAGTTCACACTGATGCATTGCACGTGCATGTTATAAAAGCTATGGGGAAACAGCAATATATTTGAATGACTTCTTAGACAATATACAAGTCGAATAAACAAAGCCCCACTTACTAGAGTCAGTTTAATCTTTGTGGAAAATGTCTTTTTGTAGTACATGGTCTGGATGACTATGATCACAGGTGTTGTCATAACCTTGGCCAGCTGATATGTTCCTATCGTGTTGCATTGGAGAGACAGGTTGGTGAAAACAACAAACCCACAGAAACTCAGAGCCAGCAGGATGATTTTAGAAGGTCTGAGGCTCTTGGGGGAGAATATATCCATCTTCTGACACACAAACAGCCCCAGCCATGTCACTACGAAATGAACGAGAGTCATGGTCATATTGGGAAAGCCATAGTGCACATAGATCCATTTGTTGATGAACACAATACAGATAGAAGACAGTAAGTTGACCAGCAGTCCTGCAATCAACCGGCTGTTTCCAAACAGGTCAGAGAGTCGCGTCGCCATTGCTGAGCTCATTCGGACGCACTGTTGAGTGTCTGCTCTGGTGCTTCATCAGCAGAGAGACGTAAAGCTCCACCGCTTTCTGTGGCTGAGTGTGTGAAAGCGGTTCAGAGCGGCTGTCATTATAAGACTGCTCCTTATAGAAAGCCGCATTCACTCAAATCTTGAACACACGGGCGTGTGTGACGTATACAAACGCGACGCGACGCTCGGGATGTGACTGGAGGTAACGGTCCACCATGCAACTCTCGCGAGATTCAAATATACGCAAACATAAAAGCAGCAATACGCATGCGCGAGAATTTCGAAGTAAGAGGGTTACCTTCCTTAGACGTGCCACGTCAGAGCTAATATGCGCCGTCTAGTGGACAAAAGAACAATACAAGGAGGCAGAGATTCCATATTGTACTCTTTTTTGTCTTTTTATATATAAATTCATTGCTAATGTCACACTATCAAGTATCAAATTGTAAGTACTGCGAGTAAATTACTTGGTATCCCTGTGATGGGTTTACATCAAATTTATCAGACTAGATGTCTTGGTAAAGCTATGAAAATTATATCTGATATCTGCATAATGAGTTTTCCTTCAGGTAGAAGATTTGGGGTACCAGGGGTTTTTTTTAAATGGGGGTCCTTTTATATCACATGCAGTGATGTTTTTAAATGACAGATGAGTAAAAGGTGTTTTTTTTTTTTTTACTAAGTGTTGTGGATTTGTATTGTCCTGTTGTGAAATTTATGTTGAAATTGTCTTTTGTGAGAAACCGCATATGGAAACAAGTTACTGAAACAAAATTTTAATTTTCACTGCCCCACAGTCCTGTGTATGTTGAACCGTATGTACGTACCGAAGAAACATGCTACTGAAAGATTGTGCTACCTAAAATATATTCACTTTGTTTTAAGGGGTACGTTTAGGGTTAGAATAGGTGTAAAAGTGAACAAACACAAAAGATTCACATCTTATCTTTAAACATTTCACCAATTAAAATGCAACATCAGATTAATCTAAAACTAAAATAAATATAGAATTATTGTATTTATTACTCTGAGAGAAAATGAAAAACATTCACCACTGATGTCTTGCTCTTTACACTCACCAAAAATTCATATACTTGTTATAATATAATTTATATAATATGATTATTATAATATGTAAAAGATAGCAAACAGAGACACACTTCTCTGAAATGAGCATAAATGGTAATTAGCCTGAAAATGTACATTCTATAATGGGTTAATTCTTCAGGCTGTGTCCGAAATTGCCCATATACCCTTAAATAGGGCACTGTTTAAAGGGACCATCATTTTAATAGTTCCCAAAACCATAGTTTACTCATTCCCACAATGCACCACAATTACTATGTTCACTCAATGGATAGAAAATACCCATAATGTACTGTGAGAGCCGTGCTAAATTAACTCCAGCATCTCGCCAGAAGATGGCGTCTGCAGCTGAATCATTAGTCCATTTATTTTCCAAAATGCTGGTCCAATGTGCACTCTGTGTCTGAATTTGCTTACTCATTTTCATCCACTATTTCAACTGGACTATGTTAGTGGTGTAAAGTAGGGACTAGTGATGATTTCAAACACAGCAAATCCTCTTCCACTGCCTTATTATGGGAGAGTGAACTGACCATCAGATGCACACTTCAGAAGTAACAGATCATCCACGGAGTACCGTTTTATGAATATGAATTTGGACCCACTATTAATTTTTGCCTACTATATACTATGGCCACTGTCCTGCAGAGTTTACCTCCAACCCTAATCAAACACACTGAACCAGCTAATCGAGGTCTTCAGGATGACATGAAAACACTGGCAGGTGTGTTGCAGCAGGTTTGAACGAGATAAAATAGTGCAAGTATAATTTTTTTAAAGATTTTGCCATCCTGAAAATCACAATTTTATATTCCAGGTTTTGATATATGTACATTTTCCTTGACTTTGGAAAGCTGAGAATAGTTTATTAGACTGACCTTCATTCTGGTCACCCAATGCCACCGATAGGTGGCAGCACAGTCCTACGAACTCGCTCTAAACCCGCCTCATGAGATGTTAGAATTCAGACAGCACACTTCCCCTCAATATGTAAATGAAGTTTGTTGTAAAACTTGGACCCATTCCCAAAATTCTGCAACATCAATATGCTGATTTCTCCCGAAACTCTCTCTCTCTCTCTCTCTCTCTCTCTCTCTCTCTCTCTCTCTCTCTCTCTCTCTCTCTCTCTCTCTCTCTCTCTCCCTATCCCTGGTCTGATGCGTGTAATAGTTCATGAGTAAAGATATATTAGTTGCCTCTAACTGTGTCTTATCCTGCAGACAGTGTGTTAATGTGATGAATCTTCTACCAGTTTGTCACAAATGAATGTGTGTGTTTTCAGTCATTCAGTGAGCTATGGATGCCGCAAGCAATCGTTCATCTGCAGGCATCTGCATGAAATTGTTTCCCTCTTGACTCATTAAGGGGCTTAATTGACTTTTTAAATGAGGACGAGCTGCTTATACTTGCTGTGTTGATTTGAATTTCAAGGAAGTTCAGAGCTGTGCAGTTACTATAGCGGCCTTGATAGATGTTCATTCTTTCCCGTAACCAAATATGAATAACCCCTCCAGCCCGTAAACACACCAGATTCTCATCCTACAATCTACACGAGGATATTACAGCCTCAGAGATCCACATCAAGACTAAGCAACACATTGTGTATCTTTTCTGTTTTCTGTAGCTCAGCTGGTAGCCCGTGTGAAAAATAACTTAAAACAAGTGCTTATTAATGAAATCATATACAATATCCATTGCAATTAAATGACTGTCAATTAATTAACATGCAATAAAGTGTTCAAAAACATTAAGGTATCAAGCCGATTGTGGAACATCTTAGCAGGTTTGTTGATGCTTCATGGTGGTTTAGCTCTAACCAACAACTTCACTTTAAATCTGCCAAATGCACAAATTCCTTTTCTTAAAAGCAATGATTCACTGAAAATATTTATGATCTTTTGTTATGGAAAAGAGTAGTGTGAACATTATGCTAAACTTAGCTAAAAATGCAGTTTGGAGAACTGAAAACTGACTGTAAATAATATAATGTGGTGTATTAATAGTTGCTAGTTTTAACTGTCTATAGCAGTCATGGCCTTTGGGTAGTACTTGGGGTCTGAGGTGATGGACAAATATAATATCTTGTTAAGTTCAACATTAACCGTTTTAAATGAAAAGATATCCAGAAGTTTTGAAACACTCTTATACACAATTGGCACTATAATATTTGCTTGTATCCATAAGTGTTCAGGTTCAAACTTTGACTGTGATCCTCTCAGCGGCTTTGTGGGAGGCGAGGCTGTGGTCAGTCAGGTCAGCAGTTTAACAGAAAGACAACAGGGACAAAAAGAATGAAAACTGCTTGGACGCTTAGAGCAAGGTGGGCTTGGGTGGTTAATGAAATACAAACATGTAAATGATAGCTCAAAACTCCCTCTAACTTCAAAAACATACTCAAGCTCTGTCCCAAAACGTAGTGAGCTGCCTACCTAGACATCATTTAAGTAATGAATATCTACTTGTTTATACCGTACATTATAATACTGTAATGCTTAAATTAACTTAAAATTAATATTTTAATAGATAGTATTTGTTTAGAAAAAAACACTATAAAATAATTTATCTGATGAAGGTTATGAATAATTGATGAATAATTCCCATTAAATTGTCAATTTAAAAAACATAATAATTTAAAATTATTAAAAATAATTTTGTTATAATGTTTTTAGTACTTATAACTTATAATCAAATATTTAATTTACGGATAAAATGTTTCTATGCCAAGCTACTTTCACAATCAGATTTTTCCCTTAAGATGAACTGCTATAATTGTGCAGGTGGTTTAATAGAAAGCTACATGATGAATTAGAGATCATCAAGTGGCCTATCCATTAAACACATTGTAAACAGACAAGGTGCACAAGCTCATACACACAAAGGCTAAAGTCCAGGGTAAAGGTCATTGCACATCGAGTCCGAAATTTTCGTCCGAAATCTTCGCACGTTAAAAAATTTATAATTGTGTCAATCATGTTTACACACTGCCTCCGAAACTTTCGTCCGTTTAAAAAATTTGGATCAGGTTCGATTTTCCGCGTTTTCGCATACGTAGCATGCATTTTGATTGGAAAGGATGAGGAATACGAAAAGAAAACAAAATGGAAAAACGCACACGAAATTTCGGACTCGGTGTGCAATGACCTTAACACGCAACACCAAAACAATACAATAAATATCAACTAAATAACAGAAAACAGTAACACAATGTACTTTTTAAAGAAAACAAAACTATGTAAATATATATTTGATAGTATTTTACAGTAAAATATAATGTGATGTTAAACCATTTTTGACTGTAGCTTAGCAACATGCTAACGTGAACATAGAGAAGTTCTCTTGTTTGGTGAAAGAGTGCTATTTATGAGACTATAAGAAAGTAGTTCGCTTGTCGTGTGTTTTTATGAGGTTCTATTTTCGATTAAGATGGCTGCCTTCAGGCTATATAGACTGTTGACATTAAAATGACTCGGTAGGTTTTTGTATAAAGCTACATAATTAGCTGCATTATTCCAACTCTCCCTCCTCCCCAGACAGTTTGCTAGTCAATCTACATGAGGAAATATGACAAACGCTACATCCAGAACCCTTACAACACTCAAAACATCTTCAAAAGGACTATCAACCTCCCTTCAGTCTGCATGTTTCTCG
Organism: Gymnocypris eckloni scoliostomus; assembly: GCA_027564155.1. Taxonomy (NCBI): domain Eukaryota; kingdom Metazoa; phylum Chordata; class Actinopteri; order Cypriniformes; family Cyprinidae; genus Gymnocypris; species Gymnocypris eckloni. The sequence continues at coordinate 18,913,286 of CM050432.1, read as the reverse complement.
CACTCGGTTTAAACAGAGATTCGTTTTTTAAAAGGCTGTGAATATTCCAGCATGACAAATGAGATGTTCACCATTGTCTAAGACTGAATAGTTATATCAGAGTGAAACGGCAACCTCCGGCGCAGATAATATGAGTTTTCGCATTAATTCAGACATCATTCAGAAAGAGAAGGAGCGAGAGAGATAGTGGGAGAGAATGATGACTAAATAGTGACAGAGAGCAGGGCGGATGGTTTCCCAATCACAGAAGCCATCAGATGGGTTCACTTTGAAACGACAGCCTTGGTAAATATGAGGCACGGTGGTGAAGATGAATGCCCTCTTTGAAGCCATACATTACAACTCTCAGTGAGACAGGAGGAATTAGCCTGCCGCATGCAGAGCTAACCTTGAAAGACAGATTTTGAATTAAGCTGCCTCTGTCTGACGAAAGCTACCGTGACATGAAAAAATGTCTTCGGTTTTCAGATTTCAGAGCATAAAGAATCTGTTGTCCTTGAGTCGCATTATTATTGTAAGTGTCACATTAAAGGAGTGGAAATTCATTTATTCTCTTTTAATATTGAAAGATATATTTTCTTTGGTGGAACAAAAAAGAGATTTTTCACAGAATGTGTATGCTTCTCTTCTCATACAATGAAAGTCAATGGGATTGGGGCTGTCAAGCACGTAACATGACAAAAACACCATACAAGTACCATTATTCACTGAAACTCTTGCCCTTTTACATAGCTTTCAAATGGGTCAATAACTTGACCATCAATATTTTGTCATTACAAATAAAAATGTAAACCTTAAAGGGATAGTTCACAGATGAAGGCACTTTTAATGAAATCTACTAGATTTTTGTCCCTCCGTTAAAAGTCCATTACACCAAAACTTTTATGCTTCTAAAAGTTCATAAAGACATGGTATAAGTAATCCAGATGAATTAAGCGGTTTATTCACTGTCTTCTAAAGAAACATACCTTTGTTAACAGATTTAATGTAGACTTTTATTCACATATAAACATCGAAAGTCTGAGGTCTGACAGCATAGTTGGTGAATGATGACAGAATTATAACTTCTTTGGGTAAACAATCCCTTTAGGGTTTAAATAGTTTGACAATCTTGTATTACTGTTTCTTAGAAGTACACACACACACACACATATATATTAGCTTCACTGTTTATTAATATTTGGAAAACGTTTGTCAATAAAATCAAATGTGTGACCATTAAAGTAATTTGGTCTATCCAACAGGAGAAAAAAATAAGGAATCTATATCATATTAATGAACACTGTAGATCATCATGAATGAGTCTGACAATAAGAATTATAAGATGTCAGTTAATTTGACAAATTAATGATTAATGTCAGAACCAATGGCATTTGGGATCCTTGATATCAAACCTGCTACATCCCATTTTTATGTGCCAGTTTTGATACATTATTTTATAACTGGTTTCTTGAGCCTGATCTCATGACGAAAACGTACCTGTGCTAACTTTTTGGAAGATGAAAAATACATAGCACCATGCATGTTTCGTGACATATTCGATGTGAAATGTCCACTGAGTGGTGCTAAAAGGGTGTTTTTAATACGGTTCGTACCCAAGGTTTCCACATCTTGAGTCCAATTCTGTGCCAGCTGAGCTACCGAGCAAGCTTGTTACATAGCTAGCATGTTGAAAGCAACACATGGAGCTGTGTTAATGTGGCTCAGTGGTAGAGTATTTGCGTTAGCAGCGCAAAAGGTTGTGGGTTCAATTCCCAGGGAACACACATACTGACACAAAAAAGTGTATATCCTTAATATAGATTGTAACATATTCGTAAGTCGCTTTTGATAAAAGCGTCTGATAAATGTAATCACTGTGTATGAAAACAGTGTTTAACCGTCTCTATTGTTCATTTCTGCTGGGACCTGCAGCGATATATAGCCTACTTATTGGTACGTATTTGACGTTTTGCGAAAAAAAGTTCCCACAGGTACGTTTTTGTCGTGCGATCAGGTTTCGAATTTAAGTTTTATTAAAGTATTGAGCAGTGTGAATATTCGTTCTTCAGTTGAACACAAAGATACGATGGATTGAAGAAATGCATACAGGTTTTCAGTGACCTGAGGTTGATGATGGAAGGAAATGTATTTATGAGGTGAACATATTTGCCTAATTTTTATTGGATTTATAGTTTACATCGTCCTACCCAGTTCACCTCACGCCTCTCTTTCTCACACTTTCCCTTGAATTACTCTCACAGTAATTAATTAGATGTCTTTGAGTTATCACCATACACAGGGCCTTAAGTCTCAAGGGAAGACGAATCTGTCATCCTTCACGACCATGTGAGCAATTTGTGTGAGCGCAGGAAATAAATTCATACCCTTTCATAATAGATGCTTTCAGTCCAGGGCCGGCTCTAGGCATGGGCAGGGGTGGGCTAAGCCCACCCAAACGTCTGTCTTGCCCACCCAATCAGAATGTAGGTAAAAACAGCGTGACTCATTTTTACGATTTGTGTATTGATTAAAAGCAATCTTTTAAGAGGCGGGCTCTGTGTTGAGAAGTTCGAGTAAGGGCTGTAAAATGCCCCGACCAATCACAAAATAACACCAGTACAATTGCAGTATTTTGATTGGCTGAAAGCAACGGCGCGGTTTACACTCACAAAGCGGGCGGCTTCAGTGACAGTCACAGAGAAGCAGACGCTGACAGTCTCGCAAGCGATAAAGAGCGTTAAAAAGTCATAGTATTTGCGTGTAAATGCAATGCATATATTTTTGGTGCCTATAAAGAAGCCTAGTGGCTCCAGCAGCAGTGACCATGGTGTGGCTGCTGTTGCTTCACAAACTCCAACTTCCCCAGCTCCCGCTTCAGAAACACGTCCGACTCCTTCCACCTCAGTCCCCCAAAATCGGTATAATATAAATGTTATAAAAAATATCTATCTATCTATCTATCTATCTATCTATCTATCTATCTATCTATCTATCTATCTATCTAGCTATCTAGCTATCTATCTATCTATCTATCTATCTATCTATCTGGAGTAGATACCAAAGTGTAAAAATACTGTATGATATATATATTATAAAAAAATATCTATCTATCTACTACCACCACAACCCCAACCCCCATCCCCCCCCCCCCAACAACAATTTCCCACCCAGGATATCTGTCCGCCCACCTATTTATAGCTGGTAAGAACCGTGCCTGTTTCAGTCTAACAGCCTGTGGGAGTGTGAACATGATCATTAAAATGGTTTATTCCATTTGACCGAATCTCACATAGATGCATGGATGGAAGTATGACGGTTGCAAAATATATTCAAATATTCAAAATTGTTTTCATAAATTTAAATACTTTTTAAGACAAATTCAAATATAAATAGTTGAACTTAACTTTAAATAACTTACGAAAACGTGTTACCTTGGCAATAACTAAAATAAGTTTAAGGTGAAGCACAAAAATAACAAAAACTGAAATAAATATACATTTGCATAAATTTACAACTAAAATGCAAATGAAAAGTGAAAATGTACAAATAAAAGCTCACTTCATAATTTTTTGAAGGAGTGCCACGTGGAAACATGGAAGTGAAAAAGCCCTTTTTCTCCTTGTCTCACTTGACCTTTCTGCCCCGTCTGTCTTATAGCTTGACATTTGTGTAGCTGAAATGGCCAGTGTGACCTTTGATACAGCCAGTGTGGTAGACCCTCAGGACACAGAAAGACACCTTCAACGCAAACAAGCCGGCGTCCCATCTCTCCCTCTCATAACATCCATCAAACAATGATAACTATCTCAACGTCCTCCATTCACAGGGACATTGCAGACCTTGCCATGAGATACAAACACAATGCTGAAGAGTTTGCTTTGTGATTACACCTTTTTATATGATGTATCTTGAATGGCTTTTTTTGTGCTGTATAAAGGTAGAACGCTGCACTTAAAGGGTTACTCCAAACCAAAATGAAAATTTTGTCATTTAATCACCATTAACCCTACCGGTTTTATCCAAATATCTTAAATTGTGTCTTTGGAACACAATCGAGTTATTTTGGATGAAAACCAGGAGGTTTGTGACTGTATCAGTGATTAATGACAAACAATGATCATTATGGGGTGGAGTAAAAGTATAAAAACATCGTCAGGATAGTCGATTGTGTACTCTTTCTGCTTAACCACAGGAGTAGTTCATCCAAAAATAATTTATTAGTTAGATTTAGATATTTTAGATACTATTGTAGTTTTTTAAGTTGTTTATAATTCGTTTTTATTTTAATATTTTATTTATAAGCATATATATTAATTAATTGTTATATAAGTTTTAGTTATTATAGTGCAGCAAGTTGTTTAGCATTATTTCAATTAAAGTCTATTTTATTTCAAGTAGCAGTTGTTTATTTTTTTAAGGTTTTAGTTTTAGTTAATTGTAATAACCTTGTAATAACATTTACTCATCACTCCCGTTCTAAACTCCAAATTTAAATGGATAAAGGGATAGTTCACCCAGAAATACAAATTATGTCAAGAAGAAAATGAAAAGATCACTTCACTTTTAAGCTGTGTTACACTTAAATGTATACATTTGATAGTCCTTAGGGTCCAAAACAACATTAGGCCTCCGTTACAACTTTCATTGTATGTAAATACTGTATAATAATATATATAAACAAATATACTTTAAAACGTTTAGAAATATCTTCTTTTGTGTTCCACAGACAAAAATATAGCCGTAGAGGTTTGTGACAACATACTTTGCAGTCTGGATGAATAATTCCTTTGGAAATATTACATGCGCTCCTAAACCCATAAGGCTGTTAGCATGAAGCAACCCCAGAATGCTCTGCAATAAGTTTCATCCAAGATGGTGGGTTGAGTCTTGTCGGTATAATAAACAGATGCTGTTGATAGCGATGAACTTGCATAGAACCTCCTGAACATTAAGCTTTAAGTGCTTTAAGCTCAAAGAGAAACTTCAAAATGTAGAAAAGGGCACTGTAAGCTCCTGTGTGGTCTGTCCTTTTTTAAAAGAGAGAAGATCTTAGAAAAATTATTCAGCTGATATTTTATACAGATTTGGCATTCTGAGAATTCTCTGTGGACTCAGAGCTCATGAGGAAAAATATGCATGCTCAGGAGAAGCCATATCTGATCTGTAATAATGGGAATTATACTAAGAGTGATTTGTCATTTGGTCATGTTTCTAGTTATGGATATGTTCTTACAAAAGTAATATCGTCCAGAAATAGCAATTCATCTACTTTTTCTAGAAACATTCCATCTCCAAGTAGGTCGCTTCAAATAAGTTATCAAACATGCTCATTTATCTCATATTCTTACTGATTGACATAAATGGGAATATTTGAAATTGTAGCAATGTCCATCCACACTCGTGGACATAAAAGCACTCTTAGAAATATACAAGAGTAATGAGACCTTTAGGGAATTTCTGTCCATATCATTTTTAAAGCACAGGCATTGATGTCCAAATTCATTGTGACAAACAGGATTCCAAGGATCCCGGATGATGGAAAAGAATATGGGTTGGGAGGAAACATTTGAATCCAATGGTTTTACATTCTCTCGTAAACGTTCTGCGTTCCCCGAGGAACTTTGCATTTGCTAACAAGAATTTTATTCGTACAAATTTTGTGTTCCCTCCCATTCACTCACAAAACATTTGCATTCGCTCCTAAACTTTTTTCGTTCTCTTAAGAAACTTTTCTTATGCTCACAAGTTTTGTGTTTCCAGAGCGTTCACATATAAAACATTTGCATTCACTTGCATAACTTTGCTCACAACATTTTTGCCTTCCCCTGAGAAGCGTTGCATTCGCATGCTAAATATTTATATTTGTCTACAAAACTTTCACATTTCATTGGGAAACCTGCATGCTTGCACGTATATGCTTGCAAAAGTTTAGCACTTCTTTATGAAACTTTGTTGGCTCACAAAACTTTTGCATTCGCTCACAACATGTTCCCTGAGAAAAACATTGCATACTTTCACAAAAGTGTTGTTACCCCAAGAAACTCCCAAAATGTTTGCATTTACTTAAGATGTTTTTTTTTTTTTGCATATGCACTCAAAAGTTTTGCATTTCCCAAAGAAATGTAGCATTTATATTGCAACCCGCAATATTCGCTCACAAAGCGTTTGGATTCTTTCAAAAACTTTTGTACTTCGAGAAACTTTACGTTTGCAAAGTTCGCAAAATCTTTGTAAGTCACTAAAAGGCTGCATTTATTGCTGCATTCCACTGTTCAAGTGACCAAATTCCAATGTTTTGCTCCCCTGTGGCCCAGATTGGATATGATTCATGAACATGTAAGCAGGAGAAAAGCTTATGGATTCCAATATTCTCAGATTGGTTTCAGGCCTCATTCATATGTGGAAATAAATCAGATATAAATTGGATACGAGCATTTGCGTCTGCCATGTAAGCTGATAGATTGGATGTTCCCCAGTGAATGCGAGCCATACATCACTGAAAAAACAACAGTGGCGATTGATGTTGACTCAGGTGGACACTTTTCCAGGCAGGGTTGCCAAGTCCTTGGTTTTGCTGTAGAACTGGGCTACTTTTACACTGTTGCCATGGGTTATTTTTCCATCTGGGGTTAAAGCAATCTCCGCTGTGATTTTGTGATTTTGTTCCCTGATGGAGGGTGAAACCACACACATGCACGCACGCACACACACACACACACACACACACACACACACACACACACACACACAAACAAAAGGTGTGACGTGACACCTAATGTGGACATGCATACATACAAATGTGAAGTCCACAAGACCCTATATTTGTAATATCAGGTTTCAGAATTGTGTTCACCAACACAATCTTCACTGCATCTTGAAAAACTTTTTTACATTTAGAATAGCATTTTGTTTCATGAAAGGAACAATTGGCTTCGTGAGTGTTGAAGTTTTTCATAAAAAAAGGTGACCATGAATGTGAGGGACTGCAATCATCACCCTCTTTATCTTGCCTATCCAATCCACTTTCCACTTTCTTTTTCTAACAGTACATCTCCACTGGTGCAGAATGAACGGAGCATGAGCTGACATTTTCAATTAATTCTAGGGGGAGCTAGGGGGCAGGATTGCTCAGGGGATTGACAGCAGGGCAGAACAAGTGGCGAGAGCATCAAAAAGATGGGAAATACCAAACTTATGAAAATGTAAATGAGAGTGGAAATCCATTAGTGTGTGGCTGTTACAAAATTAAGTTGTATCTTAAAAAACACTTTATACGTTATACTCTGAAGTCGACTCTGATTAGTCAATTTTACACACATTTAAATGAAGCCTTCATATTTTCTTCTTCTTTGCCCAAGTTGGCCAGTTGGTAGCACTGTTGAGTTTGGTTCCGTCCTCTGTGCAAAACCCTGAGCTCAAGGCAGGACAGAGACACAAACATGATTTAGTATCTGGGTCATGTGCAATAATTGAATTTCGTTGGCCAGTGAAAATATTTATCAAATTGTGTGCGGCTCACATGGCGTGTATGTGTGAAACAGAAAGAAAATGACTGTGATTACAGCGTGAGTAAATCAAATCAAGCCCTAAAACACGCTCTAAGTTATCGATAACCCTGTGTCAAGTTGTTGACAGGCTTTCACAACATATTTGTGACTTCAAATGGCAAAACTGACAGACTAATTCGTACATGTCAACTATTTAAAGAGTTCCAGGTTGATTTTTGACCAGCCAACCTTGGACTGTATTTTTTGTAGATGTTATGCTCCATTTGCCTTTATTATATTTTGACAATGTTGTTCCAAAGTACCTTTTTTTGTTGAGATGTTCAACGTCTGAAATGGATTAGCTGTGCCATGCTAACTGCCATATAATCGCTGACTAGGCTACGCTAACGTGGGTCAATGACAAATAGGTATGTCCTTAAATCAATAAAAGGATAAGAAGATAAGTAAAAGGAAGATTCTTAAATAAAAAATTATGTCAGGGTCTTAGAAATGCACTTTTTATGGTTTTGAAAAACTTTCATTGCATTTTTCAACGATAGTTTAAATGTCATGTGGTGTAACCATCAAGAAAACACATATTTTCAACATGTGAGTGTGCAAATATTAATCATTCTTTTTAAAACCAGTTTTAACTAATTATGAAGGTAATATTAATATAAGCCAAAATGATTAATTATTTTTAAATATTTTGTGGGGTTATGCCAAATGACATTGTACAACCTTAACTAACCTGTAATTTTAGAAAATGTATTTGACTTGGACCCACTGATTTGAATGTTATAACTTATTATTATTATTAAATATTTGTTATGTTCTACTTTTCTTTAGAAAAACTAAAGAAGTATACTTAAAGGTTATGCCAAAGTACAAAACAAAGTAAGGTTTTCTTTTAAAGAAAAAAATATTTTATTTCATTCTAATTCTTTGATCAACAAAGACATGTTAATCGCCGAAGATATAGTTTCAATCCACTTGGATGATGGATTATGGACCTCCTTTATCACAATTCACACTTTCCGTGTGGTTTTTCCCTTCAAATGCCTGATAAATCCACACATATGATTGGAGAAAAATCTCCAACACCTGGCAGTACAGTTCCTTTTGAATAAATTGCACCTGACAAGGCCTGGTCAGCATTTGAATGCTGCAAAAAAGAGCCTGTCGACATCTTAAACTGCACATCTGTCAGTGCGCTATAAAATGTTCTAGCTGTGCCTGAAGCCTGCCTCATTACATAAAGAATGGAGGCCGACATCTGAAGTGGGAGGGTTACATAACACTCTCAGTCCAAAGAGTGTGTGATATTATGGGTTCATTTCATGTAAAAGCAAGACAGATTCAGAGATTTTGGAGCATTAAGCACCATGTTAACATCTATTAAACATCGTTGGTAGGTGATTCTTTAGAGTGTGCTTTTGAGAAGTCGCACTTGTATATTCAATTTAAAGTTTTTAAAGCAAAAAAAAAACTCTGCCACAATTTACTGTTCCATTTAAGAATGAAAGAGTACCATAAATGTGGTACTACAGCTGTATAAATTGGTGCAATATATTGCATGTCTTCTGAAGTGCCTCCACTATCCCCAATCAGATCCCTAACGAGTTTTACCTCTCGTGGAACCCAGTGACAGCGGGACGGTGGCTCTGTTCCAATAACCTCATGGAGTCTGACCCCTACAGTATGCTCCGTCACAGGTGATTTAGACTGGAGTCCATCATGTCGCAGCTGTCATGTTCATGGTGGATGCATGCAACTTACTCCATTTTCCTACTGACACCGCAGCCTTGGACTCAAATAGAGTGCTTTACAGGAAGAGAGGAGGGGAGTGACTCTCTTAAAAGCAGTTAAAAGCGTTTTGAAGGTAACTTATAATCATGCAGCTGATATTTTGGCAGGAAAACACTCCCTTGAGGTCTGTCCACATGCCACAGCAACCTAACAATAAAAATGGCCCCCATTTGTGGAACTCAGAATAGCATATTACTATTTGTATTTGATAACATTGTAAATCTAAGAGACAAATCCCTCAGCTAATGAAGCTGTATAACATTGTTCTGATTTGAAGAGTGTCTGTTTGGGAAACCTCAAGTGATCTGCTAACAACAGATCGATGGAAGCTAAGCTTTCACTCAAATCAAAGAACGAACCTCATTTAGTTATTTAAGATGCACTACATTGTTAATAATCTTAACTAAAATGGAATATAGAAAAATAGAATAATACGTACATTTTAGAAACGAAATCTAGATTTTCTGAATTATTTTATCCTGGAAATAAAAAGATCGAAAGAATTTTGAACAATTGAAAAGTAGAAACATATGATGCAAAATGAAGAAATGTTTAACATTATGTGTCATTTCTGCGTCAATTATTCTATCAGTTGTGACGTGTGTAAATTCAGATGTTCTGTTCTTGCTTGCATTGAAGTACCGAATGCAACTCGAGTGCTAATGTTATTCGGGATATTTTACCTTACCTTACCTTACTTTACTTTAAATTAGCCTAAATGAAGTGTTTAGCAATGTATATTAATAATCGAAAATTAAGTTTTTATATATTTATGGTAGGACATTTACAAAATATCTTCATGAAACAAGATTTTTATTTAATATCCAAATGATTTTTGGCATAAAATAAAAATCAATCATTTTGACCCATACAATGTATTTTTGGCTATTGCTACAAATATAACTGTGCGACTTAAGACTGGTTTTGTGGTCCAGGGTCACATATAAGAATTTTTAAAACAATTTAAAAGCTGATAGATTAAATCTCTGAATCATATCTTGGGCCTTGATGTCAAAATCCTCCTCCTTATCAGAAATTATTTTTAACCTCTGAAATGATCCAAGAGGGATGTTATTAGTCAACCATGAGGGATGAAAACGGTCTGCTCTTACAATAGTATTCCAGTAGTTTCTTTCTAAAAATAGTTGTATGTAATTTTCCTTCATTGTCCTTTAAATATTTTTAAATCCAAAAAAATGTATTTGAGTAAATGAAAAATCCAAACTAAGCTTCAAATGTATATTGAACTGATAGTTTAAATGAACTCTGAGTGTGTTTGTAAATGGATACCTGATGAAGGCTTGTTGTTTTTAGGTTCTAAAGCCATGTGAATAAAGGCTTTTTCATTTTTTCACACTACTCGAGTACCTTGGATTTATGAGTGTTTTGATGATCCGAAAGAATCCCGCATCCAAAGATCACTGATTAATGGACTTTTTACACCCCAGCAGCACTTTTTTGCATAACTTTGAATATGGACACATACATTTTGACTTAACACATTTCTGTTTTTGAGTTTTTCATTTTTAATTGTATTATTATATTTTTTAAATAAACGTCAGTGGAGATTGTTTGTGGTAAGGCATTGCTTGCAGTCAAGTTTAACACTTAAGGTTAGGGTTTTATTAAAATCCCTAACCCTACGAGTAATAACATGTTTGCCTTAGCAAAAACCATTAATAAATTCATACACTCAACCAACTGAGGTTCTTGTTTCAATCTACTCTGAATATTGCCATCCCAAATGACACGAAACAGCCATTAACAGCTATCTGCGTCCTTTTCTGCTCCCGTTAAAACCATCAGGCTCTGCCTCTTCATTCCTGGATGGCTTTAAATTGGCTGAAAATGACGCCATAATCATTAGATCATGTTGCCTAGCAATATGGTGCAGTCCCCACGGCGACATCACGGTCAGGACCAATGCGCTCTCATCTGGTGGAGTGCATTGTGGGAGATTGCTTCCTCCAGCTTTTGGATCTCTGACTCGATTGTCCTGTTTAGGAAGGCCACCTGCTCTCTGATGTACCAGCAGGCATGGAGCTCTCGATTTGGGAGCACTTTTCTTGGATGAAAGTGTGCGAGTGTGGGTGTGAACATGAACCTGATTCGGAACAAGCTCCAACAGTCTGTTTATAGAAGATGGAGAGTACTTGAACAAAACAAAGCTCTGACCTAACAGAACAGCATACTGCTCATACTTAGGTTTGGGGATTTTAAGGATTTTAGAGTTTAGGGAACAAACCCCTAACCCTGAGTATTAATCATCAGGACACATTGTTTGTGCTATGAGCATAAATCATACCATAAATCATGTGGCTTTTTGTTCTTATGGTCAGGGCTTAAATGGAGGTCGAAAAAAAATGACAAAAAGCATTCCCTCTGTAAAACCACCAGAGATGGTAAGTGCCCTTACCATCCCCTTTCTGATTATTCATTTTGTGTATTACATCAAACTTATCATGCATATGAAATGTTAAAATCCTCTACTTATGATAATTTACGAGCTAAATAACGGTGATTGGCCAATCAGAATTGGGTACTGTAACAAGCTGCGCATGAGCGGAAGCAATTTCGTCATTTTTCGAGTGAAAATTGTTCAAGCGCAACTTTTGAAGAAATAAGACAACAGAAGGTATGATGTTTCCTTGATTAGAATTTAAATACATTCTCCTGACATAATGTATGTGTGACTGTAGGAGAGCTGACATTATCAAACTTTGAGAAAAGACATAAAAAACACGTCTTAAAGAGTCCAAAAGCATTCACTGTGCGATGAAGCCCATTAGAATACAGTGAGAATGCCTTTATTATTCCAGCAATGCAACAAAAAAATACTTTTTAAGTTTTTATATTCATCGCACAAGCACGTCATTTTCTGTATATCAGCACATGTGCGCCAGGCCGCAAGCACAAATGTGCTATCAGTTTTATACAACAGTGCATAGCAACAGTGTTTCATTCCAGTTTTTGACCGAATCGAGTGAGCCAGTGATTCAACAGTCTCACTTGTTTCGTTTCTATTGAATCAGTTGTGTTGAATGAATAATTTGATTTGAATGATTCAGTCATTCATTTATTAAAACAGAGACTTGCTGCTTTATTGTCATGTTTATTTATTCATGACAGACCTAAACCAGCCAAGGTGCCAGCACAAAAACACATTCAGCTAAATATTGTTGAATTATCAGTATTGACAAAAATTGCTAACTTTCAGGCCCCAGAAGGGAAAACACCTTATATATAATAGTTCATTAAATAAGGAACATTTTTCATTAAATAGAAACCTTTTTAAAAAATGATATCAATTTTGTAATCGTTGTGTAAAAGTAGCCACAAGACCCCCCCTCTCTACTTCCACACAATTAAAGTGCATTAAGAACAAAATTAGTTGTTCTAATTTAGCAGACTTAAAGTATACCAGTTTAGTACAGCAAAAGAACAACTGCAGAGTATTTTCTATTACAAGAATATGAAACAAGTACAAACAAGTAGAAGAATATGTAGTATACTTAACATGAAATAAATGTATTTCAAATACTCCGGCTGCCCAAAATCTGGCAACATTTTCTGCAATTTATTTCAGGCTTTAAAATATGACCGTAAACCATGCATTTTTTCCCTGAGTCTCAAGTTTTTAAACACAAAAATGCATTCTGTGTGAATATCCGCTTACTCGTGTGATAGGTTCAATTGCTCATGCGTCTTTTATGTGGACATGACATCAATTTTAACAGCACCAACTCCTCAATATCCTTTTGCCATGCTCAGGGAATTCCTAAACTTGTTTAAAACCTCCTGCCAAAAAATTCTTCTTGCCTTGTCAAAACACCCTCCTCTTCCTCGCCCTCTCCCGCTCACTGTCTGTTTGTCTCCCACTCTTCCTCAGCGCTCGATCCTCCCATCTGTGGAATGCAGAGAGCTGCTCCTCTGTCTCAGGGAGCAAAGGTCACAGCTCTGGCCATTGTTATTTCCTCTTAACGTCACCTTTCTAAGCATCATCCTATGTAAGCATACCATTAAGCCTGCATGTGGCATACACCAGCACTCACCCACAGTTCATTTTCAGCATGAATTCTGTTTTCTAATGAAATAAAGTCTGAGAATAGAAGATATTGCAGATATCAGTGAAATAAGCAGGCTTGGCTGTTTAACAGATAATAGGGAGTTTTCTCAGTATGGAGTTAAATGTCCCATAATAATATTTCTAAAGCGACTCAGGGGAACTTTCTTGGAAGACAAAGTGCCTACTTGAAAGACAATTTTGTGTGATGATGATTATAGCAAAAACAAATAATAACGTAAAACTCATTTGGCTTGGTTTCAACCTCGTTTGATCATAAAATGATGCTGTGTTGCTCTGTAACTAATCTATTTGAAAACCTGATGCTCTAATAAGTAAAACTGAAACGTGCAAGATTAAAATAGCTGTACTACCATGATATGGGTATGCATATAAGGTTGCAAGAAAATGTTTGTGAACCCTTTGAAAATATCTGCATTTCTGTATTGATCACTCGACTTACGACTTCTCAAAAAGCTAATTGGAGTCAATTAAGAAGATGAGATTGAAAGTGTAGTTTGGCAGATGCCCTGCACTTTAAATATAAGCACACAAAGCCTGGTTACTGATACATATATTCTCAGGAAAGTTTGAATAGTGTGATCCATGCCTCGCTCCCAAAAGCTTAAAAACACGTAGCTGGAAAAGGTCAAAAACTGTCAAAGACCTGAGTGTTCATGAATCAACACACCAGGAAATCCTTAAAGGGGTGAGAAGGAACCTAGAAATTACAGCAAAAGACCTCCAGAAAACTTTGTTCATGTGGACAACAGGACAGGATTATGGAAGCGACTGCCGTCTAAAAAAATGATGGAGACATGTCTCAGTCTTACCTGGTTGTTTTCCATTTCTGGGGAAACATTCTGAGTTGAGAACATCTTGTTTAGAGGAAAAAGTGGACCGCATACCAACTCCAAACCTCATCTCAACTGTCAAACATGGTGGACAAAGCATCATGGTTCAACACTGCTTTGCCCCTCAGGGTCTAGAGACACACTCACCGAAGGAAAAATGAGTTATAAAGTGCATCAAGACTTTTTTTTCTGTTTTTTTCATGGAGAATGTCGGTAAAGTCTTCAAGGTTTAGAGAGTTTGAGTGATGCTATAAGACAAAGACTCGAATCACACAATGCCATAAATAATGACTGAAAATAAGAAAGTTCTGCCAATTCAGATGTTTTTTAAGCAGCTACAGAAAAGGTGATTTTTTTTAAATAGTAGTAGTAGTATATACAACTTATGTAAGATTAACCATTTTTCACAATGATTCTAAATTTTGTGTTCCACAAATAGAGTCAATGAAGACATGCTAGGCAATTACAGGTGTTTGGTTACATGATCAAATTCTGAATAAAAATAAAAGTTATTATTATCTTTATGACAGTTTAAAATGATCCTACATATCAATTGTATGCTATTAAAATAATATAAATATATACAAGTAATAGAAATTGATATGGTCATAGACAGACCTATTAACATTTCCACTGTGTTTGTGAAATACTTGCTTATCAAGGTTAATTTTAAAAGTGTTGTCTCCAGTCCCTGTGTTTAAAACTGTGATCCTTTGCCTACAGCACAACAGCTGCAGAAGAAGAAAACAAGTATTACTTTATCCCAAAACTGAGTTCCATTTGGCATTTTCTCCAGGAGGCGGCACAGCAGTCGTTTATAATGGAAAAAACTGCCCCGGGCTGAAAGTCCCGTTACTTTCTTTTTCTCCTCTTTTCTTTCCTCTTCTCTTCTCTCCTCCTTCTCACATCACATCCGGCGCAGTTTCCCGAGCACTTTGGACTCGCGTGCAGTGCAGCGTTAGGAAGTCCGAGTCATGTAAACGAATCGATTCGTGCGGACGGTTCGTTTAAATTCGACTCATTTGATAAGTTCGCAGAAGTCCAGTTGTGGCATTTTTAAGTATCATGAACCTTAAAAATATTTACCGTATTTTAGTCATCCTTTAAATGTGTCTTTGTGCAGCATTTTGTTTAGCCTATTTAAAACCCGTGTTTAATTACATTATTATTTAACCTATTTAATTAAATGTTTATCACATTTGTTTATTTTACTTTACCGGTGTCATATTTTTGCGGGATTTACGCTTCCACAAAGTCGTAATTTTACGCACATTGTTCACCTTACAGCCGAGTGATTCACAAACGCTTGCGAGCTGGTTCAGAAGAATCGTAAAAAGAACCGGTTCACTCCTGCGCGAATCGGACATCACTGTTACAGTGAATGAAGCAGTTTTATGAGGCTGCCGTGGATCTCAGCTGCTGATATGGAGACTCTCCACAGACACTGATCGTGCAACTTTACTGAACGGATCACGCGCGTTCATGGCTGCTCTCCTGTCACATTAACAACTCCAAACATGTCCAAAAGCCTGAAGAAGAAAAGTCACTGGACTAACAGAGTCCACGAGGTTGTGTTATCCAAGGGTTCGAGTGGTGATCTTGGGTTCGAGCTGCAGGGAGGCGCGGAGAATGGACAGTTCCCCGTTATTGGAGAGGTGAAACCGGACAGGGGTAAACTGCACCAGGACGAGCTGCTTCTGGAGGTCAATGATACTCCAGTGGCCGGACTGACCATCAGGGATGTGTGGGCTGTGGTCAGACACTGCAAAGACCCTGTCCGCCTTAAGTGTGTCAAGCAAGGTTAGTTTTACATTCATTTCAATGTAAAGTTAATTTAAAGTGCCAACATTTTCAACAAAATGTCATAAAGTTACTTACTACAGTTGTTATTACTAACGTTACTGTAAAAAGCATTTACATTAAAGTTTATGAAGCTTCCAGAAACAGCTTGAATTTACTAATTAATTAATTAATTAATTAATTAAAATGTTGTATATATACAACTAGCAAGCAAACAAGCGCAAACGTTTAATGTTTTGTATTCAACATTTAACGTATAAATTATGCGATTATGACAGAAATGATGGTCACTATGTTGAATATCTGTAAGGCTACACCTGTTTGTATACATATTTTCACGTGAGCGTATGTTGTTGTATCTCATTGCATCAAAAATGTAACATAAGAAGAAAGAAGCGGTGTTGTTGGAGTTTCCAGACTCGCGAGTGGAAGTTGTTGGTTTGTTGCTATAGAAGCGGAGTTGGTGTGTTTCTGGAAAGGGGCGTGACTATCGCCACAGTAGCGCGTCCCGGTGGTGATGTTGCGTCATCGTCACGTTAAAACGTCACCGCGCTGCATGCCATATACCATTTAGTGTTTGTAAACTTTTTGCTGCATTTACCTAAAGTGAGCTTCTTTGTTGACACTGAAGGGTTATCTTTCCGTTGTCCCTTCAGTTTATCAGACTGTGATCTGGTCTTTGTGGGTGTGCCACAGTTCTGAAATACATCATGACATTACTATTTTCCCAATAGGCCTGTATCTGAAGCTCACAATCACACTGTCATGAATGAGGCCAGTTTAGTTCAACGGAGTGGCTTGTCCTTTCTGTTTAGTTACAGACCCATAATTGTAAGCAGTTTAGCTTCTTTGAGATTACTGGTTTAGGATGTGAGCGTGGCATTCCTTTCCTTTGACATGTTGTTTTTTTAATACCTACCATCAGTAAATGTCTTCTAGAGCAGGGGTTTAGAAATATTTGATCCCAAGAAACCCTCAAATATGATGATCACATGAAAGGAACCCCTTC
Organism: Gymnocypris eckloni scoliostomus; assembly: GCA_027564155.1. Lineage (NCBI taxonomy): Eukaryota > Metazoa > Chordata > Actinopteri > Cypriniformes > Cyprinidae > Gymnocypris > Gymnocypris eckloni. The sequence continues at coordinate 18,896,282 of CM050432.1, read as the reverse complement.
CTGACTGTAATGTCAAAAAAATAAGCACTAGTAACAACAGTAACAACACAAATACTATCAAATAAAATGATCAAGTCTAATCTCATGCTTTCCAGCTAGAATATTCTAGAAATTACAATGAAACACTAGCAATGTTTTTCTCTTCCCTTGAAATTTTCTGTGGACTATGGAAGGCGTTATAATTGCGACTTAAAATTGCAATTTTTTTCTCATAATAATGATCAGTTAATATCCCATAATAATGAGCATCTCATTATATTGATATTCATGTCTCATAATACTTAACATCTCATAATGAAAGTTCTAATAATAATGAAGTTAATGTTTCATAATAATAAGAAGCTTTCCTATTATATCGAAAGTAGAATGAACATTAATAATGTAGAATGTGGTCAATTTGACTTTTTCTTTAACTCCCCCATCCACTTATCATTATTAACTTATGAGAAAGTCTCCCAGTGTGAGATTTCAAGTCATTTTTGCTAATTCATAATTATTATTATTTTTATTATTTCCCTATTTATAATAACAGCTAATTATGGTAATAATAATGGGGTTTCTCATTATTTTCTCAATGCAATGAGATTATCATATGCTAAATTATTTTTATGGAAAAAATGATAATTATAAGAAAGCTTCTCATTATTATGAATAATATTTTTCACTCTACTACTGAGGCAGGAAACGACCCAACTCTAATGCATGATTATTATTATTATTATATGCTTGTATTTTATTAGATGGATTTAGCTTCTTTCCCCTTATTGTCCATGACACAATCAAAACAGACCCATTAGTGACAAGCCACTGCTCACGAACATTGAACATTGAGATTGAAGTCAAAGGCACCGCATTTCAAAGATATTTGACATTTGACATTGCCACCTTATTTCTTTGCCACGACCCTTGGATTGTGCTGTAGGCACAACACAATCAAGAGATCAATAGCTTATATGAAGCACTTTCAGTTACAGCACTCTGTGTCAAGTCACAGATTTGAATTCGCCAATGTCACCTCCCCCTTTGCTCTCAGCAGAGCAATGCTTGTTCAGCGTTACAGAGGGTCAAGGATGTGCTGTATCATTTTGGATGGCATCACTTTTTACAAAACCTTAAAAATAGCCAAACCATTTGGTCTGATATGGGGAAGTAACTCGTCTGTAGCGCATTGCTTTTATATCTAAATTATGCGTTCACTGTTTTGACATCCAGACACTTATTTATTGGTCAAAAGATGTGGGTTTTTCATTGGCCGATCTGGATAATGATATCTAAAGAGCACAGCTGTACTGTATTTATATGTATGTGTGTGCTGTAGATAGTATCAGGGTTTCAGTACTGGTAGTTAAAAAAGTTTGAATTTTTGTCGAAGCGTTTCTTGTGATATTTTTCACCTTCGAGTGCAGTAGCAGGGGCCTACTTGATATTCATTGGACACAGTAGTAGGGCAGACACAAAACTGTGGTCGGTGTGGTCAGATGCCTATAAGTACCCTAAGATGATATGTCTGTAGCATTCATCTGTGAAATAACAGGTTGTGAAACACACACACACACACACACTCACAGCCTCCCGGGATGACCTGGCCAACTTTTTGATGTCTGGGTTTTGAGTTATCAGCGAGACCGGTTGGCAAAATCCTTTTTATATTACTTTGAAAAGCTGCAAGCCGACCTTTAAATGTAGTTTTGTTGCAATATCATAATTAGGGCACATGACATTATTGTATTTATGTTTCATTTATCCCCTTGAGGTAGGATGATATGAGGTTGACATATTATCTCTCAGCCGTAAGTTATAATTGTAAATTTAATTTGCGATTAGAAGATGTAATTATAATCGTGCCAGCTGAATTGATGTGTTAATGCTTAACGCTTCTGGTAATTTTCTCTCCTGTATTCTTTGACCCTGGACTCTATTTCGTGTTCCTCTCTCCACCCTCTGCCTGACCTGCCACTTTTACAAACCATTTAGGGCCAGCGGTAGGCCACATGCTTGTTTAAACCACACCAAGGGGTCGGTATAACCAAGATGTGACGTCTCATAGATAGCAAGTGCACATTTTCTGGTACTCTGTTCATAGAGGCTGTCAACCGCAGGAAGCTTCATTTTAGATAGAAAAGAGCCTTGTGATGGAGCCGGCAACACAGCAAACGGAAAGCATGACATAAAACTGCACTTGTGGCATCTGTAAACCTATTGCTTTCACTTTGGCATGAGTTTAGATTTATTTCACCAGACTCAGTGAAAGGAAATTGCTCATCCTGCAGCCTTTGTGCTATGTACAGCAACCATAACTTAAATTGTGAGGCTTTTGAGAGGTGTGCAATTCTTTTCAGTGACTTTATTTTGAACCCGTTCACCACAAATGAACAATCTGTTCAGAAAGAGGTTCAGATTCATTTGCTGGTCTTTTCTGAAGGTTACACTTAATGTTAAATCAGTAGGTGGCAACGAGTGTCTCGGAGTTATGGAATAATTGAATTAAAGGCATAATACCTCCCCTAAAAATACACTGTCAGATTTTTGTTTGAATCATCCTTTTAATTTTCTTCACATGGAAGCTTATTTTTGCCATAAAAGGAACAATAACATGCATCATCGATTCGGTACTTTAACGGTATTCTTATTGGTACTTTTTGTTTTTATATACACTCACTGGCAACTTTATTAGGTACACCTTGCTAGTACTGGCTTGGACCCTCTTCTGCCTTCAGAACTGCCTTAATTCTTCGTGGCATAGATTGAACAAGGTGTTGGAAATATTCCTCAGAGATTTTGGTCCATATTGACATGATAGCATCACGCAGTTGCTGCAGATTTGTCAGCTGCACATCCATGATGTGAATCTCTCATTCCACCACATCCCAAAGGTGCTCTATTGGATTGAGATCTGGTGACTGTGGAGGCCATTTGAGTAAAGTGAACTCATTGTCATGTTCAAGAAACCAGTCTGAGATGATTTGAGCTTTGTGACATGGTGTATTATCCTGCTGGAAGTAGCATCAGAAGATGGGTACACTGTAGTCATAAAGGGATGAACATGGTCAGCAACAATACTTAGGCAGGCTGTGGCGTTTAAACATTTACATTTAGTCATTTTGCAGACGCTTTTATCCAAAGCGATTTACAATTGGGGAGTACATAAAGCAATTAATCTTGAAGAGGCAAACAGACAGAGGAAGTGCCAATAACACCAAGTCTCAGGCATTGTTCAAATAAGTACAAGCATGCAAGGGAAGGAGAGAAAGTTGAAGATTTTGAAAAATAGTTTTTTTTTTTATTAATTTTTTTACGATGAAGTCAAGTAGTGTTGAAAGAGATGAGTTTTCAGTTGTTGCTTGAAGGTTGACAGGGATCCAGCATTCCGGATGGGGGTGGGAAGATCATTCCACCAGCCAGGAACGGTGAACGAGAATGTTCTGGAGAGTGATTTTGAGCCTCTCTGTGATGGTACCACGAGGCGTCGCTCACTAGCAGATCTCAGACTTCTGGAGGGGATGTAGATTCGTAATAGTGAGTGGAAGTAGGTGGGTGCTGACCCTATGGTTGTTCTATATGCAAGCATCAATGTCTTGAACTGGATGCGAGCTGCACCTGGTAGCCAGTGCAAAGAGACAAAGAGAGGTGTGACATGGGCTCTTTTGGGCTCGTTGAAACGATGCTCAATTGGTACTAAGGGGACCAAAGTGTGCCAAGAGAATATCCCCACACCATTACACCACAAGCCTGATTCATTGAGACAAGGCAGGATGGATCCATGCTTTCATGTTCTTTACACCAGATTCTGACTCTACCATCTGAATGTCGCAGCAGAAATCGATACTCATCAGATCAGGCAACGTTTTTCCAATCTTCTATTGTCCAACTTTGGTGAGCCTGTGCGATTTGTAGCCTCCGTTTCCTGTTCTTAGCTGACAGGAGCAGCACCCGGTGTGGTCTTCTGCTGCTGTAGCCCATCTGCTTCAGGGTTCGATGTGTTGTGCGTTCAGAGATGGTATTCTGTATACCTTGGTTGTAACGAGTGGTTATTAGAGTTACTGTTGCCTTTCTATCATCTCTAACCAGTCTGCCCATTGTCCTATGACATCAACGAGGCATTTTCGTACTCACAACTGCCGCTCACTGGATATTATCTCTTTTTCAGACCATTATCTGTAAACCCTAGTGATGGTTGTGTGTGAAAATCCCAGTAGATCAGCAGTTTCTGAAATACTCAGACCAGTCCGTCTGGCACCAACAACCATTCCACGTTCAAAGTCACTTAAATCCCCTTTCTTCCCCATTCTGATGCTCGGTTTGAACTTCAGTAAGTCATCTAAACCATATCTAGATGCCTAAATGCATTGAGTTGCTGCCATGTGATTGGCTGATTAGCAATGTGTGGTACCAAGCAATTAAACAGGTGTACCTAATAAAGTGGCTTAATAAGTGAGTGTGTATATATATATATATATATATATGACAAATTAAGAGTTGAATTAACATTGCTTTATATTCTGAAATGTAAAATAAATATTGAATGAAATGAATAGAAAGCATCAATTTGTAAATGCACCAGTGTGCAGGCATCTTTAGTGTTTTATACATATTATAAGATACAGTGAGAACATGAACAAAGAAACAAAGTAAAACAAACTGACAAATTCAATAAAACAAATATACAAATTAAATTAAATAGACAGTGCTTTTTTCATGAAGGTCCACTAACATTACTGTTCAGGTAAGTAATAGCCTACTAAAGAAATCTAAAAGTAATCAAATTTAAATGAACACTGCAGAGTTTTCGCTGTATGTATTCATAGATTGATGCTTATTAAAGCTATAATGTTATACAGATTAAGAACTGTGAGTGATTTTCTCTTTGCGTTTTGTTCTTTGATTAACATTGATGGCCCAAGCGCCTGTCTGTCACTTTAAGACAATATATTGACACATGGGATTTTATCCCAACCGTTCTGGTCCACTTAAGGCATAAAATGTTTAAGTGAATTCTCTCCAAGCCGGCCATTTTGATACATTTTGTGTGTATCTCGTCGACTATGGATGCGCCCGAAGCTCAAAGTGTAATTTGCTTGTTTTGGAGCAGGCGCACAGGCACACGCCTAGGGAACAGCGTCTCTTGTACGGATTGTGCTTTCAATGGTTTATTATCAAACATGTCCCGCAATTTAGCAACAGTCAAGATGGTATTTTACAACAATCAAAGATTGAGCTGATTCTGACATTAAGTTTGGGTTTTAGGGAGGAACGAATGCATACCGCTGTGAAGGGAAACGCGGCTATAATGCTTAGAAGCCAAAATAATTAAAAATATATATACAATTAGCAGCCACAGGCCTAAAGTGTAAGCAGATATTTGAATGTTTAGTTCTCTCTTCTATCATAAAAAGGGCTTTCATTTTGCGCGTGCTGAAGCTTTTCCGCATGAGCGCAATCTCGCTTCTGAATTGCGAATGGTGACTCTGGTGAGATAGAATTTTCAAGACAGTGTGTATATATGAAACAATAATAAATGCACGTTTTCTTAATTTCTCCAGTACCGATAGCAGAACCGTTAACATCAGAGCTTATTGATACTCCAGTCTTTTATAATTTAGCCCCGGGACTGATTAAATACCAGGTTTCGGTACCCATCCCTATACATCGCTAACTCAGTTAGCTGGATTTGATTGTTGTCGATTTCACTTGAATTTGGATCATTTGGTTCTTCAAAGCTCATCCTGGACTTGCTGTCATAGCAATAGGTCTGTAAGCTTAAACCTGCTCGGGAGCAGGCTTATTTCATGCAAACAGGATTATATTGCTTCTTTTTAAGCAGAATTGATATTTAAAATCTGTCACCGCCACCACTACTTTATTATAAGAGTATGCTGCTGGTCCAGGGACAATAATAATCAAATTACTTTGAAAATAAGCTAACAAAGTTGTGTAGTCTAGAATACTATAGACAGCCAGTTTCTCATTGAAAGATGTATTAGTGATAAAATAATTACTTTATTGTAGTCTTACACACATGCTACAATCGTTAATCTGAGGCGTGCATTAATTTGAGTGACTTCAGATATCAATGCGTTTCGCGAGGACTGGAATTGAGAACCACTTTTGGGGAACACTAGAACACAATTAATATTAGACAACTTAATCCAGATATTATGCAAATTGTTTGAAAAAAGTTTGCCAGAGACCAATTATCACAATAAGATCTCGCATCTCTCAAATGTATTAAACAAAGTATGAAGAACAGACCCCAGGGAGCAACTGGGGCTATTGAAAGCGGAAGAAAAATCACCAGTCACACCCACATTTCCTGTTGTTATGGAGAATCAAACCTGCAATCTTTAGGTTACAAGTCCGACTAAGTCTACCACACTCAAGTAAACCCAGACTCAAGGCATTTAGGCATGGCACAGCTGCATTTATAAAAAATAAAATAAAAAAAAGCCCTTAATTTGGTACCTTATGTGGTGCCCCGGGTTAGTTTGTGGAAGTTAATGAACTATGCATTTGGAGTGAAAGCTTTTGCACAAGCTTACAAAAGGTTGTGGAACCTTGGTTTAACTGTGGCACAAGAAACAACCAGAAAACAGGCATCCAATATCAGATTCTGATAATTCAAAACAATAGAAACAAATGATTGTGCATTTCCCAAAGTTTATTGAAACCACTAGGTTTACACGACCAGAGTAACTTCGCCACTAGAAACCACAGTCTTCTCAATAGAGATGGTCTTGCCATGAGTGTCTCTGCCTGCAAGAGAAATGTTAAGTGTCAAGGCCACATTTATATTCTGTTCCTCTTGTCAAGTTGGAGCATGAACTCACGTTTCCTGGTGCAGCTTTGCTCACAGGAGCCAGAAGATGGATGGCACACCTCTGTACTACAGTGGATAAAGATCTGAAAAAAAAAAAAAAAAAAAAATTATAGAACAGTAAATTTAAAGATTTAAGTAGGGTGTGTGAGGGGGGCATACAGTTTCCTGCAGAGGAGCCAGTGACGTTGGATCTACAAATGTGAACATCTTCACAATAAAGCGCTTGTGGTGGGTTGGGAACTGAAGTCCAGATGATCCAAACACTGGAACCAACATGGTCAGGTAACGATCATCCTGGTAAGGGCATCTGAAAGGAAATGCAGCCATCAGAAGAGGCCTCATGGGCTAACTGGATAAAGACTGCCATTACACTCACCCATCAACCAGAAGGTCCCACTGGGGCAGACTGAGAGGACTGGGGGTTGAAGTTGCCCAGCAGCGTCCAAGCATCAGGACAAGTTTGGGGTCAGTCCTCTCCAAAATGCGCACCTCAACATACACTGGCTCACGCAGGACTTTTGTGACTGGATAATCAGCAGCACTGTAGTAGGACGTGTAGGCCTCATCCCCTGAGGAACAACACTGGTGTTTAACCAGAAACTCCTGCAACCTGGAGTCTTAAGACTTAAGGAACCCATGGGACAAGCACTTACCTTCTGCACACCCTTTGGTAACACATTGGCCATTGGCTAGTCTAAGCTCCACCCTGAGTGGTCCAGGGGCAGCTACTGGTGGAGGTGGAGGAACAGTGTTGACCTCCACAATCAGAGCTTCCACAGAAGTACCAGAGTACCTACACTGGAAGAGAAGCCTGGACAACAAACAGTGAGCTTGGAGCATTTGTCTGACAAAAACATTTACACAAAGTCGTAGATCACTCACTCAAAATGGCTGTCCCTTGTGATGGAACCAAGTGGTCCAATCCCTACTTCATATGAGGAGGTCATTCGGTTCTCATACACCACATATCCATTGTCCTCCTGCAAACAGTAACACTGTTGGCATCCAGTAAACAGAAAGTCATTAATAAAATGAAGTAGCTCCTCACCATCATGCTTGTGCCACAGGCGGTCACAGGGAACTGATATATAGCAAAGGAAGGTGTAGACTCCACAGGACTGCAAGGTGGGTTATTTCCACTCAGTAGATGGACCGAATCCAGACTCAGTCGAGGCAGCGTAACATCTCTAGCCACCACTACCACAAACTGACCATCTCTTATACACTGGACGGTCACTGGAACAAAAGGCACAAGAACAGGCTCATATTGGAAGATCAGTTTAACAAATAATGGTGCTTAAAAAAGGTTCACAGCAAAGCCATAGAAACCATTTTTGTTTCCACAAAGAACCATTCAGTCAAAGTTTCTCTCACCACAAAGAAGCTTTTGTGAGAGGTTCTTCAGATGTTAAAGGTTCTTTATGGAACCATTTAGACAAAAAAAAAAAGTTTATGGCATCGTGAAGCACCTTTATTTTTAAGAGTGAAACAGTATAACTCTCTCAACACACTTACCTGCCTTCCCATAGTAACACTGCGGTCCGTTAAAGCAGCAGTTGATAGCTTCACATTCAGCAACACTGATACCAGGTTGTCCACATTGGATCTGCTCATAATCAGCTACAGCACATTTATCAAGGGGCTCTGCCTGCACCACTGGCTTCTGAAGCTGAAACCGCTGATTAGTCTGTTGAACTGGTTGTTGAAACCGCTGGTCAGTTTGCTGGAACATCAGAGTTTGACGGTTCTTGGGCAAATTACGCCACTGTGGAAGCGCATGACAGAACGCACACAGTGCTAGTACCTGAACCAAACATAAACTTACAGCCATCATTCAACAGCTAGTCTCACTATTGACATACCACCCAATTGGTCTTTTTGTACTCTACTGATTTCAGCTAATTAACGATAGTCCCTCCTCTTCATTAACAGTCATGGTTCTCCAGACTTGCTCAACTGGGTGATTCTCATTGATTCAATTGTCCTTGTTTCATACATAAAAACACAAACTTGAGCTTAATTCAAAATAGCATACTAGTATTTTTGTCTGCCATATTGAATTCAGCCTTGGTTTTATCCTTCATTAGCTGAACTTAATTGTTGATGTTTTGACAATTCTGGATTTTGTTCTTTGAAGCACATCTTGCACAGGCCTGCATTTTCAGACTGGTTCAAAAACTTAACATACTTATGATTACATTGAAGCTTTGAGTGATACTTGAATCCTGTCCCAGCCAAAGCTGCTCTATTATTAAGTGTTGCATTAAAATAATTAAATTACAGTCATTCATATTATAATATAAGTGCTTTTTACTGCACACACTGCAATATAAATATCCTTCGGTATAGCCCAAAATTGTATTTACAGGGGTGCAGGTTAGCCCTTCACTCATGAGGAAATAATATACCTCATAAATGTATTGAACTATTTATTGTAATATGTTTCTTGTCAGAGGAGAATTGGCTCCATCAAGGTTTTTTGTGTGTGTGTGTGTCTATAATTACCTAAACGAGCTAAGGCATTATTTTACTTGCCACCATCACCTTTGTCTGAAGTGAGAAAGAAATGCTTATAAAAATACAGTTTGATTTAATCATAACATAAAAAGTAATAATTATGACATTAAATGTCAAAATTACATTTGTAATTTGGATTTTTATGTCAGAATTATAATTTACCAAAGCATGATTTTCAAAATTATGAAAAATAAGTCATAATGAGATAAAAAGTAGAAATTATGAGATGTAAAGTCAATTATTTTTGTTATAAATTTGTGTTATAATTATGATTTATATCATTTGCAAAATTGAGATACCAATCATGAGAAAAAAAGTCAAAACTGAGATAAAAATTTTGACTTATAATTATTATAATTATAATTTAACAAAACATAATTTTTTTAATTGAGGTACTGTACAAATCATAATTAGATTAAAAGTTGGAATTGAGATAAAACGTAATAATTGTGACTTAAAAAAGATTTTTTTGACGTTTCATAATTATAATTTAACAAAGCATTATTTAAAAAAAATTGAGATACCAATCATAATTAGATAAAAAGTCAGAATTGAGAAAAAAGTCAGAATTATTGTCAGAATTATGACATTTTATCTAATTGTTTCAACCAAGTCATAATTAAGATTTTTTTGTCATAAATATGACTTTATCATATTTTGAGAATGAAGACAGTTTGTTCAAGAGAAAAATGTGCAAACACTGATTCATTCACAATCTATTACTTGACAACCCATTTGAATTGATTTTTGACTGGTAAATAATAAAAAAGGACTATAAAGTTATATCTTTTGATTTGAGAAGGTTAGCAACCACCTATAAATTACCCAAAGCTCCCTATAAAACACCTAACAACACCCTAGGAACCATTTAGAACACCTTTGTAACCGCATAACAACACCCTACTGTTGTGTCGTGAGTATGTGCAAGCGCATCTAGTTTATGTTTATTTGCAGTGGATTCACTGCAGTGTTTGTTTATGAAAGCGCAGGACCAACTGCATGTATGATATATCTGTGGGAATTGAGCAGACTCTAGCTTCAGGAAAGGCAGGAATGGGTTCCACCCCATCTAGACTAGTGAAAATGTATTGATGCATCTCATTTATAGTCTCAAGCTTTATAGCAGCTTGCCCATGAATGCTTGTCTTGTCATATGTCTATGAGGCTTGTGTCTCCTAGGTGAACGCATGGCATCCTGGCGCTCATGTAGTAATGATGTGCATGCAGTCACCCAGAAATCCTGCAGCGGTCAGGAAATACTGGACCTCTAGTGATCTGAAACTGTCTTTCGCCCTCAGCACTTTAGTTATTGTCAGTCTGCATGGTGCAACGCCCATGAGAGGGGTCGGAGTTTGTGATAATGGAGAGTCATTACTCTTTAACACTTCCTCTCCATCTTGCAGTCTTTCACTTTTTGTTCAAATGGGAGGTTCTCTCAAGAGAGCCAGCTGTGGTGATCTTAACTATAGCGGCAGCAAGCTCTGTTTTCTCTTACGCACTCTTGATCTGTTCCGTTTCTAATACTGTTCATATACTGTATATGAAATTTCAGAGCAGAACACATTTGAGGAGCTCTGTCATTTATTTGCCTGAAGGATGGCTATTGCATCGCCCCTTTTAATGAAAAATAAATGTTGCTGGTGCCATATATTTATCATTTTCGGTTTCCGTTGAAAGCTTATTAAAAGTCACCTGAAATTTGAATTAGTAGTCTAGTCGTCTCCACTGAGGTATCATAACCAACAGAATGGTAGTTTTTTTGTTTGTTTGTTTGTTTTTGTTACAGTAATTTGAATTAATAAGCATGTCATTTTCTATTTCCACTACATAGGGATTTCTGGGACATTTTTCTTTTTTGTATGTCAAGTACAAATCCTTAATAATATAATAATTGATAATTATCTAATGTTTTGTAAACACGTTTTACTCTGTATCTCGCCAATTATATATTTTAGTGAAGAAATTAATGTATAGGTGTCAATTATCAATTTAATAATTAAAACATATATATATATATATAGATTGCATTTACAATTACCCTTGTTTCTAGGGGCCAAGGGCCCAAGGCCATCTAGGGGGCCTCAGCAAATTTTCAAAGGGGACACTGGATGACTGAAACGAATTTAAATAAAAAAGAAGAAAATACACACACACACACACACACACACACACACACACACACACACACATGTTGGTTTTTATGGTTTACGGGGACTTTCCATAGGCGTAATGGTTTTTATACTGTACAAACTGTATGTGCTATTGCCCTAAACCTACCCTACACCTAAACTTAGCCCTCACAGGAGACGGTGCATTTCTATTTTCCCTCAAAAAAACTCACTCTGTATGATTTATAAGCGTTTTAAATTATGGGGACACTGAAAATGTCCTCATAAATCACCTTCTCCTTGTAATACCTATGTCATACCCATGTCATTATACAAATTTGTGATCTCATAAACCACAAAAACATGCCCACACACACACACACACACACACGCGCACACACACACACACATATACACAAATATCTATATTAAAATGCTAAAAACACATAAACTAGCAATAACTATTAATCCAAGAACTAATATTTAATTATATTAATTACAATTATGACAGAATTACAGGAAATATTTTACCACCTATACACACATACAGTGGGAGCTTGTATTTTTTTTCTGTAAATGCAATTGTCTTATTAAATTAATATATATTGTTAAAGAATTGTTAAGATTGGTTTATTTTTGCATGATGTATTTTTTATGACATTGAAATGTATGTAATTTTTTTATACATTTTAATTAATAGGTTTAAAAAAATCCTGTTTTTGACACTCTTAGTCCTCTATAGTTTATCCTGTAGTGTAGCACTTCTCTAACAACAATTGAATCTCGCCCAGGATCACTCCATACAACGTGTCTTATCTAAATATCCTGTTTAAGTCACTTTGTATTGTATGAGGGCTTTGGGAGGTTTCCCAGTGGCTTATTGGATTTGCCTATAACTTGTTTGTGGCTGCTGTAGTATTTGTCTGAGAGTGAATCTTGAGTGAATAAAGGGTAATTTAGTAAGAGCGTGTCTGAGTGGGCCAACAAATCAAGAAGATTTAGGTTAGCACTGGCACTTGATCTGAAAACACTTGACTTGAGATACTTTTTAGAATCATATAAGAACAAATGTGTAGTTATATCTCTAGCAAAGATGGATGGATGGATGGATGGATGGATGGATGGATGGATGGATGGATGGATGGATGGATGGATGGATGGATGGATGGATGGATAGATAGATAGATAGAGCCATCAGAACAACGTGTCCTTCTGCTGCTGTTGAGTTCTGTGTGTGTATGTGTGTGAAGCTCCATTGCTTCTGTACAGCCATGTCAATTTATCACTCCACCATGGCTGTCTGCTTGTTCACATACCCTTGCTCAAGGTCGAATGATTCATCGGTCTGAATTTATCCGATTAGCAGGTACATTTGGGTCGATTTTATTTCACTTCAAATTAAATCACCTGCAGAGAAAGACATTTGCACTACTTGTGTTGGGACAGTTTACTTTGAATGAAACTTTCATCTTGAAAGATATGCAAGTGTCCGTGTCGTCATGTCCATTCCTGTGACAGACATGGAAAAAGCTGTTTCACCGCCAAGAGATCTGATCCCAGTTCTGCGAGAGACATGTCTGAGTCAAGCATCATATCTATTGTGTTTCGCTGGATGTCTGCGATAAGCAGTGTTGTAGGGAGAGACGGATCATTTTGAGTGAAGCTCCCTGAGAGAAGCATGTTTGTTGAGGAAAGCAGTTGTGCGGTTTTATTTGTGGTTGGTGATTTATATTTCCTCATGAGGCTGTCACTCAAGGATCTGCAGTCCTCCGCTTTAATTTGTTATTCCTAAAGCTTGTGTGATCAAAACTAATTAATTTCTGAAACTCTCAATGACAGTGTGGCACCTCCTCCCACAAGGGTGCTTTTAGTGCGTAATAGTTTGGCATCTGACTGAAGCTAATGGTTTAGCAAAACTGTGTGCCAGAAGTGTCATGGGAAATATGATTTTTCTTGCATACTGTGAAGTTGAAGGCTTTGTTTAGAATTGTAGCACACTTCATATTGTACTTCTATGCAGTGTATGGCTGTTTCCACCACTGAATACATTGTTTTTTAAGATAATTGTGACTTTTTAACCACACAATTCAGACTTTTTTCTCGCAATTGTGAGTTTACATCTTGCAATTCCCAATTTTTTATCAGAAGTGCATACTTGTAATTCTCACTTTTTTTCTCAGAATTATGAGATAGTTCGAGTTATAAAATCCGAATTGCTAAATATTTACATTTATGCATTTAGCAGATGCTTTTATCCAAAGTGACTTACAGTACATTCAGGCTATTTTTTTTTTATCAGTATGTAAATATAAAGTCAAAGTTGCGGAATATAAACTTGCAAGAGCTATAAATAAAGTCAGAATTGCAAGATATAAAGGGAGTTTTTTATTTCGCTAGATTATTCTGACTTTTTATTCTGAATTGTGAAATTAAGAATTGTGAGCAATTGCTAGTTATAATCTGTAATTCTGAGGAGGAAAGTGATATTTTCTCAAAATTGCGACTATATTCTTCAGAATTGCGAGTTTACATCAAATCAAATCACTTTTATTGTCACAGAGAAATTTAATTTGCCAGTAAAATGTCTTTCAGTTCCTTCTTTACACTTGAAATGGGAGTTCAGGTTGGATGCATTGCATTGTGGGATACTACATAAGTAGCAAAATCAGTAGCAAAAAAGTGATCTAAAGTAAGGTAAGGTAAAGTAAGGTGTAAAAAGTAAGAGCCTCTCTTAAATATCTATATACATATATTGTTCTGTGCTTGCATTTGCTTCCAAAATAAGATATTAGGAGATATAAATAAAAACACTTTGAGAAGTACTTTGATGATTCACTGGAAAAAGATTGACCACGATCAATAATCATGTGTGTGTGTGTGTGTGATTCAGGGAGTCTGTTTGTGTCTTATTCATTTTGACTGTTATTGCCGAAGTCCATGGACAAAGGAAGATGGATTGCTTTTATGCACTCAAACATTTATACACAATTAAGGTTTATTCCTTGGAACCACACTAGTTCTTTGAATATGTATACACAATGTAATGAATGTTTTATATATTCAACAGTTTCTTTTCATAATGGTAAAGGAGCACAATAGGTACTGATTAAATTATGCTCTTATGCCTCAAAGATTGAGGTGAAAACAAAGTGACCTGTAGTTTAAATTTGTTCAGCATTTACAGGTTTATGATTAATAACTCGCCGGATATGACAAGCTTAATTGTTACTTTTACTGGAATGAAAAATGTTTGCCCACTTGCTCTCAGATTAGGATTTGGTATGTTTGAAATGTCAATTATTTAACTCTGCAAAAAAGGTTGATGTAGAAATGAGCTGTTTGTTCTTTCTTTAATTTGCAATTGAGCTTCAGGCAGATGGTTTCTGTCGTCATTTCTATGAATCACACCCTTTCACAGTGAAGAGGTCGTTTATCAAAATCTGCCCACCTCTTGTTGTCATGTGGGTTATTAAGATTCATCTTCAGTGGAATATAGACTTCTTTTGTTGAGAAAATAACATAGGCTGCTCTACTTTCAGCTCTCTCTCAGTACTTCCATCAGTCTGGCACCAAGCTGTTTGCGGTCAGCAAGGCCTGCCAATGAAGAACAGAAACATCTAAAGCTTTACCTCTCACATCATCAGCACAGTCATGTGATTCTAAACTCACAAGGTAGAGATTCTAGTCTGCTCAGATCTTTCTTCTAAGAGCTCAGCCACTTTTACCCAATTTTCTTCAATAGAGAGTTCTTAATTATGAACCAACCATGCCAATAACTTTAAAACATTTGATTTGAAGCAATACAAAATAGTATTTCAAGACTAAATTAATTAGCAATGTTGCATTTTTTGTGATTTGTTCCTCCTTATAAATTATAGGAGAAACATCTGAGACAACTTTGATTGTTAAATATGGAGCCGACTAGGGAACATGGTGATTGGGGAAAAATTGATAATACATAAATTAATAATATTTCAATGCTTTGGTATTCACTTACAAACTTTGCATTCACTCCCAAAGCGTTTCATGTTCTCTCAAAAAGGTATTGTGTTCTTCTGAAAAAAAAATTCAAGCACTCTCGCAAAACCATTTGCGTTCCCCAAGAAACCTTGCATTTGCCTTCAAAACTTTCTGTGGGATTTCTCAAAACTATTACTTTTCCCAGAGAAACTCTGCGATTGCTAGCAAAAGCATTGAAATATAGTTTTTCCTCTGACCTTATATTACAGTATTTCCATCACTAACGTTTTGCGCGCGAACGTAAACTTTCTCCGGGGAATGCAGAAGTTTTGTGAGAAATTGCAATAGCATTGAAATATAATTTTTTGTCCAATCTCATATTTTTTCCAATCACCATGTCCCTTTAGGGGCTCCATACATAAATGTACCATAACTGAGAAAGTCATTAAGAACTCTAAATCAATACGGGCTTCTGGGTGGTTCTGTTATTAGACCTTTTTTAGAAAAAAGTGGATTTCTTGTCTTCAGTTTTGTATTACGTATACGGATAGAACACGTTTGTGTGTTTATTGTGATTTTGAAGAAAGTGTTCAGTAATTAGAAGTTAAGGGAGTACAGTTTTCCTCTGCTGAGTCTCACAAATACTCTCAGAAACAGGCCGGCCCGTCATGTGCCACATTGTGTCCACTCACAAATAAAACGCCCATCTTCCCCTTGACTCACTGGCAGCTTCTTCTCTCCTCCTCCTCTTTCCCACATGTCTTAGCTTCGTCCCTGTATCTGTCTGTTTTTAATTAATGCCTACTGTATTATCTGAAGTACGTGAGTCCTGTTGTTGGCTTGGCAAAGAACTAAGGAGGCTTTGTTTACCCGCCGCAACTGTTTGTTGAGAGCTCACATGATTAAATAAGTTGATTAACTCAAAACAAGCACAAAAACAAGTCTGATTGGAGGTCAGGGTTTGTACCTACAATAGGTCTCTTTCACTGAAAGAACACTGATTTAGAAAGCTTTAGTGCAGCTTTGAGGATTACTTATTTTAGTTCCGTGTAAAACAGGTAAAACCGTTGTAGAATATCTAGTATTATCTATATATTTGGTGTAAAAGCCTCGCTGTATCTGCTTTCAAAGGTGATACTTTGGTCGAATGAGTAGCAACCATGATTGGCTAATAGATTCTGCACTTTAAATGGTTTGTGCTTGTCTAATTAATCAAAATCTATATAAATAAGCTCTGAGTGAATGGTGTAGGGTACAGGGACCTGTGGTCTACAGTGATACAATGGGTGGACTGGCCTTTGGGCCCATGTGAGGAGCCCATATATGCATACATTACCATGAACGATGGGCCATCATTGTTCTCACATGAAAGGAACGCACAGTTATTCTAATGAAACGTGGGAAAGGGGATCACTCTCCGTCTTTTACCTCTCTGCCCCGTTCCTCCATTCACTGTTGGTATGCTGCTGTTTGTGAACTCTATCAGTCCTACATTAGTATGGAAGCTCAAGTGTTTGGTCATGTTGTATGGGAATATAAATATATACAGTACAGGTGTACAGTACCCAATTTACTTTGTTAATGTAAATGTTAGTGGTTTTATGTTTGTGGTTCAGCAGTGAACATTATTCTAAAGAAAATGATTAGTCTTTTGTAGAGTTTTATCAACTTCTTCTAAAACAGCTTTCCTTTTCAGTTCATTTCACTTATCCAAGTAGCTATTTCTGCATCGTTGTATCAATTCACTGTCTGGATTAGTTTTGGTACACAGCTCCCATTGTTTTACTCAAAATGCATAAACATTGCAAAAACACAATAGGCGCCAATTTACATTGACTTTACAACATTTGCTACATTTTAGGGGTTTAGTAAGAAATAAAATAGCTTTACACATTCAATTCTATATCAACATCACATATGCCCTTGTCACAGTCTGTCGGTTTGCATGCAAATGTTAGCATTTAGCTAAAGTCATTTACCTTGAAAGCTTTAATTGTGTCTTAATACCAGATGTCCTTGTCACATTCTTTTTGTGTTTGCATGTAAAGGTTAGCGTTAAGCTAAATTCATTACCTTTAATTGTGTACATACGTATTAACATCAAGTTTAATTCTTTACCTTAAACATTTAAACTGCATCTTGATACCGCAGATGTACTTGTCACATTCTTTTTGATTTAGCATGTAGATGTTTTTAAGCTAAATACTAAATAACTAACAAATTAATTTATCTCACAAATCTTGATAACATGGACTCTTGTCACATTGCTTTTTGCATGTATGTTAGCATGAATCTAAATATGTGATCTCTTGTTATAACTGAAAAGTTGGAATGTGAATCATAACAAACTGTTTTACGTGGCATGATATTTTGGGCAATATCAAGGCAAAGCAAGGCAAGTTTATTTATATAGCATTTTATACACAGTGGTAATTCAAAGTGCTTTACATAAAAGGAAGTGAAATATACATTAAAAATAATAATAAAACAAGGCATTAAAAACACAGAAACAAAAAAAGCAATCACACCAATAAAAACTAAATGATGATTTTTAATTAATTTAAAACAGTTAAGAATAGAAAATGATTATACATAGTGCAATCAGTTCGGTTGTAGCACAGCGCTCATTCAACAAATGCACAGCTAAACAGAAGTGTTTTGAGTCTGGATTTAAATGTGGCTAATGTTTCAGCACATCTAATCTCTTCTGGAAGCTGATTCCAACTGCAGGCGGCAAAATAGCTAAAAGCAGACTCCCTTTGTTTTGTGTGAACCCTTGGTATTTCTAACTGACTCGATCCTAATGATCTGAGTGGTCTGTTAGGTTTATATTCAGTGAGCATATCTGCAATGTATTTAGGTCCTAGGCCATTGAGTGATTTATAAACGAGTAAAAGTACTTTAAAATCAATCCTAAATGTAACTGGAAGCCAGTGTAAGGACCTGAGGACTGGTGTGATATGCTCAGATTTTCTGGTTCTAGTCAGAATCCTTGCAGTAGCGTTCTGGATGAGCTGCAGCTGTCTAATGGTCTTCTTTGGAAGCCCGACGAGGAGACCATTACAATAATCCACCCTGCTGGTGATAAAGGCATGAACACATTTCTCCAAATCTTGACTGGAAACAAAACTTCTAATTCTTGCATTGTTTTTGAGATGATAGTATGCTGAGTTAGTTACTGCTTTGACATGACTACTAAAGCTAAGGTCTGTCTCCAGAATCACCCCAAGATTTTTGACTTGATTTTTTGTTGTTTGACCCCTAGAGTCAAGGTATGCATTCACCTTGAGAACTTCATCTTTGTTTACAAATGCAATGACTTCAGTTTTTCCTTATTTAACTGAAGAAAGTTCTGGCACATCCCACTGTTCATTTCATCAATGCATTGGCAGAGGGAGTCAATGGGGCTATAATCATTTGGAGATAAGGCTAAATCTGGGTATCGTCAGCATAGCTGTGATAGGCAATTGGTTTTTTTCTCATTATTTGACTAAGTGTGAGCATATACAGGCTAAACAAGAGAGGTGCAAGAATTGTGCCTTGTGGGACTCCGCATGTCATGGACGTCCACTTAGACTTATGCTCTCCTATACTCACATAATAACCTCTCACTTCTAAGTATGACCTGAACCATTTGTGTACCATCCCAGAAAGCCCGACCCAGTTTTCCAGTCTCCGTAGAAGTATGTTATGATCGACAGTGTCAAACGCAGCACTAAGATCTAGTAGTACCAGCACTGATATTTTGCAAGTATCAAAATTAAGGCGAATATAATTTATTATCTTAATAAGCACTGTCTCTGTGCTGTGATGTGCTCGCAAACCAGATTGAAATTTTTCCAAGTATCCATTAAGTATTAGCAGAAAAAACATTTCTAGAATTTCTATCTTATATAATATGCAGGAAGGGTTATTATAGACCAAGTGTAACAAAAAACATATATATTATTTTTCTTGTTACCTCTAACAAAGGCAAAGACAATATCAAATGTTCATAGAACATTACAGAAAACAATAAATATTAAAAGCGCAATATTTACTAAAATGATGCAGCTGAAAATGATCAATCAGAGCTAAGTAGACAAAACACAAGCAAGCAGTTCATTCTGGTGCAGCTTGTTTTTTAAAGTCTGAACCTCGATTTTAGCCTCTCACTCTTTCATGCTCCTTTAATCGAAGTCTGAAATTTATATTCTATGCTGTTGGCTGGTGGAGAAGTTCAGCCATTGACTTATGTAGGTCAGAAGGTTTAATTGGATCTTACTTTATTGAGATGAAGCCCTTTGTCTAAATGTGTGTGGATGCATATGTGCACACACACTCTGCAAATTGAAGGCTGCTGTAATTTCAAAAAACAATATAATCTTTCCCGCAGTGCTAGTCCCCGTGCTTAACATACAGGAGATGAAAGGATGGAATGCAAAGCAAGCCGAGAGTTTAAGGTTTTAAAGTACACTGAGACATTTCCCCAAGTTGCTGTCAGTGAAAGCACTGCAGCGTAACCATTATAGACTTCCAACATTTAAAGCAAAACACTTTGGGGAGTCTTATCAAATATGAGAAGTTACTGTACTGTTTAAAAGGTTATTGGTTTGTTGTTTATAAACAGCAGGAGAATTTCAACTTTGTTTTACAATCTTAAAACATATTATTGGTGGATATCATCAAAGGGTTCATCCTGTAGAAACTTCATAATTGCGCAATGTGAAATGTTTAAGATGTTGTAGGTAACAATGGGCACTTTTAAACAAAGTGCTTTTCTGTTAAGTTAACTTTATCTTATTGCTAATGGTCTTTCTCACTCATGTCACCAATGTCATCAGGTCAATTCTTTGTCACACACTGCAGTCAAAGTGAACAGCCCATTAGTAAAAACCTCAGAAATGACTGATCTGCATGGGCAGCAACAAAATTCACCGTCAACAAATGCTGCGTTGTAGTTACCTCAGAAGTCGGATGTCAGAACTCATCACACC